>BMAU01001425.1:1465000-1910000 GCA_019973935.1 Trichonephila clavipes
GATATGGTGTAAGATTTGTATTTAGAAAATAAAAAAATGGAATGAAACTAAATATGTGTGTGTCTTTTATTTTCTTTAATTTTTTTTCTATTTTCTATTTATATATTTTCTTATGATAATTTTTTTTCTTCTAAAAAAAAATTAATATTTTTCTATGTTAAATTTCTTTTTCTCTCAAAAAAAAATTTTTTTTCTATGATAAATTTTTCACCCAAAAAGATTAATATAATTTTATTTAATTATATATTTGAAACTTTTAAATTTTATCAAATAAGTATATTTTCTCAGCAAAAGAAAACTGTTCAAATCATAAAGAGACAACTGAGACAATTTTTTTTTAATCAAATGAGTATCATTTATTTCAAAGTTTCAACCATGCATTTCTGCGAGCATACATTATTGGTTTCTTAATAATTTTGTTATTCTGATACAATTTTTTATTTACATCTAGATTTTTCGGTAAATTTACATCATTCAAAGCTCTTAAAAATACATATCTTCCTTCAGGTGCTGATTTTCGATTCCGTAGAAAATCATTCACGAGGAATGCAATATTGCTTCCTGGAATAACAGTGTTTTTGTAAATAATTTCACCATCAGAATTCCAACTGAAAGATTCTTGAAGCTTTAAAAACTGGAAAATATTTTTGCTTTTTCTTTATACCTAGCTGAAACAATTCTAAAAATTTCATCCTCAAACACTTCTTTTTCCGTCTTTACTACTGACTCTTTTAGATTTTCTTTTAATGATTCCGTTTCTTGATTTTCTGATAGAGATGCTTCATTTGGAACTGGTTCAGACTCTCTTCGATTTTCGTTAGAAAAGTGCGTATATTTTTGTAAAACTTGTAAATAGAGATTATCCTTATTATGGAGAATGTTTTTCATGCGTTGATCAAGTTCCGATAAGTGTTCCGTTACTTGAACTCTTTCTTCGGGTACCAGTACAAATTTTTTGCTAAATTCCATTTTGAATTAAAGAACTGATGACTGAAATAGTCGCAGGCAATAAAATATTTAAGAATCCTTCTCCTTTTTGAATTAAAATTTTCTTTTTCTCGTAAAGAGGTGTTTTTTTGTTAGAAAGTTTTCTTAAGCTTTCTTTATAGGGAGATAAGCGATTTTTTTAAATTTTAGTCAATGATATGTTACCACATAAAACATTCAGCACACACTCGCACAAAGTTTTTATTTCTTTCTTTGAACACTTTTTCAAAATAGATTTTGGGTGTTTTGTTTTAGAAATTAGTTTTAAGAGCTCTAAAGTTTGTTCAGAACACACCGGCATCTTGTGAACTATTGAATATTCATTGAACAATTTGAATCTATTTATATGCTTCAAAGTAATGGGTCATCGAGGTTGATATACATAAAAAACATCTCCAGGAAACATACCTGTGCGCACACGCAAGGATTCATCAGTTTCAGGTTTTAAATCAATAAGTAAGTATCCGTACGGTTTTGATGTGGCATCTGCGTAACATTCTTGAAAAAATTTCACTTTACGAGGATACAATTGGCGACCTAAATGTGTAATTTGGGATTGATCTCTTCGATTCTTAAATAATACAAGATAATGAGCGTTTAAGGAAATTTCTCTAATTTCTTTCCCTTTATGAAAAATATTCTGTACCACAAAAATTATACTTAAATTTCTGTGATGCGAAAATTTTACAAATAATTTTGTTAATTGGGGATCATTTCCTAACTCTCCCATAAGATCGTCTATAACAATTAACGCATCCGAATACTGGTGCAAATTAGAGGGGATACCTTCATGAAAGGAAATATTCGGCATTTCTTCATACAACGCTTGGTAAACTCCATAACACCAAATTATATTTTTAGGAAAGGGTTTAATCATTTTATTTTCGATTAATTTTTTAACGAACTGACTTTTACCGCTACCAGATGGCCCAGCCAAGATTAAAGTAAATGGATGAACTAATTTGAGAGAATCCATGATTAAACTAAATAATTTTATGAATGATGTTGCTATTTATACTACGAGTCACTTAATTCTATAAATTTCATTTTTTGTGTGATACCGAAAGGAAAATTCATAAATTCTTTCCCTGTCCGTAATCATATCTATTGTATCCTGTATTTTCCTGTCTTGATTCGTTACCAGATAAAAGTGAGATCGTGATATACATTCAGTAGAATATTTTCTCATGGTGTTTGATGGATTAGAGCAGGTGGGGTTGTGGACAGAGCACATGGCCTTGGGTGTCATTGTTCATTGTTGGGATTCTGGTCTGCGACGTCAGTGGGTCTGTAGTCTTAATGGGCTGGACGAAACCCCGCTGTTCATCTTTTGACTGAGTTCGTCTGACTCGATACATCGGCGCCTCAAAAACGGCGGGTGGTAAGGGGGTCAGGTGTTCGGGCGGACCTTGTGTCGCCAGTGAGTGTGAGAGGGTCAGAGAGAGAGCTATTGTCAGATTCGAACCAATAAGGACGCTAATGAGTCTGCGGGCCGTGTGCAGATTTCTGTTGGGTCGACCAATGAGAAATGACGAGGGGGTGTAGTGGACCCACCTCTGGAGTTTAAAAGGGGTTGGTGGGAGATATCCATTCCAATTTGCTCTATCGATTCTATGTATTGCGCCTGATCGTCACAGAGTAGCAGAACACAAAATTTGATTGCTGATTTAGTAGTGTGTGTGTGTTTAGCAACGTTCTATAAGTTCTACGTCTTCATTATGTATACTTGTAATATTTGTGGAAAAAACTTCGTTACAAACTATGTTTTAAAACGCCATACATTACAAGTTCATGAAAAAAATGCTGTCCTTCAATGTGCGGATTGTAGTAAAAATTCGTCCGAGAAAGGGACTTAAAAAGGCACAGAGACTCTGTGCATTCAACCGAGAAAATTACTTGTAAATTTTGCTATACGTCCTTTACCCGTAAAGACAACTTATTGAAACATTTGAACAATAAAAGATGCGAAAGAAAGTTGGAGAAAGAAGCGGGGAAAAGAAAGAGAGTGGATTTGTCTGTATCAAGTAGGAAAAAGAAAACACAGTTGTTCACATCTGCTGAAAACTCTACGGCTGATCCTGAAAATATCTTCTTACCACCAAAAGAGAACGAGAGGGCTTTTCAAAAAGCATATAAAACTTTTAATCTTCCCAATAACGATAGTTCACTGGGGATAAAAGAGTTTCTACTCTTAAGAAAAGAAGAGACAATCTTTATTTTTCGCAATGAACTGGAAACTTACAAAGCTTTGAAAGTGAGTAAATGGGTTCATTGCATTTACTCGAAAGCGACAGATGCTGGAAAAATGATAAAGAACGTAGAATTCAAAACGCCGAATAATGAGGTATTACAAGAAACTAATCTCGCCAGACTTTATGACGACATGTCTGAGAAAATAGTGAAAGAAAGTGAGGATTTTGAAGGTAGAGACTCGGGCTGGACACTGGACGAAATCTTAAGACTCGAAGTCCGCACGAACCGTTATTCTCCTTTCAGAGGTTCATCATCCTTCATCGAGGTGCCGAAGCAGATCGCTGAAACAAAGGCAATCATCAATGTCATCAATAAAAAGGACTCTCAGTGTTTCATGTGGTCTATTCTCGCAGCTCTTTACCCCAACACCAGCAACCCCAACAAAACGTCAAGTTATGTCCCCCACCTAAATAAGCTGAACTTTGATGGAATATCCTTTCCAACACCGCTTAACGAGGTGAAAAAATTTTCAAAAATGAACGATATAGGAATAAACATTTATTCTTTTGAAGAAGATTTAAAAATATTTCCTCTCCTCATTAGTGATATAGTGTGTGAGAAACATATAGATTTGCTTTACGTAAAAAATGGAGAGTTTGGACATTATTGTTTCATTAAAAGCTTATCTCGACTTGTTTCGAAACAACTCTCAAAACATCAACATAAAACATTTATATGTAAAAGATGTTTAAGTGCTTTCCAAACAGAATACAAACTTCTTCAACACAATGAGATGTGTATACATAAAAATCCTGCAAGGGTAGTAATGCCGTCAGAAACAAGTAAGTTTTTAAAATTTAAAAATTTTCAACATTGTTTAAAAATACCTTTTGTTGTATATGCGGATTTCGAGTGTGTAACTAGGAAAACTGATACTTGCTGTCCTAATCCAAACTTTTCCTTTACAAATATTTATGAAAAACATGTCCCAATAGGTTTTTGTTATTTTATCAGTTATCAAGGGGGGCATTATAAAGATCCAGTAGTATATAGAGGTATTGATGCCCCAAAAATTTTTATTGAAAAGTTAGAAAAAGATGCAATAGAAATTGAAAATATTTATAAAAAATCAAAACCGTTATTACCTCTTACTGAATCAGAAAAGCAATTGTATGATAATGCTAATAATTGTTATGTTTGTGGTCAAACCTTTCACGAAAACAATATCAAGGTTAGGGATCATAATCATGTTACTCAAAAATTTAATGGCCCTTGTTGCAATAGTTGTAATTTAGCAATGAAAGCCCCCAAATTTTTGCCTGTTTTCTTCCATAATCTTTCAGGATATGACGCCCATATTTTTATTAATGAGTTAGGATATGATGAAAAACAAATTAATTTAATTCCGAACACCGAAGAAAAATATATTTCCTTCAGTAAAAATATTTCAAATGATTTTCAGTTAAGGTTTTTAGATTCTTTCAAATTCATGTCTTCTAGTTTGGAAAATTTGATAAAAACACTAAAAAAAAGATGAATTTAAATATATGAAACATTATTTTGACTCAGAAAAAATAGATTTACTTTTAAGAAAGGGAGTTTTTCCGTATGATTATTTTGATAGTTTTGAAAAGTGTAAAGATTCTTGTTTACCACCTATTAGCAAATTTTACAATAAACTAAATGAGGAGGCTATAAGTGTAGAGGATTATAATCATGCATGTAAAGTATTTAATGAATTTCATTTAAATAATCTTGGTGAATACTGTGATCTATATGTAAAAACAGATGTTCTATTGTTAACAGATCTCTTTGAAAACTTTCGGAAAATATGCATGCAAACTTATAAACTTGACCCCTGTTGGTATTTTACCACCCCAGCTTTATCATGGGATGCTATGTTATTACATACTAAAGTAGCTATCGAACTGTTTACAGATTACGACATGCTTCTTTTTATAGAAAAGGGTGTAAGAGGAGGTATAAGTCAGTGTTGCAATCGTTATGCTATAGCTAACAACAGATATATGTCTAATTTTAACCCAGATGATGAGATAAAATATTTAATGTATCTTGACGCAAATAATTTGTACGGTTATGCAATGAGTAAATATCTACCCTTAAAAGATTTTGTTTGGAGTGATAACGATTTAACTGAACAGGATATTTTAAATTTATCAGATGAATCCGATGTAGGTTACATCTTGGAAGTAGATCTTGAATATCCTTCCGATTTGCATGACAAACATTCAGACTTTCCCCTTGCCCCTGAAAATAAGCCCCCACCTAATTGTAAAGAGCCTAGACTTTTAACTACTTTGGAACCAAAAACAAAATATGTTCTCCATTATTCTAATTTAAAGCTTTATTTAAAATTAGGGTTAGTCTTGAAAAAAATTCATCGCGTTTTAAAATTTTTTCAATCTCCTTGGCTTAAAAATTACATAGATTATAATACTAAATTAAGAACTAAATCTGTAAATGACTTTCAAAAGGATTATTACAAACTAATGAATAATAGCATTTTCGGGAAAACGATGGAAAATGTAAGAAGAAGAGTAGATATACGTTTATGTTCAACAGAAGAGCAGGCTCGAAAGTTAATAGCGAAATCAAATTTTAATCGACGCACAATATTTTCTGAAAACTTAATGGCCGTCCATCTAAAAAAACCCAAATCAAATTTTTCAAACCAATACAGGTAGGAATGGTAATTTTAGATATATCAAAAGTTCTAATGTATTCTTTTCACTATGAGTACATGAAGCACCGTTATGACTCAAAAGTACGGCTCATGTATACAGACACCGATTCTTTTATATATGAAATAAAAACTGATGATTTTTATAGTGACATGAAAGATGATATTAACTTATATGATACTTCAGACTATGATGAAAACAATATTTATAATTTACCTCTTGTTAACAAAAAGGCATCGGGAAAATGAAGGATGAAAATAAAGGAAATATTATGACAGAATATGTAGGATTAAAATCGAAAATGTATGCCTACAAAACAAACAATAAGATTGAAAAGCGGTTAAAAGGAATTAAAAAACAAACTATAAAAAATAAAATAACATTTGAGGACTACAAAGCTTGTCTTTTTAATGAAAAAATAAAATATGTTGACATGAACTTAATTAGATCCAAATTTCATTCATTACATTCAATAAAGCAAAACAAACTTGCTCTATCATATAAAGATGACAAAAGGTTTATTAATGGTGATGGCATTACTACTCTTGCACATGGTCATTGGTCGTTGATGAATTTAGAACTATTTAATGAGCTGTAGGACATAAAATCCAATAATGGGATTTTTTTTTTTTTGTGTGTATAAATAATTGATTGTAATGTAAAACGGAATGCTGTTTTTGTAAATAAACAACTTACTTTGTATCTTTACTGTACATGTATAATCATTACACTGAAATAAATTTTACAAATTGTTGTTCTCCTGTAATGTAAATATACGATTGTAATGTAAAACGCAATACAAGATGTTGATTTCTGAATAAACAATTTACTTTGTATCTTTACTGTGTGTGTGTAATCATTATATTGAATTAAAATTTACACATTATTAAAATAATATAAATTAAATATTTTTTATTTCATTTTAATTAAGAAAATGATTTTAAAACACGTCGCCATCTACTTCGCCTGGAAAAGCCGTCTTGTAGAATCAAGATCAGACAAGCTAAAACAAGTTAAATCGTAACCCGTTCACGCTGATGACGAGTATACTACGGCACATTTTTCTGAATAATCAATTTACTTTGTATCTTTACTGTGTGTGTATGTAATCATTATACTGAATAAAAATTTACACATTATTAAAATAATATAAATTAAATATTTTTTTATTTCATTTTAATCAAGAAAATGATTTTAAAACATGTCGCCGTCTGCTTCGCCTGCAAAATTAAATTCATGAGATTATAAACATAAGTTTTCTTCAGGTCTGTATGCCTTCATAGGATAATGGTTAGCGTAACTGAAAACTATTGTCCTGTGGAGACATTTTGATCTGAGGCCGTGAGTTTGAATCTGGATTTTTTTTATTTGAGCGTTATTTATTTCAATCATTTTAAAATCTATAATTAGTGTACATTTTAATCAATAGGTGGCGCCATGAGCACGTTTAATATTCCCATACTTCCATTTTTTGTGCACATTTTTTAAAAACAACTCAACTTAGCTGTAGAAAAAAACAATTCAATCGCCCCCTCAACTCGAAAGTCAAAGCCAATGCAGGAGAAAAACAACTCAACTCGTCAGTAGGAACGAAACAACTCAACTCGGCAGCAGGAACGAAACAACTCCACTCGGCAACATGAGCGAAACAACTCAACAGGAGAAAAACAACTCAACTCGTCAGTAGGAACGAAACAACTCAACTCTGCATGGCCGTCGACCGCCTACAACCGCCTACAACCGCCTACAACCGCCTGCAACCGCCTACAACCGCCTACAACCGCCTACAACCGCCTGCAACCGCCTGCAACCACCTGCACCGCCTGCACCGCCTTTACAGCAGAATCGGCTTTTTCTACCTACTTGTATATTTTTTTGGTTTAAAATCAAAAAGTCTTTTAAATATTTTCTTAAAATTTCTTCATATTAAACTGCAGATAATTTATTAACTAAATTTTTCGAAATATGCATGTTATGGCTCACTCCGTCGAATACTCAGGACTCAATCACAACACAGTTTTTGGTGGACTGGTGTATATTTATTTCTCACAACTTTTCTTACATTCATATCAAAATTGCTGGGCATGTGCAGTTCAGGCAGCGCTTGCGCAAACATTCCGCCCGGCATTGCAATGTTACAACATTCAACAAGTTTCATGGCTTTTTAAAATATTGTTATATTAAAATGTAACACTTAAAATAATTATGAATCAGAAAGAATTCACTGAAATACGCACAATACTATAAGGTTAATTACAATAATTTAAAAATAAGTAAAATCTTGTAATACAAAAAGAAAGAAATTCATTTTCTTAGGGGCACCATATTGAGTCTTGATTGTTACAACCCTAATTCTATTATCTTTTCCAGGAAATACCTCGATCAATCTGCCCATTAGCCATTTATTGACTGCTAAGTTATCCTCTTTAATAAGGACTAAATCACCCACTCTAGCGTTATCCTTTTCAAATTTACATTTAGATCTCTGTTGAAGATTACTTCAGTAATTATTACTCCACCTTTTCCATATAGACTGCACAATTTTTGTTACTCTCTGATATATGTTTAATCTATTTTTTTCTATATGTATTATATTTGGTTCACTGATGGAAGTAATTGGTCTTCCAATTAAAAAGTGTGACGGGGTCAAAACCGACAAATCATCTATATCCGTTGACAAAGGGGTGAGAGGACAGGAATTCAAAATTCCCTCAATTTGAGTCATCATGGTTAGAAACTCTTCATAAGTAAACCTAGAATTGCCTGCCTCACGTTTAAAATGGAATTTGAACGACTTTACGCCAGCTTCCCATAAGCCGTCAAAATTTGGTGCTCTGGGAGGGAGAAATTTACAATTTATATTTTCATTTTCTAAGAAACCAGACAATTCAGGATCAGGATTTATCACTAAACTTGTACAATCTCTTGAGTTCGGCATTAGCTCCTATAAATGTTTTACCATTATCAGAAAATATTAGAGAGGGTCTTCCTCTTCTAGCAATAAATGCCTGAGTTGTTAAATCTGACACTAATTCAAAATGTACAGCTTTAGTGACAAAACACACAAAAATTGAAACATATGTCTTATACAAACTACTTTTACGCTGTTTGTTGCTCTTGATCCAAAACGGTCCAATAAAGTCAATACCACTGCAATCAAAAGGAAAATTTTCCCTAACTCTTTCTTTAGGCAAATTGCCCATTATTTGTTCACAAGTTATATAGGTTTCACTTTAAAACATACAAGACAATCATGTACTATTTTCCTACATACATTACATCCTCTAAGAGGCCAAAATCTCTGTCTTACTTGATATAGTAAGGCCTGTGGACCTAGATGGAAATATTTTAAGTGAAAATATTCTACAATTAAATTCGTTAATTTATGGTTACAAGGTAATATTATAGGAAATTTGCATTCAAAGTTCAAATCACTATTACAAAGTCTACCACCAACTCTCAAAACACCATCTTTACCTAAAAATTGATTTAAACATTTTATAAGACTTTCTGCAGACACTCTATTATTTTCTTTCAAACTCTTTATATCCCTTTTGAACTCCTGTAGTTGCACAATCCTGATTAAGGTGGTTTCCGCTCGGTTTATTTCCTGGACATCTAAAGGTCCTCCTTTTTTCTCCTCGGCAATTTGCTGTGAACCTAAAAATAAAACTTAACATTCGAATTATTTTAGTGTACTTATTACTTATATTTAACAGGTCAGTAAAAAATGTGTGTGTTGACTTTGTTAGATTTAAATTAACACACACAGTGTGCTTTGCGTTACTTTTAAATTCACAGTTAAATTCATCACTATCAGTCACTGATGAAAGGATATTCCTTTCCGGAAAGTCTTTCGTCGCTAAAAACGTAGGTCCATTCCACCACAAAGAGTTGTTGTGAAGACTGGACGCGTCGAGACCTCTTGATACGAGGTCAGCTGGGTTCTGTTCCGAAGAAATATGCCACTGCTCTGCGTTAGTCAGGTGTTGGATTGTGGCAGCTCTATTTGCCATGAAGGTTTTAAGTATATATATATATTTTATATATATATATATATATATATATATATATAAGTTAGGCTCCTTCTGGATCCACGCCAAGACAATAGTTGAGTCACTGCACAGGTACATGGGGGTGTTTTCATTTGTTAGGCAGTCTCAACTCTTTTCATCAGCTTTGCAAGAACGGCGGCACACAGCTCGAGTCGTGGCATTGTGACACTCTTCACAGATGCTACTCTGCTTTTACTTGTTACAAGCTTCACTGTTGTTGCGCCATCTGGCGATTGAGAACGGCAATATATCACTGCTCCGTAACATTTCTCTGAAGCATCAGCAAAACCGTGAAGTTCTACCCTTGTCGCTTGAGGATGCACAATACATCTACCAATGCAGATACTGCTTACACTGTTGTAGTCCTCTAGGAAACGATGCCACTCTTTGGCTTTCTCAGAAGGCAACTCGTCGATCCAGTCGATTTTAAGACTCCAAAGGCTCTGCATGAAGATCTTGGCTCTTGCGACTACTGGACCTAATAGTCCTAATGGATCAAACAGTCTAGCTATTGTCGAAAGGACACATCTCTTGGTGTAGAAATCTTTCAACTCCACTGCGATTTTAAAAATAAAACAATCCTCTTGTGATTTCCAAGACACTCCTAACGTCTTGGTTTCAATTGGATTCTCGAACTCATAATCTCCGATGATGTTTGAAGCCAGTTCCGGATGACTACTACCCCCACTTATGCAATTCCATTCCTCCCTTTTTCAAAATGCCGGAAAGTTGATTCTTCAAGGCCTTGGCTTCCATTAAAGAAGCAGCGCCGCAAAGAACGTCGTCCATATAAAAGTTCTCTCTAAGAACAGGTGCAGCCAAAGGAAAGTTCTTCTCTTCATCTCTCGATAACTGCAGTAAAGTTCTCGTTGCTAAAAAGGGTGCACTCACCGTGTCAAATGTGACTGTTTTCATCTCAAAGGTTTTCACCGGATCCTCTGGACTTTGGGTATGCTTTAGAAAAATTTGAATCAAACTATTAACTTATAACAGTGGTTCTCAAACTTTCACTACTGGCGACCCAATTTTCAATCATAATTTTTATCGCGCCCCCCCTAAAAATAATAATGTATTGAATACAATAATAATGCACTTTAGGGGGGGGGCGCTAAAGCTTCAATACGATCATAATTATAAACCGTACAAATTAACAATATAAGTATTAAATTTTGTTTATATCACTTTTAAGTAATATATATTTATATTTTTTTTTTACTTTTCAGTTCGATTCACTATGAAAGCGTGTTTTTTTAGTTTGTTTTAAAACTATAATTTATTTTATAATTATTTTTACTATACACTATAAAAATCACAATTCCAGTGAATAATTTAATTAAGAGAAAATATACTTACCTACTTTCAAGGACTTTTCAATTTTTCTTTGAAAATTTGAGAAAAAATCCAATAAAACTAAAGAAAATGTTCCAAATGTGCGTGTCCTTAATAAAGGACATAAATCATAGACATTTTTCGCTAACAACACAGGAACGTTATTTTCCAGCAAAACTGTCATAATTTGTTTGCGTTTTTGTAATTTTGCTGTCGTTTGATGATCTACAAATAGCATTTGAACTTTTTCTTCCTTGTGTCTTTTTGACAAGGCGAAGTACTACATTATGGCTTCATAGTTTTCTTCATAGAGATCTTTAGGCAGCATTTGAAAATTTCAAATCAACTCAAACGTTTCATATGTTTCATATCTAACGCTTTTCTGATATTAACTTTCGCTGTGTGTGTGTCTTGATTAATATGCATTATTTCAGTAGGTTCTTCAATTGCTTGACCAGTTTCAACTTCCTTCAATAGGGATCACAGATGCCCATTTTTTTAATATTCTGCTCATTTTCATTTATAAACCATAAGTCGTACAACACAGCAATCAAAACCACAAAATTGTTCATTTGGAAAGTGTAGCATATTCTAAAAATAATTGTGTAAAACGTTTTTCATTATGCATTATATGTTTCAGAATAATAAAAATACATCTTGGCCGTGTAATTCTTCAAAGTGCTCAATATGCTTATCAATGTATCATAAAGCTCTTTCACATGGAAAAAGGCGAAACAGAAATATATTATTTACAACTTCCCTTAAGAAAAAGGACGGAGATAACCATACCAGTAAGTTCGAAGGCCAGCTAAAGTAATATTTTAGGTTAAAAGAAACGTGATAAAATCTCTCATTGTGGGATTACAGCAAAGCAAACAAAATATTTTTTAAATTTGATTATAGGATCAAAGATGGCTAATGAGCGTTTGAAGGGGAATCTTTTATTTTTGATGATCACCAGATGATAAAAATAAATTATATCAGTGTTTTAAATGTGTATTTTTTATTTTGTCAGAAAGCATTTTGTTTTACTTCATTCCAAAAAATTATGTTTTAAACCTTTTATTTTCAATATGCTCGCGCCCCCCTCGCAGGGTTACCGCGCCCCCCAGGGGGACGCGCCCCACAGTTTGAGAAACACTGACTTATAATTCATAATGTTAACGTAATATATAAATATTCTGAACTGCTAAATAATTTCTCCTGCTCACATTTCTTCTCCAAATGTTTAAAAAAGCTTCTAAATTTGAATAAATAGTTGCCTTCACTTTTAATCTTTTAGAACCAACTTCTGATTTCATGATAAATAACAATATTATGAATCATCTATTGTTTTGTATTTCAATAGATTTAATATGAAAGGCAAAAAGTTAAACTACATCATGAAAAAATAGCAATTATAAAGGAAAGAACACACTTTCACCAAAAGATAATTCTCGACATAAATTAGAAACTTTCATTCAGAAAGGTCCAAAGTATTCATAAAGCACACTTACAATTTATATATAATTCAATAACTTATAAAAATAATTTGTAATAAAGAGGATAATCAAATTAGATTTAATCATTATTTCTAAGAATTACTTTTCCCAATGATATCATTCCCCTTAAGAATATTTTAATTTAGAAAGAAATGACATTAATTTTAACATTGTAGAACAATTTAATTTATAAATCAAAAATTTGTGAAAGGTAAAAATCAAGGAAAAATTTCTTTAATTATTTGTAAACATTCCTCCTACAAATTAACATCAAATGATATTATCCGTATCAGTAAGCGATATATTGCTCATACAAATCTGTCTTTAAATAACTTCATATATTTTTAATTTCCTTAAAACGCTTTGTTTTCCAGTGGTCCTGGAAAACTTCTCGCTGTATTGTAGAATATAGAGTGGGAAGAGTTTTAAAATTACTGGCTTTATTACTATGCTGTGAGCCATTCTTGTGCGAAAATATATACTGTATTTACTCGATTCTAACCCGCACCCCTAATTCTCTTCCCGTTTTTGAGAAAAAATAAACTTTCTAAAAAAGGCTCATCACAATATCAATACTTCAGAAATTTAAAAATTCAGAAATAATTAGAAGTTAATAATTAATTTATTTTACCAGTATTAAAAACTTTCAAATACATACAAGAACCTATAATTACTCTGTCAGTATCATGTTTCAAAAACCGTTCGTTACTCTCATTATCTCAGATAACTTCGGAATTGGTGCTGTCGTCGCCATTTTCTCACACGATGTCGTCATACTTGCGTCCAATGCATTTGTTATGCAACATTCTTTTAAAAGAATGTATTATTGCACAGAATGTATCAGAATTATTAATCACTATTGAACATTTACAAGCAAAAGTTATATCCTTTTGTTTACGCCATCGACGTATATTTGTTTCATCTTGTCAAATTTTCAGTAGCCGCTGCTCTGTTTCCGTTTTTTTCTGCATGTAAAATTGCCTCCCTTTTCATACTTGCGTCATAGTGAGCTTGTCTTGATGCTATTATTGATATTTTTAATGTTTACATGATTAAAAGAAAGCGTATACAAATATTTGTAACTACGAGCAGACAACGATGTTCAGGATAGACTGAATACTGGAGATAAACTGCTGAAGGGGATAAGTCATCATTTCAAGTAGCCAGAATGGACAGTTAAATTTTTCATTTTGAAAGGGTGGAAACTCAATTTCCTCCATCCAACATATATTTTGCATTCGATTCAAAACCGCACCCGATTTTCATTAGCATTAACACTGGAAAAATAATGCAGCTTAGATTCGAGTAAATAGGGTAATAAAATATTGAAAAATAGCTTAGTATACTAAGAACCATAAATATAAATATACTGGCAAACACACTACACGTAACTACTATCAGAAGCTCAGCGGGCTAGCACTTAATACGATAAATAAAGTAGAATTGAACAAAAATTATGGTAAACTTCGGCGTGTAATGCACACTTTTAACACAGAAAATAAGATCGAAATTTATAGGTCGCTTATATATATATATATATATACGATAGCCTTAAAAATAAAATGAAATAGAGATGAGCATAAAAAAATTAAACATCTACATATATCGAAGTACTGTTTTTCAAAAGAAATAAGATCCCTCAAGGTATATTATTTTTCCAAGTCTGGGATAATATCCCGAATAAATGACTTCAAAACATAAGAGCATTGCACTCGGTACATTTCAGGTTTCTTCCTAAAAATGGGGGTCTGCGTTATTCGGTGAATATACCTAGAAATTAAAAAATGCAGCTTGGATAGATGGCAGTTTATTTTTGGGCATTTGGACCCTCAATCCCATATCCGATAGTCTATGGCGGGGGGAACATGGCCTTTAGTGGAATGATATCGAAGTACTGTTTTCAAAAGAAATAAAATCCCTCAAGGTATATTATTTTTCCAAGTCTGGGATAATATCCCGAATAAATTACTTCAAAACATAAGAGCATTGCACTCGGTACATTTCAGGTTTCTTCCTAAAAATGGGGGTCTGCGTTATTCGGTGAATATACCTAGAAATTAAAAAATGCAGCTTGGATAGATGGCAGTTTATTTTTGGGCATTTGGACCCTCAATCCCATATCCGATAGTCTATGGCGGGGGCATGGCCTTTAGTGGAAAATGCAGCTTGAAAGTTTGGGTGCATTTTATATATACAGGTGTTGCCAAATTCGACTTACAAATTCAGAGGAGTGATAGTAGGCAGCATAGGGACGACAAATCATCATAGAACATGGGGTCACAAGCCACGTTCAGTCGGAGTAATTCTCAAAAACAGTTATGAAGGTATGATGTCGAGTGGAATGAAAAGGGGCTGTAATGAGGTCATTCATTCATTATTAGACGTAAATCATATTTACAATACGAACAATGCATCACAATTCGACGTCAGAAATGCAACAACAAGTGTTGTCACAAGAACTCTTCGAAGTTGCCGACACCGACAGACGAAGGATTGTCAGTCGTGTGCAGACAAATCCGTTGTATTTCTGACGTTGAGCTGTGATGCCTTGATCGTATTGTAAGCATGCTTTACGTCTAATAAATGTATTTCTTACCTCTTACTGACCCTTTTCATTCCACTCGACATCACACCCTTTATAACTATTTTTGCGAATAACTCCGACTAAACGTGGCTTGCGACTCCATGTTCTATGTTGATTTGTCATACGCATGCTGCCTGTTATCATCCCTTTGAAGCTGTTGGTCAAATTTGGCAACACTCTGTATATTATATAAGTTGAATTTTACAGTATTTAAAAAAAAATTACTAAGTTCCTACCTAATAGGTATACTAGAATATATAATGCAAAAAATAAAATAAAGTCAGACCCCTATTTAACGAATTTTTCTCTTTTCCCAATTAAAATGAAGGCAAAAACCCGTATTTAACGAATAATAAACCCCGATTTAACGAATTATTTCAAAAGAATTTTTTTTATTAGCTTGTATTAGAAAAAATTGCATACTTTTTTTTTCAAATGACATCCTTTTTGTCCGGAACAGAAAAAAACATTCTTCTTAAAAGAAACAAATTTCTACGGCCAAGGATGCAGTCTTATTAGACTTAAGAGGTGCAGATGAGTCGTAAGTGTTACCTATCGAGTGAGTTTTGAATAGGACAGGAAGCTCCTTTCTTATCTCATCTCACTCCCCAAAGCAGGGGAATAGTTTAAGATCTGAACGATTATGTCACATTTGATGATGAACTGCCTATCTGTGTATTTGAAATTCAGGAGCCGTTGCATGAATGGACACACATGGGGTTGAAGGATGTCATGGACATGCCACTGGGCTGTCATGGTGCCCCGGATCAATACTAGGGGTGACCGTGTATTGTAGGCAATAGCACCCCATATCATCACATCAGCTGTGGGAGCGGTGTGTCGCTGTAAAGCAAAGGCAGGATTGAGGCGTTCGCCACGGGGTCTCCACACACGAACACGATTGTCATCACTGCTGAGATTGAATCTGGATTCATCGCTAAAGACGACCTGGTTCCATTCCGCTGCTGTCCAATTTCCTCGTGCGCGGCGCCACTTCAAACATAAGGGTCGATGGGTGGGCGTCAAGGGCAGCACACGTGATGGGCACCGCGATCCCAAATGTCCTTCAGCGAGGCGCCTTCGTATAGTTCGAGAAAACATAGGGGCCCATAGTGAAGGTGCTACCTGTGCCTGAATGGCGGCCGATGAAGCAGTTGGCTATACGCGTGCATTTCTTACGATGTGGCGGTCTTCTCGACAACTGGTCTGTCGAGGGCGTCCCGAGCCTGGTCTTCGTGTAAATGACATCTCTCGGATCCACTAGTCCCGTCACCTCCTCACAACACAATCAAAGCGGCCTAATTGACGAGCTACTCGCCTAGCTGACCACCCAGCTTCCATCATGCCGATGATTCTCCCCCTCTCAAACTGCGACATTTGCTTATATTGTCTTCGAAAACGGCGTAATGGCATGTCTACCTCAGCTCTTGCTTTGTAAACGATTCAGCACACTCCAACAAGCTTTGGTTACCTGTTTTATACTGCACGGAGAACGACGTTAAACACCCTTTACCTTCTATACGTAATGCCAATCGCGCTGCATTTCTAATCATGTGCATATCTCCCCGACATGTACCCTTCATGCCAAGTTTCGTTACGATCCCACTATTATTTCTTGGTGCGCTAATTTGTTTGTCCATGAGCGTACATTATAATAATCATATGTGAATAAACGAACAACAAGAATTTAATGTTTGCGTCTTGACATCTCATCTCTGATGCTATTTTGGGAGAAATGTTGTTTGCAGTGATTACTTTCAAAACTGACCCTAGGTCAGCGTCATTAATTCTATTTCTAACAGGAGACATATTTTCCTTTCATAACTGAAAACAACTGATCACACTGATAAACAATGGAAATTATTTCATGTGGAACTTTTCCAGTATTTTCAAACATGGCTGGTACATATTTGTAAAATTGAAGCACTTCAATGAATTTTGCTTTCAAATTTGGGTCTCACTGAATCTCGATCACCTCCATTTGCGTATGGCTCAGTACTGAGTCTATATATATTAAGAAAACGAACAAAATTTGCCTTCCAAAGAATTATAATCTTTAAATTTTGTTTCAAATTCAGTTCTAAGGTTTGAAATTTTTTCAGCGTAGTTTGATTCGATGCAGTATCATCTAAACTTGATTTGCTCATATTGTACGTCGGGAAGTGTGTTAAATCTTCACATTTCAGTTGCTTTTTCCAAAGATGATACATTACTGTGTGCCGATATATCGAACGGACTGCAAAATAGCTCGTGGAATGCCACATGTGGCCCGCGGGCCGCGAGATTGACATTCCTGATTTACACCAAGGGTGTCAAACTCAAAGGCTAACTTGGACCAAACAAACAAGGTTTAATTTTAGGTGGGCCGCAAAAAATTCAATATATTCATAGAAACGTAATACAGTTTGTTTCGAATAACTCATTATAATAAACCTAAATAAAAGAACAAAAAAAATTTAATGTTGATGTCCTGACACTTGACATCTCTTCTCTGCTAGTATCGTTCCTATTTCTGTGAAATTTTGGTATTTTATTGCACATTATTGTGTGCCGATATTCGGGGAGGGCCACAAAAATGTTCGTTGTGGGCCGCAGGAGGCCTGCGGGCCGTGAGTTTGACACCCCTAATGCAAAAAATACGTCTGAACTCCCACTATCTAGGGAAGTTTCAGTTTATTTGTATATTTAGGAGAATCCATGAAGTTGAAAAGAAAAAAAAAAGTATTTCATCACACTGCACACACACATCATAAAAAAATATGAGAATAATTTTTTCCCTTTCACAAATATTTAATTATTTATTTTCAATATTTAATAGCATTTTTATATAAAAGAGCAGAATCTGTATTCACGAAAATATAAATCTTTTCCTTTTAATCTAATCTAATATATATTATAAATGCGAAAGTTTGTGAGTATCTTTGTGGGTCTTTCACGCAAAAACAACTGAATGGATTTTAATGAAACTTTACAGTAATATAGCTTATAAATCAGAATAACATATATAGGCTAAAATTTATAAAGATATTGTCAGAAGTTTTCAAATATAACGACAATTGTCAAGAAAGTAGGAAAAATTCTTGCCATTTGCAAAAGCCCGTGACAGCATTCGTCTATCTTTTTTATCCCTTCTGTTTTGTCTACGCCATACCTCAGCGCGCTTTCGCTTTTAATTTATTCCGTTCATTAAAGTGTCATCACTATTTTTATTTCATAATAAAACTAGATTTCGAAGGGAGAGGTGGTGGCAAGATTTTAACATAAAATAAATACAACAAAAAGTAATATTAATGTATTACACTTCCTGATATAAATTATTTACACTATTTTAAGCGTTCATTACACAAAATTTGTAACTATGACAGTGGAAGGAAAAACTATGAAATTAAAATAAAATATCAAAATGTTTTTATCATTTAGTTTTTTTTTTTTTTTTTTGAATGTTTTTTTCAGTACATGCAAATATATATCTCCGCTTCCCCCATACTTTTTTATAACTTATATATATATATATATATATATATATATATATATATATATATATATATATATATATATATATATATATAAATAAATTTTTTAAAAGTATTTCTATTAATTCATTACTAAATTAATTATTTGTTAATTAAAAAAGTACATTGTCTATTATTTTGGATAAAAATACATTTCAGAGACATTTTTAAGCTAACTAAAGAATCGTTTTCTTTTATTGCTTCACATTAATAATTTTTAACTAATGCAATATTGTTTTTTAAAAGTCATAGATTGAAATTTGAAGCTATATTTATCTGTGAGAGGGAGGGGAAGAGGAAACAGTAATTTTACACTAAAAAAACCGTGTTATGCCGGACTAGGGAGGGGAAAAAACCTGTCTTAAATCTAAAATATGTGGAACACAAATTTCGAAAAGGGAAATTTAATGAAATAATTTTAGAAATCACTCAGATTGCGCGTACAAACACACACTCCTAATTGCTGGCGTCATGAGGGCAAAAAGCTAGTTCCAAATAAGAGGTCATTGTCCTTTATAATATCCAGTCTTTATAAAATTTCACAACGTTCAACGTTCAAGAAAATATTACATTGGAAAATAAAAATGAAAATATGAGATATGAGATATAAAAAGATTGAGATATGAGCATTAAAGAGGTTAATTTTTTTACTGTATAAATTTAATTGTACAAAACAAATTATACTTTTACTATTAATTAATTATACACAATTATATTTTAAAAATATAAAACGAATTATTTGGTTTTATTTATTTTTTAATAAATTATTTAACTTGTTCTCTAAACAAGTTACCTTTTGCATATAAATGTGTTATGTTACAGATCTCATAATTAAATAGTACAGAACTATATCAAATCAAACGCTGGAGACAAAATTTTACATTACTTCAATGCTTTTGCAATTTCAGTAAGGCTAAATGAATACTGAAAGTTTCTCATTCCAAGAAAGATCCGAGTTCATTTGGATTTTATGTTAGAAAAAGGTGACTTTGAAGCTTAATTCCATTTAAATAATACAGGTGTTACTTCAAAAATATTGATAACTCTGGAATGGATCCCTTTTTCAATAAATAGAATTTTATATTTAACAGATATAAAACTCAAATTTTGAGATATCTATTTAAGATTCAATTTTAAGTAGCATTTTACGTATATAAGTATTATTTTTTTTCTTCAAATAAGATTATAAAAATTCAATTAAAATGCATTTACAGTAGAAATAGAAAAACCTGAATTCCATTGGACTAATATTATATTCAAGAATTCAGAATGAGAATTTTAAAAGATAAAATTGATTATTTCTCTTACTTTTTCTTCCTCGAGAATAAAGAAGGTAAAGAATATTTAAATAAAATATTTATCGTTCCGAATAAGTTATTTGCAATGCAATAACAACCTTTTCCCGGAGTTACACAAAGAAATGCATCTTTTTCCTTTTTTTTCTTTCAAAGATGGCGAAATGGAAAAAAAGATCAAAAGATAAACAAGAAAATCGAGGGCATGATGACTAAAGTGAACATTTTCTTTCTCAGCCTCCGCAAATAAATAATTAAGTAAAAAATTCGCATTTCAAACGAAATTCAGAGGGAAATTGCTTTTCTTGAGCTCTAGAACGCCGCCTAGCAATCAAATACAAATGATATACCCCACACAAATCAGTCACCTGTGACGGTTTCGAGCTACACTAGCAATTCCATGAGTAAACAATTTGAAAATCGAATTTTTTTTCTCAAATGCAGATTAACTTTACTCGTCATGGCTGTGAGCATCAAAAGAACCAGCAAAAGGACACCTTTGGAAAAGGAAGAGAAAAAAAACTGAAACAATGGAATAGTAAACGTTTATTTAAAAAAATTCAGTAGAGGGAAAAGAATTTTACTTCGAAGAAAAATAATTAATGCCGGATGTCTTTGTTGATCTTTTCAACCAATGGTTCTCGTGGGATAGATTCAGGAGTTCAATGTAAACACGATTTTTTCTAAGAAACATGTTTATTCTGAGAAATACTTTTTTTATTGAGCGAGAAAATGTTCACCTTTAGGTTTTTAGAAGTTCTTACATTAATGATCACGTGGAGGTGATAGTCAAGGTCACGGTGAAACTCGAAAAAAATATGGTATAGATTCTCATTTTCAAGGAAAAGAGTAAAGGAAAGTTAAAAAACATTTTTAAAGAATTAGCTTCTGATCACTGATTTCTAAAACCGGAAAGAAAAATTTTAAATTAATATTTTCAATAAGGTACTAGACACAATATTAATTCTATGAAATACAAATTTTACTAGTATGAGTTCAATCTGTCAAATATTTAATTTTCCAAGACCAACATTTTTTCTAGATGTAGATGAAACAGCTTTATTATAAAAGTATGTCGAATTCCAAAATAAATATTCTGATATAATAGGCCCAAACTTTTCCCCCTTCAATTTTTTAATATTTACCTCCTAGTTCTGTTAAATTAACCCAGACAATGACTGTTCACCATTTATGTATGGAAATAATGAGCAAGTATGGATTGCTAGAATGCGACCTAACAGATATATTTACAGCAACGTTATTCTATACAATTCCTGTCACTTCTGCAGCTGCAAAAAAATTATTTAGCAAATTAAAAATTATTTAAGAAACGGTGTTGGTCAATCTCGACTTCGTACTTATCGCTAATAGCAATTGTAAACAAAGTCGTATAAAACCTGGATTTAACCGAAGTTATTGAAACTTTTACGAAAACTAAAGCTAGGAAAAGATTGTAAAACCAAAATGTCAATTTATTTTTAATAGGTAAGTCCACTCTTCTTATAATAAACCTTTTATTCTTTATCAATATCGTTTTATTTCCTCATACTTATGTTATTACTTGTAATCTTGTTCTTTATTTTTTCATTATCTATTATGTTACTTCTCGTATTTCGGTTCCAGCAGTTCCTTAACTCTTCACAGCTGCTCTGGAAGAGGTCTGTCGAAGTGTTAAATCAAACCTGTGCGATCTCACTAAAGCTCACACAAGAAAACTCATACACATACATATAGGTAGTCTGTAGCTATGTTTTCCCATGTTCTTCAGAGCACAATAAAGCTCTGATGTTAAAGTAGCTTTGTATGTTTAAAATATTCATACATTTTTACGTGATAAACCAACCAAGATAGGGCTCTAATTCTCGTTTGCACCAGGGCCTTTGGATTACTTAGCTACGCCACTGCTTGTGCCGTTGAAGACCCACCGCGTAGAGAAAGGGTGTCGAACCAAATAAACAAGGTTTAACTTCTGGTGGGCCGTGAAAAAAATATCTATAATCATAGAAAAGTACGTTTATTTTGAATGATATATTATAATAAACATAGATAAAAGAACAAGAAAAAATTAATGCTTATGCCCTGACACTTGACATCTCTTCTCTGCTACTATCTTTCCTATTTAAGGAGAATTTTTGATATTTTATCACATATTATTGAGTGCCGATTTACTGGCTGGGCCACAAAAATGTCCTTCGTGGGCTGCATGCGGCCAGTCTGACACCCCTGATTTGCACTCTAAATGAGTCCTTTTTCGAATTGCCCTCAAGAATCAAATTCCTCCACGTTGAGAAACACTCATCTAGATTCTAAAAATGATGCTACTGCGCAAACTTTGGTTCAATGAGTTTAGTTCTAATTGTTTAAATCGTTTTCATGAAATCTACTATTTAAGATAGGTGACAAGATCATTATCTACTTTGTTTCTTAACACAAACTAGAAAAAGAAACTATCAGGTAAGACATTCAGTATTTACCTTTATAAATTACTATGGTGGGGGAATGCATATTAGCAAAATTCTTTATATTTAAGCCATCATCATAAGATTTTTAGACCCTATTCATTAAAAGAAATTGACCACATATTATCACAATGAAATGAATTTTAAAATTATACAAGTACATACCTAAAAATCCTGATGAAGGAGGATTTGGTTCAACAGGAACTAATGAATTTGATTGAATAAAATCCTAAGTAGTCCATAAAACTTCAGGGTGAAAATATAAAGGCATTTCTCAGAATATATTTCTCTGTGCAACCAGCATGAAGAAAACAGATCAAAATCAAGTTTTTTTTGTACCACCAAAATAGTAAAAAAGTAATACATAAAGTTATTTGTGTCATGTAAATGCAAATTTACAAAATTGCAATTATGTAATTTAAAATTTTACTGAAATTCTGTTCTACAAAAACTTTATTTAAAGTGTTTGGCAAAATCCTAAGAGATTTTTTTGGAGCATTCAAATGCAAGTGCAAAGAAAATTCCTCAGGTATTAAAGGATTCTCATAGAGACTTTTTTAATAAGATTTTTAAAGAAGGAGATCAAAGAAGCAATTTTATTTTAATTCATGTAGCATATATTGAAAAGCCAGCAATAAAACGGTGTTGAAAACTAATAATAATTTTATTTTACATTCAAAAGACAGAGAGTAAAGCAAAAATTTGTAAAGTCATAATTATTATAGTTTGTATTAACTATAACATTCATATTCTTTCGGTTAATACAAAAGATAATAGTTTAATAGAATAACACATCATACATCACACCTTACAGTTGTTTTTTTCAAATAATTTGTTTTTCCAATTGAATCTTCAACAAATACCTATCAAATAAAAATAAATCTCAAAGAATAATATCTATACTTAAAAACATATAGTTATTGACTTTATTTTATCGGATGGATAATAAAAATTACTAATGTTTGTATGAAAAATGAGGTGAGATCTCCCCATATATTTAAAAAAAAAATCAGAAAGTTTAAATTTCAAGTTTCAGAAATTTCTTATGCAAACATACTGAAGTTTTTCATGGAATCTGTACATCAAATTTTTTAGGAACCTCGTTTGAGAGATGCACAGAAAAAGGGGTTTTTTTTTGTTACATGAATTTTTAATATTTCAAATCAAACAAATGATCATTCAAACAAGATTATAAGTCAATTAACAAGTTCAAGATGTGTGTATGGGGGATGTAATTCCTCTTAAAAAGCCCACCCATAAAAATTCTAATAAAATTATAGCAAATTAATTTTTATTTTTCATTTAAGCAGATTTCACATTTTTCTTTCGTGGTAATTAACCAAATCTGAATAACAAAATAGATTGCAACTGCAATAATCTTACTATTTTTCTCAAAAGATCCATATGTATAGGGCCGATCCTAGGGTGTCGGCCGCCCTCGTACAAAGACCTAATATGCCGCTCCTCAAGAGAATTCTTCATATTTTGACTAATACTTAACGTTGACGCTGTAAACTCATCTACCTGTATAGTAAAACGTATCCTGGAGAAGGCATGGATGTTTGTAAATGTATAGTGCCTTCGCGGCATGGGGGTACTTTAAACAGCCGTCGAGCCGCAAGTCCTCTTGTGAGGTTGGTGGAAGGGGAAGAGAGGTGAAAGGCCTCTGGCCACCCCCAGAGTGCTCTCCCTCTAAATTAGGGTAGAACCGAGCCAAATCGTATTGTGCTGTATGGTGCTCAAAGCTACGGCTAACGACAAGCGTCACTTAGCCCTTTGCCATGATGAAAATCGTGGACCTCGATCTAGCCTTTGCTGATCAGGTGGCATTAGTAACAACAACAATAAAGTAAAACATTAATAAAAAGGAAATACAAATTTTAGTGCAGAACCTTTTTTTTCTGTTTGTTTGGCCAGTTAATAGGTCGTAATAGCGACAAAATACTTTCATTAAATCAGGGGGGCACGTGATCACCTTAAATCACCTTCCGGTACTAAGTTGCGGTCCACCGACTCTTTAAAATTTTTTTTAAATATCCAGGTTTTTTAAGTTTTTTCATTTTGAAGTTTATTTGGGTTGAACCTTATATGTATATAAAACTACAATATATTTGCCTGTTATCTGTTCTTGGTTTAAAACAAATTAGATTAAAAATATTTTTTAATATTTTATTAAACGTTTTCATTTGATTTTTTATTACAATAAATTACTTTTTTATTAAATTCTGAGATGCATTATGGATATTTTTTACTATGGGTGGTACTCGTGTGTGTGTGTGTGTGCGATTTTTATTCCTCTCTCTCCTTTTTTGTTTGGTGTGTTCAATCAGCAGGGGATAGTCAGAGATGTTTTTTGAAGTTTCAAAAGATATTCAGGACAATTAAGATAAAGAGCAGTGTATACGTAATCATTTGCGAATGAAAGCACAATCAAATTTCACAACAATGAGTAAAAAAAAAAAATCATTTCAAAAAGAACGCCGTAATTTTCAAGAAAATGGCAGCTTTAATATTTGTTGTGTTCAAAATAAGATTAAAATATGCCAGATATCTAAAAACTATTTCAGTTGCTAAGGAATATATTCTTTTAAAAGGCACTATGACACAAATCATGAAACAAACTATGACCAATACTTAGCGAAACTTTGTGAAGATAAATTGTCCGAATTGAGATCAATTCTTCAAAAACAGCAAAGCACACTCAATAAATTTGTTGAAGACTATACAGCTGCCGTAAAAAAAGTTATATATTATTACATTTAATCACACAAGCAGACGGAAATCATTTACTGAAAGGTAATTTATAAGTTAATGTTTATTTAAAAAACAGCGGAAGTATTATGTCCAACACAGAAAAAGCAAATTAAAAATGTAAGTTTAAGTCGAAATATTGTTGGTAGCAGAGTTGATGAAATATCCGGGAATTTGTTTAAATGTCTTAGTAATTGCTTTCTTATATTCTTAATTTATCCTCAGTTTCAAAACAATTGGTAGCGTAATTTTCCATAGTTTGTTAATTTATACTAGGGGTAGCCAACTCGCGGCCCACCTTGAATAATTTTGAGGCCAACAAGATTCATTACAACTTTACAAAATGCGACTATTTAGTACAATATTTTTGTTTTTGAAGTTTTTTTTAAACAAATACATCTCATAACTGTTTCTATTTTATCGCGTTGCTTCTGTTACTGCGACTCCGTTTTTTTTAATTGAAATTTAACAAACACAAATCGTACTGAAACTTAATGGACTAAAACCTGCAACATCAATTATGATACGCAAATGCATGCATTAACATTGAATTGTAAAAACTAAGTGAGATAGTTGAGAAACAAATATATTACTAATTAAATAAATTAAACATTATTTAATCATTGCATTACTATTATTATACAAGTATTATCTAAGTTTGTATATATGAAAAACAATGAAAACAATAATAATACACCAATCTGTTTTAAATTTTCACTCCAATAAATGTTTTTAAGGGATTCAAATCTAATATGAAGATATATATTTTGAGATGCAACCCGAGGGATTATAATGTTTTTCCTAAGCGGCTCGCGAGATCTTTTGGGCTGGCCACCCCTGGCCTAAATGGTGCAGCGCTAAAAGGTGACACCAGCTCCTGGGGAATGTACTAGGTCTGCAAAGTTAAAATACCGATGCGCAGCCCATTAGAAGAAATACATATATACATAATTGTATCTCTGAATAACCTATCCACAAACACAGTCAATAATATTATTGCTGAATTAATAGTAATAAAGAGTGTTTTTTTCCAGGTATAGACGTTTAAGTTGGCATTACTTTCCAAGATGGCGACCGATTTAACAGCTGTCAAGTTGTGACGAATCTATACGGAACTTTATCACTAACCTTCTGAGTCGACCTTTTTAGGGAAATTTAATTCCCTACCTATTTCCAATCAACTCCAAAAAAAGCGGACAGGATTCCTTGTTATGCAGATTAGATTCAGTATTTAAGTCAAACGAAATAGTAAAGTTAGAGCAGTAGGAGATAGAGATTGAAGCAGTAGGAGATAGAGATTGAAGCAGAAAGTTATCGTGGATGTAAATTGAAGATTTCTTGTTAGAGATATTTAATCTCAAGAATTGAGATTCCGAGTGGTAAATATTGTTTTGTGTTTAAAGTCTCATTAAAGTTTTAGGAGTGAGATTAAAGTTAAATGTTCAATAAGAACATTATTAAATATAATTCTGGGATCTCTTATCGTGGTAATTTCTGCGTGATCGTTATTTAATAAATTAATTAGATCATTAATTAATTAAGTTAATTTAAAGGATATTACCTTTAAAACCTCATAATATTAGTAGACGCATTTGTTAATAAGTCTTTGATTCTATTTGGAAAGATAACCAAATAAAGAAAGTTATTTATAAAAATGGCTACTGGTTCTTTGACTCAAAATTATTCTCGTTCTCAAAGTGAGGTCCTAAGGGACCTTCACAAAGTGATTTATTCTCAGTTTCGTTTGGCAATTCATCAAAACCATCATCAAGCCAGGCGTAGATTCGTCGAATGGGCCCAAAACGAGATTGCCGTTGTTCCCGATTTTCATAAGCGAATTTTGTTTAGCGATGAAGCGCACTTCTGGTTGAATGGCTACGTCAACAAACAAAACTGCCGCATTTGGAGGGAAGCTAATCCACAAGTGTATGTCGAAACACCGTTACATCCAGAAAAACTGACTGTTTGGTGCGCTTTATGGGCTGATGGAATCATTGGTCCGTACTTCTTCAAAAACGATGAAGGCCACAATGTTACAGTCAATGGTGATCGGTATAGAGCCATGATTAGTAACTTTTTCATTCCTGAATTGAACAATTATGATGTCCAGGAGCTGTGATTCCAACAAGACGGCGCAACATGTCACACAGCTCGTGCCACAATCGATTTATTGAAAGACACGTTTGGTGACCGCCTAATTTCATGTTTTGGACCTGTGAATTGGCCTCCAAGATCTTGTGATTTAACACCGCTAGACTATTTTCTGTGGGTCTATGTAAAGTCATTGGTCTATGTGGATAAGCCACAAACGCTCGACCATTTGGAAGACAACATTCGCCGTGTTATTGCCGATATACGGCCACAAATGTTGGAAAAAGTCATCGAAAATTGGACGTCCAGATTGGACTACATCCGAGCCAGCCGTGGCAGTCATATGCCAGAAATCATATTTAAAATGTAATGCCACAAGATTATCTTTCGAATAAAAAAAATTCATTTCAATCGAATAATACATAGTTGTTTTATTGCAATTTAAAGTTCTATACCTCTAAAAAAAACACCCTTTATATAAAAAAAGAACATACAAGAAAGATCTCGTTGTGATTTTAAACCCGAAATATCAAAAACTTTGTGTAAATAAGGAGGACAAATTCTGTGAATAAAAATTATTTTTTCTATAAAAAAAATTGACTCTTCTGAATCTTTTTCGTACCGTTTCAAGAATTTCGATTTTATTTTTGTAATAAGGGTCCCAAATAAGGCTGTAATATTCAAGATTCAAATGGACAAACGTAGAATAGAAAACTTTCAAAGCAAGCTCATAAGAAAATGCTCTAAGTTTTTTTTTTTTTTTTTTTTGCGTGTGAGAAATATAGGTTTTTTTTGTATTTGCTTTGTACCCGAACACGTTTGGAGTACTTTTTTTTTAAAAAAAACATATTTAAACATTATAAATGCTTTTTTAAGAATCACAAAACCAATAAATACTAATATTTTATTATAACAACATTTAAACAAAATTATCTACATTTTACAAAAATCACAATTATAAGTGAAATTTTAGCAATATTTTTGAAAAACTTCAATGCAATTAGAGAAAAAAGTAAAAAACTTCTATTAGTAAAAGTATTACTAAAACAAAGTAGATGCATTTATTTAGAAAATGTACTAAAATTTTAATACTTTATTAAAATTTGAAAATTTTAGGGCTGATTGAGTAAACATTATAAGAAATGTGACATTTTTTGAGACCATTATTTAAATAACAGACCGTAACTAAAAAAATATTCATACAATAAGAAATATTTCAGTACATTCCCTAGAAAATAATACAAGCATCAGGTTCAAGAAGTTTTATAAAAGTACATTTATAATATTTTATCAGACTCGCCATGATATATTTCGAACAATTTTAATCTCCTCTTTTGGTAGATCAAAGATCCATTTCCGGTTTTTTTAATTTTATAAAATTGATTGTGACTTGACCTCTAGGTACCGTAGAAACAAAACAAAGTATGTTTTGCAAACCAAAAGATCCTTCTATTCAATAAAATAAAAAACAAAAATATCTGTTTTGACCGAATTTGGTCATTTTCAACATGTTCGTATACCTTAAAAAACCAAGGCATTAATACGTTGTGTAAAATTACGTTTGTAGTAATTGAGAAACTAATCTTAAAAACTTTATATGGAAACAATATTCCCTGCTATTTCTTCACTTTTTATGTGTAAAGGTGCACTACGAATTTCCTACGGCGCACAAGGTAGAATGAGGATGAAGATCAGGAATTTTCATCCTGACCATTACCTTGTGCACCGTTCTCAAGTATCTAGATCCAGGGCTCGATAGATATTCGACCTCCCACGTGCCTATTCTGGGAAGTAGGAATTGCGACATAATTCGGAGAAAGGCTTTCGGATGAATTCCGCGAACGAACCAGAATAGAAGGCGCACATAGCAACAAGGTCCGGATATATAATCGATTCAAAAGTTTAAAAATGTTCCTTGAAATGACTAAAAGCATTAAAACTGACCAAAAATCCTTAAAATTGCTGAAATATATCCTTTAAGTTTAAAGAATTAATGGATAGTAGCAGTTTTAAATTAAAATATATTGATTTTTCACCGCATAGCAACAGGTCAAAGTATTCATGGAATCACTTTTGAAACGCGACTAATCGATCAATAGGGTGAAACCTGAGTTTGATTTGATTTGATGTTCGCGAATAATAAAATATACTAAGAAGCTCTAAAAATAATAGAAATGACTTAAATATTTTCTTAAAAATTGAAAAATAAATTTTAAAAAATATATAACTTTTTTTTTAGAAAAAGAACATTTTAATGAAAAGTTGGCTCAAAACGGTCAAAAAATCATTAAATAAATTCTGAATTCTTTTTAATTTTGAAGCCATGAAAAGATCCGTATAAAAATTAGTAATTTCTGCAATACATTACTTTAAAGGTGTTAAATATCTACAAAATATTGATTTTAGTTTATAATAAGAACCAGCTCAATAACAAGAAAAGTACTTAAAAATTTGTAAGAAGGAAATTAATTTTTTTGGCGTATTATTCTTATCTATTACAATACTAATAAATATGTAATTGCAGATATTATTATATCTGACCATCGTTTAACCGCACACATTTAATTATTTAACCTTTATAAATTTATGTGCCATAAAATCGCAATAATATACACTTCATTTTTACAGCTGAAAAACCTTAAAAATATTATAAAGGGGCATAACCAAGGTTAGAGACAAATTTCTTTAATACTGGTAAAGTGTAATAATGGTGTAACCCAAGGATGGCCAACCTTTTTGGGAAGAGTGCCACTATCTGATAAAGAAAAAATGTGCGTGCCATTTCCCACTTTTCTAACAAATAAAAGAATACGAAAAGGTGAAAAAATGTTACTAATTGGCTTATTATGGAATTTTTAAGCAAATAGCTCATTTTTATGCGTCCGTAGAGGAGATTTAAAAATATAATAAATAAGATAAAAGTACAAGCTAAGGTTAATAAACATTTTACAGGTTGAATCAGTTTGTTTAGAAAAAAAAAATTAAAATTAGTAACTTGAAATATGAGAAATTCTAAATAATTACTAAACAACCAGTACTTTCTTAATATGGCTTCTGAATTTGTAGGGTTTTTTTTACCAAGTCAACTATGTTAGGATTTGTTCTCGACTATGCTAACAAAAGTAGGTTGTTTTAGGTATGTATCAGTTAACTTTGATTTTATTATGTTCATATTCTAAAACATTTGTTCAAACGCATGTTGATCGAAACCTATAACAATATCTGACAGCCAAATAATGTAAATCTGGAAAATCGCTTGTAGGTACAACTTTCAAAATTCAACAATATTTAGATCCATTGCTGTCAGTGCCGATTTAAACTCATTTCGAGTCCTGGGCGCGGAAAATATCCCCCTTTGGCACCGTTGGATCGAAATTTATAACCAGAGAATCTGGTTATGTCCAGCTTATCCGGGTCCTTCTAGGCTCTTCCGGGCCCCTGGGCACCCGCCCCAAGCACCCAATGGATAAACCGGCATTGCTTGCATTTGAAATGAGTTCCTTATAATTGCTTTTCAGTGAGTATGGTGTTGAAGATCAATCATTCCGATTTGGATTTCAGGTGCGTAACAATTAACGTCTCGCATAGAAATTATGAAAAAGGATACATGAAAAGATCAGTATTTTTTTTTTTATCGTCCTGTGAAAATCATCAAAAACCTAGCACTGAACGAATCTTGCAAAGTGAATGATAAACTTTTAAACCTATCATATCTCGGAGAATTCTTAACTGTAGTAGGTAGTTCCTGTGTATTAATGGGAAATGTGTTAAGTTTTTTTCTCAAAAAATCGAGACAAAAAAAGCATAAGTTTGTTAACAAAAGAAGATTTCAGATCTATCAGAGTTGGATACGTACAATCTTTTCCTTGTAACCATAAATTTAAATTCTTTAAATGCCTCATAGTATCGGTTAGAAAATCTAAATTCCAAGGACAGTTTTCATTCTTGAGTAGCAAACGCTCACTGGGAAGGGCAGTTAGGAAATTATTTTCTTCCAGATACTTTAAACCATGTTCCATCAAATTACAAAGCTTCACGCGAGTACACTTTCTTCGGAAAGACAGCATATACAGTAATGTAACTACCTTATAATTTTCTATTGTAATTCGATTAAGTGTAGGCCGCGGAAGCCCAATGGTCAACGTGTCGGATCGTGGCAGGCTTGTCACTAGTTCGAACCCAGTACCTCTAAAGACCCGACGTGTAGGGGAACGATGCACGTTAAATCTATTGAGAGCTCAAACGTCTTCCCGTTGGTATGGTAGTTAGGAGAGGGGGTGCCAGCTCAAGTGTCGTCCTTGTCACTTGACCATGGTTCAAAATTACGAGGTCCGTCGCCAAAAGCCATCGTGTAGCTCAGGGTGTCCAACCCTCGGCCCGGGGGCCGCATGTGGCCCGCCTTGTAATCTTTTTTTTCTCAGATAAGTGATTTGCAGGTAATTAAAAAATATTGAGTCTGTTAAATTAAAATAAATCATATGTTGCAGAAATGCAACAGTGCGAAGTTAACGGTTAATCTTTAAACCAAGGGCACTCAAACTTTTTTTTACTGCTGGGCCGCATACATATGTTAGTTATTTCACGCGGGCCGCAACAACAGGATAAAGGGGGGAGGGAGAAATGCTTTCAGACAAAGATAACATTAGAGGTTTAAAATGGGGAAAATTGATCAAAATATTATAACTCCTCTGTTTTGCTTTTTTTTAATTATTATTTTTTATATTTTTGTCACTAACACTAAATTAGAAGCATTTAAGAAACACTCCTACACAATTTCTACATCACTAAACGGTTTCATACGATTACCAATTTCATTTTTACCGCTGTGACATTACCACTGACGAAGCACTTTGTTGCTGTTCCAAAGACTATTCGAGAAAGCCTATTTATCACCTCTTGAAAGAGATCTTTGAGGAAAAGTGTCATTGAATGATTCCTGTTTATTGTTGTCTTTTAAATACAGCACTTTCGTGACAAATCAAAGAATGACAGATTCGTGTTTTTTTCACTACAAAATAGTTAACCTCCCAGTCGTCTGGAAACGATATATTTTCTTCGAATATTTTTCGCTTGCAAGATAGGAAAGATAGCAAAAAATTAGTTCCACCCATAAAATGGTCGCTACTCCTCTGTTGTCTGTTATCATTAACTGTAATCATTCCATATAAAAAAATTAAATCAATTCGTACCCGTACGACACCGACAACAAAAGGAAAAATTGATATATTTGATTTCTTGACAAATATTATCCTGCCAAATTTTTTTAATGCAATGTTCTTAAATTTTCTCAGAGCTATGGGTCATGACCGGGGCACTTAAAAAGGCTCGGTGGCGCGCATGTGGCCCGCGGGCTGCAGGTTGAGTAGCGCTGCTTTAAACCTTTTGGTTTTGGGAAGGATTTAAGCTCCCAAACCCCACCCCCCATCCTGAGGTCTTACAATTTTGAGTTTCATCCAATAATAAAAAAATATCTAAATAATTGCAACTTTTTTCCAGATTTATATACATCCTCGCGTAAAGAAATACTGACTTCTATAAGATTAAACTTGTATATATGTAGCATCTACTTACTTATTACTTCATAAAATAATATTTAGAAGAATCAGTCTCCAACTCATTAATTTCCAACTTACTAAGATATTTTAATACAATAAATGTGAATTTAAGGGAACTCGACAGAGGGGGGGGCAGCTATTATATGATAAGAGAAAATATATATGTGAATAGTTAAGGGATTTCAATGTGTTTGACTATAAAATATTTCTATGAAATTTTTTTAGACAAAATGCAAGTAAATTAGGCTTCGGTGAAAAATTACGCTGTAATTAAATAACGACTCTATTAAATAACGAAATTCCAGGAGTGCTCCAAATTATTTGTGCTATAAAAGTAAATAGCGTTTTCTCTCTCTCTATTTATTCAGTTCTGAAATGAGAATATCAGGGAAAGAATTAGGAGTTATCAATGAAAGAAAAATGAAGCAACTTGTAACATCATTTAAAAGCAGGGTCTATCTGAGGGCTTTGCAAACGATATGACCGTACAAGGTCCCGCAACCTCTTCTCGAATACTTCACTCTCGCTAAATTTTTAACAAAGGAATAATTTGTATTTTTATTTTTCGATAATTTAACCAAACTTCGTCTTTCTTACACATTTTTTTCTCAATACGCAGTAAAAAAAACGTAATTTTTTTCAGCTATAATTATGCCCTTTACTGTCGGATCTCTATATAACGAAGTTGCTAAATCCCCCCAAAAGTTCGTTACATGGAAAATTCGTTATATAGAGGTTCATCTTTCAATTTTCTTGATAAAAACCACATAAAACAAATTTTAAATTCATAAACACTATATATTAAAAAAGTAATTATTCACACCTTTTTTAATTAATAATATTTATCTTATATAACTTATCTATCAAAAAGAAAGAAAGGAAAACTGCAAGAAAAGTTTATTGACGCCTTTATCCACTTCCTGAAGAATTAATTTTTTTCTTCGATGCTCAAGCACTTACGTTTTGACATTTTCGAGTTACAAGAAACGAAGTTACCAGTACTACTGATCAACGCTACAAATGAACGGAGACTAGATCAAGGACATGAGACAACTCTATTGAGGGTGAAAGAGGAGATCGAAAATGCTTCCAGTGAACTGGGTGATAGGGGTTAAAGGTTGCATTTCTTGAATGAAGCGCCCAGAATTCTATTGCTCTCTCTCTTTCTCTCTCTCTCGGCGAGCTAGGTTCCTAAAAAAGCTAGAAGATTTATGACCACCATAAAATGAGTTTAACGAAAGAATAACTTGAAATGTCTAGAAATACTTAAAAAAAGGGAGAAAAAAACGTGAATTACAAGAGATAAAGTTCGTTACATAGAAAATCCACTTCGCTATTGGGAGGTTATTTTACGAAAAAAATCGTGAAATGTTCTTGGTTCCAAGAAAAAGTTCGCTATATAGAAAAATTTGCAATCTAGAGGCTCGTAATATGGAGGTTCTAATGTATTTTTATACTTCCTGATGTCAAATAATTGTAGCATTTGATCTTGGTAAAGATATTAGCTCATGGAGCATACAAAAAAAAATTATAAACATCTAATAAAAAATTCTGCAGGGCTGAATAAAAAAAGAAAAGGATCTCTTTGTGTGGGATTTGAGAAATTATAGGTGGTTCACTCTTTATTTATGAATGATCCTTACATCTTGGGCCATATTTGGATCTGTTTTATTGGTTTTCTCCGATTATTCCACGTTCATTTGAAAGGTCATTTATTTTCAAATTGAAGTTGGTGTTATATTAGATTAAACTTCTTCAGAAGCCTTAGCACATATTTCCTATTTTAAAGAAACAGTAAACATCTATTTGCTTTGAAACGATCATTAAAGCCACAGTTGTCGGATGGTCATTCTCGAGAATTTGGGGCAGGCGTTACAAACGTGTTATCCTGGAATCTCTAAAAGCCCGTCGTGTAGAGGAGCTTATATACAGTTCAATCTGTCGAGATTCAAAGTCCTCACATCATCGTGGTATGGAGGATTGAAGAATAAGGTGTCAATTCAGATATCATCCCCGTCACCTATCTGTGGTTCAAAATTAATAGGTTCGTCGCCAATAGTCACGTTGCTTCGAATTGTGACGTTAATAAGCATTTTCCTCATTTCAAATCATTGTTATTTGGACTATCAAATATGATTAAAGATGCACATAAATGACTTATTGGAAAATGACTACTTTTTTATTACACTCTTATAGGAAAGTATCACTGACGAGTGAGTTTATGATGATATCTCTCATAAACGATCTTGCTATAAAAGATTCAGAGTTAAAAAAGGAGTTTTATTTCGCTTTATTACTTTGAATAATTTTATTTAGTGGTTTATAAATGTAAATTAAACAGAATATAAAGAAAGAAATAGGCATCTGTGTGATTCCTATTGGATGGAGTTGAAACTAACTGATCAAGCAAGAGTAGAACCTGATGAAATAATTAATCCTGATAGCGCAAATAAATTTGAGAAAAGGGATGAACATGAAACGTTTGAGTTTAAAGGAAAATTTCCAAATGCTACCTTAAAAAATTCACCAAGAAATATTTGAAGCCACTAGTGTACTCAAGACATTGCGCCCTGTTGAAAAGACATAAGCGAGAAAAAGTTTTACATGCTATATTTGTCGATCATCAATGGACAATAAAACTACAATAATTTGAACAAAATATGACAGCTTTGCCAGAAAATATTATTCCTTTAATGCAGCGTTTCTCAAACTGTGGGGCACGCCCGAGACCATGACCCCCTCTGCATCCTCCAAGCTACACCACTGGCACACAGGAACTTTTCAAGGAGGTGTCGAGGGTCGACACTCTACCATTCTCTTATCATACCCCAATACACCGCCAAACTGATTTTGTCGATTGTTGGGAACAAAAACAGTAAAAGAAATATTGAACATCTAATTAGCATTAATTAATAAAATAAATTAGCAAGAGCAAATACTAATTAAATTACCATAAAGCTCAAGAATTTGTGTACTGTACTTTACTTTTCCCATAGCTAAAAAAAAACCAAAAAAATTATGGAGTTACAATGTAGTTTAAAAACGATATTTTCACCACATTAAAATCAAAAGGGAACTATGCCGTAGCGAAAGAATATGCGTATTACATAGTTATGTAGAATCCCGAAATACAAGTAATGAAAGAATTTTTTCGACTTCGTTGTCACGTCGGCTTACTTATCACGTGGGCTTACTTTTGACCTTATCTGTTTACAAAATAGAGATGAAAGATTGCCAATTGCCCCAAGAATACACAACGGAGTACACAAAGAAGGAGATGGATTGCTCAGTTCTGAGAATAAGAGTATACTTTTTAAGTGCGCATGCAGTTTGGTTTTAAAGGGGAAGAAAGAAAAGAAAAAAAAATTATTTTTTCATTTATTAGAACTGAAATTATTATTATTTATGTTTGAAATTATTTTAGGAACAAAATCCACTGGTGTTCAAAATTAAGCGAATTTTTAGATTTTGTCGATTGTCTCTAGAACTATTGGACCGATTTTAATAAAATTTGTATGTATATAGGGCTGATATAATGCACAAAAAAACAAACAAACTATTATTATATCCAACAGTTAAAATACACACTCATGATCATGCATAACACTCATCGAAGTAGGAAAGTATGAAACAGCAGCTACAGAATATAACAAAAAAAAATTGGTTAATATGGGGTATGGTTCTCTCTTTTAGATAAACAGGCTTCACATCGTGATTTTATACCGGAAATAAGAGACTATAAGTTTCTGTTGCAATTAATCCTACTCATTCAGGAACTCTGCTTTCAGGCCTTGGAGGGCTCTCGGAGGGGGTTTTGGGAGTTGCAATTGCCCTCCCCAGAGGCTCCCAGATATGCTCTACAGCAGAGCCGGCTCTAGCAGTTTTGCCACCTCGGTCAAAAATGGAAAAAATGCCACTCCTCTCTCCAAAGCAAAAAATTATAATCAAAAAGGATAAATTCTTCATAGAAAAACTTGAATAATTCTTGTAAACAGAAAGACAATCTAACATATATATATATATATATATATATATATATATATATATATATATATATATATATATATATATATGAATATAAAATCTTAAAAAATACCGCATAATTCGAAATTAAGAACATAATTATCTGTTATTATTTCAAACGAGTAAAATGTAAGAGAAGGAATTGCCCATTTCAGCAGGCCAATTTCTTCGAAAAAGAGTCTACTGATGGTGGGGGTTACAAGCTTTTATTTAAACTCATAGTAACTACCTTTAAGATTAAAATAAAACATCTGTTGCTCTCTATCTGCCAAAACCTCTTATTACTCCTGTTCCCTTTTAGATAGCTGATACTGGACATTGTATGGGTGAAAGGAATGTCCGTTGTGACCCCTCCCTGGGATCGGGAGAAAGTTACTAGGGAAAGATGAGTAAACGTATCAAATTTCATGAGATTTATCACATACACTCCCGCCTCGAACCTTTCAAGTTTCAACATAAAAGTAAACAGAGGTTAAACATACAGAGTACAAAATAAGGAATATGATACTTTGAATGAAATATCACATTCACACCCAATAATGTTTCAAAAAATAAATTAAATTGTAACAAAAAAAATAGTTTTTTTTTTCAGATTCGATCCAAATGCCGCCCTTAAAATTTGCCACTCGAGCAGGGGTCCGGTTTGTCCAGATAAACCAGTAAAAAAAAAAAAAAAAACCCCTCTAAAACCATCTCAGATTCATTTTTATTTTCGAGAACAAGAGCAATTTACTTTTGTTCTTTCGTCCTTCCACCGAATACGCAGAAATTAAAAATTAATAGACAGAGGCTCTATGATAGTGCGGTGCCGACGAGCATCGAGCATTTATACAAACGTAGTGGCACTATTTCTGTAGGCATTTATTTTTGTGCAATAATAATTCTAAGTTACAATAATATATTGATTTGATGCTGTGTTCCGTGGGCATAATACCTGAAATTAAAAGATACTTAAGTTCCTGTTTATTCAAGTTTCAAGTAAAAAATAAGTACCAATACACATTTCTAAATTATTTAAGTGGGAAGATATTGAAGTTATGATTAAGTATTTTCCGGATTTTCAATTTTTCAAAGATTGAAAACATCAGGATTTCCCATAAATATGTATGTTGTCTTAAAATTTGAGTAATGAGTAACTTAATTACTTTTATAGGATGGAAAAAAAATAACAATCGTTTTTTTATGTGGATTGTGGAGATTTCCTGAAAATATTATGGATAAAAGTAAGTGGTCTTGATTTTCGTAATAAATCGGTTTTTTTAAGTATAGGTAGTAACAGCAAATAATGGATGACAACGGAAAAACAATATTTATTTAAAGTGGGAAAAATAATTCTAAAATTTATTTTTATGAAAACCCCTTTAAACTGATGGGCCAATAAATAATGATAATCCGCGTTTCAAGTTTTAGCGAGTATAAACAATAATTTTTTTTACATTTTTTAAAATAAACTAGGTACTTTTTTTAATTTTTTCTAAAATATACTACATTGTTTTGTAAAAATTTGTCGCTTAACGAATAAAAATAGGCGTAGTTTGACGATTTAAAATTTTTTAAAGGGGTTAAAAATTCTTAAGTGTTTTATGCAAATTGCAATAAGTGTTTGAATGAACAAGGAGTAACGAAAATTATATACAATATATATTATGAAATATTTATTAGTATATATATACATATATATAAGTATAACAAAATTGATTATAAAGTATTGCATGAGAAATCTGTTGCTGTTTATTTTCAGATAGTTTTTTAAAATTAGGTCCATATTTCGTATTCATAAGCTTAACGCATTCCGCAGTTAATTACCTGTCAAGTCTATTTCTGTTAGAAGATTTTACAAAGTTCATTGGAGAGAACAATTTTTCACACGAATATGTGGACCCAAACATCATTAAAAGAGCACATATTAACTAGTTTTTTCATTTATGTAAAATTATTTGGTAAAGAATCCCATACGTTTATTATAATATTTTTAATTTTTATTGTGGGATCAATATTATGTGCCCTATTTTCATACAGTTTTCCTTCTACTTCAGAAATTAAGTTTTCCAATTTTGTTTTTCACACGCGACGCTGCTTCGAAATTCAACTAATTCCATTTCTAAATTATCGATACCCAGCCACATAAATTAGGTTAACTCTATTGTTTCAAATTCTTTTTTGTATGGATATAAAATAAAGTAAAATGCGTTTTCCAAACTTTTAAATTGATTGAATCTCTCCTCAAAAGTTTGTTTTATTTCCTGCATAATCATTAAATATTTTTAATTGGATTTTCTTGAATGTTAATGGAAGTTTCAAAAACTATTGTGTTTTGAAAATGATTTTGTAATTGAGGAAAATATTTCATGATTTTCATTTCCAAATCCTTAATAAAGATGTTGTTTCGTCAAATTTTTTTTTAATATTTTCAAATATCATTAAAACAATCGCTCTACTCCTTGAATGTTCTTATGCAGTTTATTGAAATGCTGAATGATGTCGCATAAAAACATTCAATCATTTCACCAATGTATATTGGATATTTCATTGAAACTATTGTCTTTTTCAATTGAAAAGAGCTTTTCATCTAATAACGTTACAAATCGATGAAGGACGTGACTGATCGCACATTGTTGTATGTCAAAATCCCTGAATAATGGCATTCAATCTCCTCTAAGTATTGTGCAAATTGCCGTTTATAAAAAAGCTCTTGCGTTTATAAAGTTGGTTATTTTTACAACAATGAAATTACACTGGAAAATGTTTTTTAAACCCCAAGCTTCGCACATAAAACTTGCTAGTGTATTACATAATGAAATTCACTCAAGAATGTTAAATATTTTGCTTAACATACTGAATAATTCCAATGTTTTCCCCTACCATACAAGGTGTACCGCCTATTGTTACAGAAACTATTTTCTGAAAAAGTCAATATCTATTTCTTTAAATGAAATATCAAATTCTTTAAAAATATCAAAAAACCACTTTCCTTTCAACGTTATTAGTGTATCACATTGTATTTCCATACTTAGGGGTGTTGGAAACCTCTCTCTCTCTCTATACTGACAATGTTAAATTGGCTGTTTTCGATGTACCTTTTCTCAAAATCTGTTTTATGTACAAGCTTGAAATTTTTCATACTATTAAAGTACATCTCTCTTATTATACTAAAATGAGCTTTTAGCTAATTTTGAATTTTTTAAGAAATTATGAAATATTTTATCAAACATTGCGAAATTTGACCCATGTTTTACTTAAAAATTTGTAAAATTAAATTTTTGAGTGTTTTAAAAAAAAAAGCTCATTTTAGTATATATTAGACATCATTATAAATAATTCATAAAAAATTTACATACCTGTGAGCAGTAGTTTCTCAGAAAAGGTACATCGCACATTAAAATTTACATTTTGAGATAAATTGATTTTAATGTATACAGTGAGACTTCTAATCGGCTGGGAAATAAAAAAATAAAAGACTCAATTTAAAATAAAAGATACATGTTTTGGTTCATATCAGTCGTTACACTATTAAGCAAAAACAAAGTAATTTGTTTACAATTTTCGCCATTAAAATGGGCGTGGCCCAAATTCAACGATTATTTAAAAATACGTTTTAAGGGCTTCTAAATACCCTAGAGGTTCAAGTAAGATATTTTTAGAAAGGTTAAAATCTATACAATTTGAAAATGTAAAAATCTCAAATTGTCAAAAAAATAAGATTTTAGCTTTCCAACACCCCTTATACCGAGCAAAAACGCCTAATTGTACATTACTCTCATCTAAAGCAATTGAATACATTTCTGCATAATTTTAGTCGTTATATATTTGGAAAGAAATATTTATTTCTAATTCTATTACTTGTGTGTGATCCTTAATTATTAATGCGACGCCCGGTTAACTTAAGTTAATTTAATTTATTCTTATTATCCGTTCTTTAGTACCCAGGTTCTAAATTAACTCTTGGCGTCACACTATAGCTTAAATTTAGACATTAATCATTAAAGACAAATAAAACGGACACTAAATTAAAAAGCCTTCTTTAAATTACACTTAATTTATTTACAAAACATTTAAATTACGTTAATTACTAAAGATATACATTATCACTTAACTGGATTAGGATCTGAGAGAGAGAGAACATGGTGTGCCATCTCGGGAGTCTCCAACCTCGGCAATTTGTCAAAGGGTCGTCAGACCAAAATCGGTGATAAAATTTGTGTCAGAGAGTGACTAAATTCGTCGTGCAAGCGCTTATATTTCGCGGCGGTTTACCTATGTATTCTGGAGAGGATTCTTTTTCGAAACACAATCAGCTTTTCTGATTGGTCTGAAGTCAGCGGAGGGATATCTTCCCGGGGTCCATGACTCCCCAAAAACGCGGGAAATTCCCAAAAAACATCCCATATCATGATGAATTTATGGGTACATTGCCTTCTTCCAGGCGTGGGAACTGCGTCACCCTTTTTCGGTGGGGTGAGAGGCACTCCCAGAAATTCCTCTGCTTGTAAACAACAACAGGGCCGATATACAAATTACTGTTGTAATCCTTATGGAAAGGCGGCCCCCATCACTCCTCCCCTCTCTCAGATTAACAAAACCAAAATGAATAATAATAAAAAAAAATTTCAGTAAGCAAACGAAATACAGAATTGGCCTAGCGTCGGCAAATGTCTATGTCAAGAACAAAATTTGTAGACTCCTGGTTCACTATCAGCTGTCCACGTCTTATGAGGGGTTCTGTCCATGTTCATCCCTGATGTTGGCAACTCCATCGTCGCTCAGATATTGCTAAAGAAATCTGCTAAACTGCAAAAAAAAAGAACAAAACCTTGTCTCCCAGGGAAACCATATTAGTAATGAAACAACAGTTATGAGAAAAAAATTAAACTTGGCCCTTTGTGACTACCCTTGAAGACTCCAAGCACCAATTTCCAACTCCTCTCACCGCTCATAAAATGAAAATAAGAATGTTAAAAAAATACAATCAATTTCTGAAGTTCCGTGAGGAAAACCAAATTAACTATCAACAACTACAATGACGTTAATGTACGAAGAGGAGAAAAAAAAATTTACTGAATGGATCACCCAAACAATTCACAAAAACATCAGACACAGACTGACAAATAGAAATAATTAAACAATCACAAAGAATCGTGTGCCACTAAATAATAAAAAAAATATTAAGACAAATAACACGTAAGAATACAAAATTGGCGTATGTAACAACTGCGCAACTAATAAAACAACACTTAGGAGTGTTGAACAAAATACATTGATAAGAAATAAACGCCAGTGAAAACATTTACATACAATTCAAGCGTGGCGCCCAGAAACAGACACTTCATAATCGTTTAACATCGAAATCTTGACACGACCAATGTGAAGTGAAAGTCCCAGACCATCAAAAAAAAAAAAAAAAACTAGCAGAACTCTTTACATACTCAAGCGTAAAAATTTCAATGGTTCACTAAGAGCATTGATAATATTTAATGAAAATAATTAAGTAAAAGTAAAAAAAATAATTAGAGATTGAAATGATGAGTGTGCATAAGTGGAGAAAAAAAAAATTTTAACTTCATAGAATGCTTGGTAGCCTAAGAAATTAAAAAAATTCACTACAAGCATTGGTTACAAATAAAAGTTTAAAAAAAAATTTAACGGAATTAATTCAGATTTGCAAATTAAAATTTTATAAATTAACTAATCGTATGAATGATAAAAAAAAATTTATAACCTGCAAGAATGCTGAGTAGCCTAAGGAATTTAAAAAAAATTCACCACTAGCATTGGTTACAATTGAAAGTTAAAAAAAATACTGTAATTAAATTTAGAATTGCAAACTATGAGTGCGCATGTGATCAGTATGCACCCCCAAAGTGTACAAAAGCAAAACAAACAAAACATAACATCCCATTTCCTGCGATATGACGATCGCCGGCAACCGCCAACACAAGAAACAGAGTGCAGAATTATAACTAAAAAAATAGCAAATCTGATTGTAAAAAAACTATATCGATTAATATTGTTTAAAAGAAACTTTAAAAAAAAAAAAAAATTTCTTCCACATTCAATACATTTGAATTTCCATTTGAGAAATGAATTCCAGAAATCACAAGTGCAGTTGAAAATTTCAAAAAAAAATAAAACATAAAATTGATATGCAACCCAAGTCATATGAGGCGATACATACAGAGTAAAGTAATTTAACTAAAAGAAAATTATTGCAAGTGTTACACAGAATGAAACAGTTTCCAATATAAAAAAAAATATCGCTTAACTAATCAACATAACTTTTTAACAATCCTCGTAATACAATGTATCCACAAGTCCAAATAATATAAAAAAACTAAAATTGTTTCACTATACGCGCAAAACTATACAAACACGAAAAAAAAACACACAAGATCCTCGATTTACAACAATACCGCTAACTCAATTCATCGAAAATCCTTTAATTAATAACTCAAGTACAATTCTATAACAACAACCTAAAATTCTCAGTAACCTTAAAATGATTCCTCGATAATCCAAAATTGCCTTTACCTCAGATCGTTCACATCTTATGCCTCAACAACACTAACTAAACTCATCTGCAACTACCGAATAATCAATTGACTGCTCCACAATACCATTAACTAAAACCATCTATGCTCCTCAGCTTATGTACACAAAATCTCATATACCCAATAACACTAACTAGACTTATCTGCAACATCCGAATAATTAATCGACTTCTCCACAATACCATGAACTAAAACCATCTATGCTCATCAATTTATTTACACAAAAATCTCACATACTCAATAACACTTAACTAGACTTATCTTCAACTTTCAAATAATTAATCGACTTCTCCGCAATATCAATAACCAAAACCCATCTTAGCTCATCAACTTATTCACAAAAATCTCGCATAATCCTCCACTCGAACTTTCCTGAATGCATCTCAAAACATTCCTAAATATACCACACAACCATTAATTCAACTTATCCATGTTCATCAACTATTTACTCGGAACTGTACCAAATCATTAACTCAAATTATCCTATCTACATCAAAACAACTTTCTCAATTATACCGTATAATTATATCAACTCAATATTTCCTTTGCCCAAAATCCGTAACTCAAAATATCCTTCTGTACATCAAACAATTTTCTCAAATAAACCATGACTTTCCCTTCAATTCAATTATCCATTTCCATAAAAAACAACCATCGAATAAACGTACACTTTGAACACAAACTTAACTATCTCCATAAAAAAAAACCTTCCCAACCATTCAACAAATTCATCAGTGCAAACTTTATCGATCTCCTTCAAATAACTGTCTCAAATATTCCACGAAATCTCTTAACTCAAACTTATGTAACTCCTTACAAGTAGTGAAACAACAACAAAAAAAAATTCACACCCAATCCTATTCCAACATTTTCAAACCCTCATAGCAACAGCACCGTAACGTAAAAACAGGAAACAAGGGGGAAGAAACGAAAACCCAGCGGAAAAATTTTGCTGAATCTCTGTCGCGACAGCAGTGGGAGGGGGCGAAGGGAAGACCTCCTCCTAAGGCGGCAAGAATCCGACATCCAAAAATTTCACCCCTGAATTATGCTGCCCGTGGGGAGGAGTCCCTGCGAAAAGGAGTAACCAATAAACAGAAATTCCAATCAACAAACAGTGTCCCGCCCTAGACTAGATGGCGCGTGGGGGGGGATACCGGACAAAAAGGGTGCGGAAAAAGCTCTCCCCACGTTTTCGAAACGAATGGACGAAACATTTTCACACCATTAGATGACCAACAACAAAAAAAAAAAACTTTTTTTTTACCAAATAACAAGCAGAACTACGTACTAAAATCCAGAACAAAAAATTGAATCAACGTCAACACTCAGTGAAATAATCTACCCGCACTGACATATTTCAACACATGTAAACCTAGCCCCAATCGAGAAAAAAAATACAATATCGACCGACCAAAAAATCAAAATTCTTAGTAGTTTAGCACACAACCGAGACACTTATTGACTGCAAATTCATTTAACAACCATAATTAATCTAAACCGACAGAAATACTATCTCGACAAACAAAACCTTCAATTCCTAGTACAGTTTAGCACACAAGCGAGACACAATGATTGACTGCACATTAATTTAAGAACCACAAGTAATCTAAACCAACAGAAATACTATCTCGACAAACAAAACCTTCAATTCCTAGTACAGTTTAGCACACAAGCGAGACACAATTATTGACTGCACATTAATTTAACAACCACAATTAATCGAAACCAACAGAAATACTATCGCGACAAACAAAACCTTCAATTCCTAGTACAGTTTAGCACACAAGCGAGACACAATTATTGACTGCACATTAATTTAACAACCACAATTAATCGAAACCAACAGAAATACTATCGCGACAAACAAAACCTTCAATTCCTAGTACAGTTTAGCACAAGCGAGACAATGATTGACTGCACATTAATTTAACAACCACAATTTTAATCAAAACCCCTGAATATATATAAACCACAACAAAAAAAAATTCCAAATCTATAGCAAAACAAACAACGCAGAATTTAGATGAGCATTAAAACACTTAACAGAAATAGCCGCAAATTTTAAGTCAAAGTTAGCAATCATCTCACATAAAAAAACAACATGCGCGAGAAAAAAAATTATTAAAGTTTCAACCTAATATCTTATAGAAAATATTCAAACAACCATCTCTATCCATATCTTAACAAGCATAAATTCCAATGTTATCATCATTTAGTAATACACAACCACTTAAAATTGATACACCAACACAATTTAGCAATAAAATTGATTCTAACAAAATGCTGCTAAAAAAAATTAATCTTCTATGCAAAATAAAAATTTAACCAGAAAGTACAGTTATAAACATTCAATTCAGCATAAACTAAACAATTCAATAAAGGAACCTTTTATATGAAAAAATTATTGAAATTCTAGATAATAATCACAAAACAAATTATGTAATAGGGAAAAAAAAATTTAAAATATGTATGTATCATAACAACATTCAAATTTCATGACAGGTGTCCAGAGACCCCAAAATTTGACCTTTGTCACAAACATAAATTAAAGCTTAAAATTACTAAAATTAAAAAATTGACGTACGTACATCATTATCATTGAATAACACTTGCATTACAAATTTATTTAAGATAGTGCACAAAACACACAGCATGAAAATATTTTATCTAGAGTTAAAATTGATATTAACCACAAACACTATGTCATTTAAGCATAAAATCACGACATAAAACAAACTGCATAAAAAAAAATTTAACTGGAATTCATTAAATAACAGGAAATTATTAAATAAATGAGTACAAAATTTGATATAACTGAAAAAAAAAAACATAAAACATAACATGAAACAAGGTGCAACTATGAGACAGGTATCATTCAATGCGTGCTCTCGAAATGACGAAGCGTAAAATTGCAAAAAAAAAATTAAGTCTCCCTCAAATATTTTAGCGCGGAATTGTATTAACGAGCCGAATTACCTGCACGAGCTCTTAAATTATACCGTGGACTTGGAACAATACCCTTAACCTCCGTCTCGTCTGGTTGTAAATCATCCAAATTTTTCAAATGCAAATATGAAAATCTCTTAATAAATGGAATCATCCGATTGACATGCGTGTTAAATCTTCTCCTCAATTGTTCTACATGTTGCACCCTATAATTGACATTAGAAAAACGCTCTATCACTCTGTAAGGACCTTCGAACTTAGGTCTGAGTTTTGGAGATAAATTAGATTTAATGTTAGGCGTCTTTATAAAACACAAGGACCCGATCTTGTAATCGTAATGATGTTGTTTTGTCGCTCTCGTACTCAATTCAACATGTGATGCCTCCTGATCCTTTAGATTTTTTAAAACTTTATTGAAAGTATGCTCCAAAGACGGTAAAAGTTTCTCGACATATTCATACTTATTTTGTGGTGTATCAGAATTCTTTTCGTAAGTGTAGGATAATCGAATATCTCTGCCATGCTCTAGGAAAAAGGGAGATGTGTATGTAGCTTCATGGATCGCTGAATTTAATGCTAACATGGTGTGCGGGAGTTGATCATCCCAATCGTTTGTGTTTTGTGAAATTGATGCAAGGATATTGGCTAGCGATTGATTGGGTTTCTCTACCCTACCGTTGACGTGAGCGGAATAACTTGATATGTGCCTTTTTTGAATACCCATGACTCTGCAAAATTCAACAAATTCGGAACTCTTAAAATATGTAGCGTTATCTACGACTAATTTATGTGGGCAACCCCTGTGTACAATGTAATTATCAAAGAAAGCTTTTGAAATCGTACTGGACCTAGTATCCGGAAGTGGAACGATGTGAATATATTTTGTGAATGCATCTATCATAGATAAAACATAGCTATTACCTTTAAGCGTGGTTTTTAAGGGACCGAAAATATCCATATGACACGTTTCTCCTGGTTCAGTACTTTGTTCAACAAGTTGATGGGGTGCAGGTGGGATTTTAAAGGCGTTTTTTCGAGATAAACATATGGTACAAGAACGAACAAAATTTTTAGTATCTTTATACATATTGTGCCAAAAGAAGTTCTCGCTGAGTCGATGATAAGTTTTAAAAATTTAAGATGTCCTCCATATTCTGAATGAACTGATTCGAGAATTTTAGCTTTTAGACAATGTGGAATGCAAACCTGCTTTCTAGTGGTGTTAGACCTGGGTGATCTCGAGGGGCGCTTGGACAGATGACATAACAAACCTTCCCCATTAATAAAATAGTTGCTGATTTGTGGGCTAACATCATTTTGATCAATTTTTTGTATGATAGTGCTTAAAACAGAATCTTCGCGTTGCATATTAATAAGATCTTTAGAGTCCGGTAAAGCTATTGTGATGTTGTTAATATAACGAGAAAGATGATCTGCGACTGAATTTAAGGATCCCCTGATGTAGTGTATGTCGTAATTAAATTCTTCCAGAGCCAATTTCCAACGCAAAATTTTGGAAGAGAGTGACTAAATTCGTCGTGCAAGCGCTTATATTTCGCGGTGGTTTACCTATGTATTCTGGAGAGGATTCTTTTTCGAAACACAATCAGCTTTTCTGATTGGTCTGAAGTCAGCGGAGGGATATCTTCCCGGGGTCCATGACTCCCCAAAACGCGGGAAATTCCCAAAAAACATCCCATATCATGATGAATTTATGGGTACATTGCCTTCTTCCAGGCGTGGGAACTGCGTCACCCTTTTTCGGTGGGGTGAGAGGCACTCCCAGAAATTCCTCTGCTTGTAAACAACAACAGGGCCGATATACAAATTACTGTTGTAATCCTTATGGAAAGGTGGCCCCCCATCATTATATAGCGACTTATAGGTAACTCATTTATACGCTTTATAATCAAGGCTTTTTCTGTAAAATCAGCAAACAATGTAGGACTACATTCTAAAAACGCTTTTTTTTATTTTACAAATTCTCCTTCTGAAGGAGGATTCCCGTGGAGAGCAATGCGATGGACAACTTGGAAACTAACAGCTGTAATGTTATTTTTTGGAACCAAAAAACTTTTTAAAACACTGCTTTGAGAAAAATTCTCCTTTTTCTTTTGTAAAAAATCTGGTTTTTTTTTCTTCATCTGTTGACATGCCGAGATTAGAGTGCAATGTTTCAAAATGTCTTTTTATATTATATATACGAGAAGTCACTTTTTCATTAAACATAGAACCCTTTTTTATCCCTTTCAATCACACCATACTTATTAAACCATTCAGCTTGATATGACCTGGAAGTATGGCCTGTTTTTAATTTTTTAACCGCCGACATAGTACAGGACTACAATTAAAATTATTTATATTTAGAATACAATAACTTGAGAAGAAATTTTGTATTAACATGCCTAATATACATACACATCATTATACATTACTTTTAAATGCGTTCTAAATGGATACCACTAAGTTGAACCAGGGACGATCCTAGAGTGTTGGCCGCCTGCGAGCAAAGACATTATGTGCCACACCCCTAAAGAATTTTTCATATATTCTGACTAATACTTAACGTTGACTCTAAAAACTCATCAACCTGTATTAATATAAAAAGTAAAACATTTATAAAATGTTAATACAATTTTTAGAGAGTCCAAAACCTTTTTTTTTGTTAGCTAATAGGTTATAATACCGACAAAATATTTTAACTAAATAATAAACAAACAAAAATACTACCTTTGAAATAAAAATATACATTTTATAATAAGAAATAAAAAATAACTTTACTCAGAAAATATAATTTAATAAAAAGAAAGAGTACTAAAGTATAAATCTCGTGAAACGAAAAGTATGTAAATCAGTCCTTCTACAAAAAGACTACCTAATAATTAACTATAAAATAACTTTTCTAGCTTCCTGAGAAGATTGAATGTACTCGTAAGTTTTGGGGTATAAACGTGTGATTCATGCGGAATCTTTTTTTTAGTGTTCAATTTCTCAGAATACGATACTACATTATTTAGGTAAATATAAACAGAGTTTCGTACAGCAATTTATAAAATAAAGAAACAAAAGGAAGGTACCTGTTCTATGGAAAAGAAAGAAAAAAACTTTTTTTTTAATGTAAACATCATTACGATCATTGGAAAAAGAGAATTGTATGATAATTTATCATTGTCAAAGATGAATTGAACAAAGTAAACAAACCTGGTTCACTCGTATCTTTTCTCACAATCGTGATTAAAATTTTTTTAAAAAAAAAAACACTATAAGAGTTCACATCTCAGGAAAAGAAAATGGTATTATTAACAAAAATTATTCAAGTGTAAACCTAATTTCTCAAATGGTTGAATCCACTGGAATGTTTTCTGCTTAATGTGAATGGATGTGTCGATGTCCTTAAGTGTATGGGTGAATTCATTCAAATTATTTAGGAGTGAAAGGCCTAACACATGTACGACAAGTCATGTAATTCTTTCTTTACCACCATTGGGTTTTGCGACTGTTTTCATACTATGAACTTACGCGCTGACTGTCACGATCCATTGTCTATTTTAACTTTTGATTTTTAAAAATTTTCTTGAGAATCATCAAATAAAAATGCTCGTGAGAACGCCACGTTCATGGATTCGCTTTTATAGAAGAGGGAAATTAATTTTACCAGCATGGGCGTAGCTACCAACGTATCAATATCCCCCAAGCTACAGGGGCCCCAACATGTGTAACTACATCCCACATCTAAAAAAGGGCCCTGAATGAATTTTAATACAGGGGCCCACTCAGAGCTAGCTACGCCAGTGTTTTCCAGCCCAATGAAATTAATGTGCGTCTAGAATCGGCTTTGTTCGATTTATGTATGAATCGAATAAAATGAAACTGGTGTGTTTGTCGAACAGGGTTATTTATTATCTCTGACAACTAACTCTCTCGTACTAAAAAAAGTAGTAAATATTAACATATAACTGGATAACTAATCATAAGAAACTTTATCAGAAATCAGGACTGATCCTAGAGGGTATTGGCTGCCTGCGTGCAAAGATTTAATGTGTCACCCCTCTAGAGAGCTTCTTATCTTTTGTATAATACTTATAACGTTATAAACTCATCTACCTGTATAAGAGTGCAAAGTAAAACATTAATAAAAATACAAATAGACACAAAAATAACTTCTTTCCTCTATTTTGGTTTTCTAAATTGTAAGGCTATTAGTAATTTGAAAACTTTTAATTTCTCCCTAAATGCATATCGAATTTAACACTCCTATGTCTTAGGTAATATTAACCATATTAGATATTTTCTCTCAAAAATCATTTTTGAGACGCCATTGTTAATAAATCGATCTATAGAGTGCCCTGATAAGCAAAAAAACTTTTCTATTGCGGTATTGTCGGCTCTGCCACGAATTTTGATTTAAAATGAAGGATGTATGTAAAGAGTAGACATTAATGGACAATAGACTTACACACTGTCCACTAACATTCTATTCTTAAACTATGCTATGCTATCAGAAAAAAATCAGGACTTATTTTAGTTTTTCAATAATTATTTAAAATTCAGCTTATTTATTCGACTTATAAATTTAATTCTAAGAAATTCATAAAATTTTTTGCTTGAATCAGTGCCGATTTAAGCTCATTTTGGACCATGGGCGCAGAAGGGGTAGCAGAAGGATCCGCAGTGCGAATAGGGGCGCAGACTATGGATCCCTTTCGCACTGGAGGATCGAAATTTACTACCAGAAAAGCCTGATTAAGTCCAGCTTATCCACGCCCTTTCACGTCCTTCCGGGTTTCCAGGCGCCCGTCCCAAACCGGAGCTGGCTTGATTCATACAATTATATGTGCCCTGCTGCCGCCCCTTGTTTTGGCCACCCGAAGAGCAGTGCACGCGCTGCAGACCGGCCAGGATCGACCCTGCCAGAAATCATATTCCTTGATATTTTTCACTTTATGCGTAAATGTGCAGAGCGCATTTTTCACGGCGCAAAACAGAATGACTGTTGTTGCCATGACAACCTGAGGATGAGGATTTGGATCTATTAATTTTTGGCCACCCACGTGCCTCTTCTGGAATTAGGAATAATAAAATACCGAGAAAAGATATTTCGGGAAAATTCCACGAAGAAACTAGAATAGAAAGCGTACTAAGCAACAAGTTTCGAAAATATAATCGATTCAACTTTTCAAAAATGCTCCTTAAAATGTCTTTAAAAATATTAAAAACTGAGTGAAAAAGCTTTAGAATTACTTAAATATATATATCATTAAGGAATTGATAACTTAATAGTAGCAGTTCTAGATAAAATTATCGGTTTCCCACCGAATAGCAACAGATAGAAGTTTTCACGGAATCAGTTTTGAAAGGCGAAAAATCGATCAAAGTGAAAAAAACTTGTTTTCGATTTGATTATGATGCGGTCGCGAATAATAAAATATACTTTAAAGGCTCTACAAACAACAGAAATAACGTAATTTTTTTTTAAAACATTCAAAAATAATTATAAAATATATATCAAAGTTAAAAAAAATAGTAGGTACGCAATATCATTCGGAAAAGAGGAAGTGAGGTATTTGAAATTAGCAATTGTTCTGCGAGTTCAAGAATTTGCAGAACAATATTTAATTATTTTCACATTTACCGCACTTCAGTGACCTCATTCCCTTTAAACAACAGAAATAACGTAATTTTTTAAAAAACATTCAAAAATAATTATAAAATATATCAAAGTTAAAAAAAATAGTAGACACGCAATAATATTATTCGGAAAACTGGAGGTGAGGTAATTGAAATTAACTATTGTTCTGTGATTTAAAGAACTTGCAGAACAATAGTTAATTATTTTCCGTTACCTCACTTCAGTGACTTCATTCACATTATAGAATGAGTTTACTCAATTTTTTTATTACATTATTCATAATTAATGTTATTTTCTTTCTATGATTTCGTAGAATTAATGCATAACCTACAACATTTTTCGAACAGTCTCCAATTTTTTTCTTTATATGAAATATATCTGCGATAATGAATCTGCGATTTTGTGTGAAATATAACTTTTCGAAATCTGGGAAATTCTAGGAATAACACTTTTGACGAAAATTCGTCATAAAAGAGTATTAATTTGGGAATCTGTTTTAATACCTTTACCTCTCTCTCTCTCTCTCTGTTGCCATTCTAAATTATTTAATTCAAAATTTTTAAAAACAGATCGTTGATATTTTTGTGGCTTATACCGAGCTTCTATATATATAAATAAATATATATACGTATATATATATAAAATATATTTTTACTCCTAAAGAGTGTTTTTCTTTAATATATTTTTAGAATTAAGCTAACATAAAGTTTGACTTCTTCCGCACTTCTCCGATATACTCTAGTTTCTAAGTTGGTTATAAATTTAAAACAACCATGAATAATTACAGACAAAATTTACGCTATCAAATTATGAGACCAAATCCATAAAAATAAAAAAATAAAAGTATTGCATTCTGTTATAAAAACAAAAAGGAAAACTCTTAAATACTACCAGAATCACAATGTTTCTTTCTTTCATTTTTTTTTCTCCACTTTCAGCTTTGTTAATGAACACAAAAAGATTTCCCTATGCTTAGCTATAATGGTGTAACGGTAACGATTATTTTTGTAAGAGATTTCATTATTAATTTTCACAATTCAGAGCAAAATTATGTTTAAAAAGTAAAATTTCATTTTATAAGTAAATTAGATTCCTTGAATTAATTTTGAAAAAAAAAATTATTTTATATAATTAAGTCTAAAATTTAAATACTGAGTGGTAGTGCATCGCGCTTCCACGTCACATGTCCGAAGCTGAAACCCCGGGCTGGGCAAGGTTGACTCAACCTTTCATCCCTCCAATGGGTCGATAAATGAGTACCAAGCTTGCTTGGGAACTTAACACTGGGGGTTTCGCGTCAGACTGACCACCTAATCGGAACATCTGCTCATGCACCTCAGGACCCAAGGTTACGTATACTGAGTTGAGCACAGTAGGCCTTGGCCCTCATGGGCTGTCGCGCCACTGAATTAAGTTTAATATATTAATTTTTTTTTTTTTTGCAGAACATTATTTATAAAAAATGTAACATAAGATTCAAACAGCAAATTGTAACTACAGATACAAAATTTAAATTAACCCAAAATGAAATAAAATACTTGTAAGTAAATGATCTTGTCATCAACATCTAAGAGAATAGAGCTTTCACAAAAATTTGTGTTGAAAATCTTATCTCGTCATCTAAAAGAAAAACGTTCTAGCTTAACACTATAAAAAGTTTTTTCCTTCATTCTAACATTTTTTAGATTCAAAAATGGCTGCAGTAGCCCAGTGGCCAAGGTAGCGGATTCTGGCAGGCATGTCACGAGTTCGAACCCAGTACCACTAAAGACCCACCGTGTGGGGGAGCGATGCACGTTAAATCTGTCGAGAGCTCAAACGGCCTCCCGTTGGGGTGGTAGTTAAGAGAGGGGGTGCCAGCTCAGGTGTCGTCCTCGTCACTTGACCATGGTTCAAAATAATGAGGTCCGTCGCCAAAAGCCCTCATGTAGCTGAACAGTGCAGCGTTAATATTCACTCACTCACTCAGATTCAATGATACTTCCTATTTTTATATACAAGAAATAATTAGGAGAAAATAAAGAATTGATATATATGTATATAAAATTTTTTTGTTTATTCGTAGATTGTGAGTGAGTTAATATTAACGTCGCACTGTTCAGCTACACGAGGGCTTTTGGCGACGGACCACGTAGTTTTGAACCATGGTCAAGTGACGTGGACGACACCTGATCTGGCACCCCCTCTCCTAACTACCACACCACACCAACGGGAGGACGTTTCAGCTCTCGACAGATTTAACGTGCATCGCTGCCCTACACGGCGGGTCTTTAGTGGTACTGGGATCGAACTCATGACATGCCTGCCATGGTTGGATACCTTAACCACTGGGCTACCGCAGCTCTTCGTAGATTGTGAGAGATACTCTTCAGTATGTATTGGATTTCTTACACTGTGAACATTAAAGGTATTTTAAAATGACACACATTTATTTTTAAAACAAAATAATAGGCGAAAATTTAGGAAGTAGTGGTCAGAATGACGTCCCTTTGAAAAACGACCCTCTGTGTGTGTGTTGTCCATACCCATCCTGCAGTCTTTTCTTTATTTCGTGTATTATATCTAGAAGCAGAAGCTTCTCCGTTACCGCAATTTCCTTTGGAAATGAGTGTTTCAGTTGTTTTTTTTGAAGAAGTGATAGGTGGTTTTATATGCTCATCTTATCTCAGTGATGCTCAACCTGTGATCCACGGGCCGCATGTGGCCCCCCGGGCATCTCTGAGTGGCCCGGTCATGGGTGTTTGCACAAGAAAATTCAATTATTTATCTGGATAACTTCGTTTTCTTTTTAGAGTGGTGACTTTTAGCTTTTCAATATTTTGCTATTATAAGATCCGTAAAATCGATTTTTTTGTGAGTGTTTGATATGGAGTTAAATATAGTATAAAAATAAAATCTAAAAATGAGAGAGTTGTAATATTTTGATCAATTTTTCACATTTTAAATATTTTTTATGTTATAGCGCTGCCCCTTCCTTGTTAATCCCCATGTTGCTTCCCGTGTGAAATAGATGCCTTAAGTTTGTGGCCTACCGGAAAAAAAGGTTGAGTACCCCTGTCTTATATGGTCATTGTTGGGGTTCCCTGTTTTCCCTCCCATTGGGTAAGGAGGTCCTTTCTTTTGCTGACACATTTGAGCACATCATAAGTAAGTAGTAGTTCCATACCTTACTCCCCTCAGCTATTTTTTCTGATATTTGGTGACTACGTCCCCTTTACAATATTCCGTGTGGGGTATCAGGGAGTTCGGCCCAAGGGGGGTTCTTTGTCAGTGGTTTTGATCGCAAGGTATATACTTTTTTTTTGCTTTTTACATATGACGCTCTAATGCAGGAGTGACCAACCTTTTTTGGGAAGAGTGCCACTATCTGATAAAAAATAAATTATGTGCGTGCCACTTCCAACTTTTCCAAATATTAAACAAACAACAACAAAAAAAAGATGAAGATGTGAAAAAAATTGTTACTTATTAGCTTTTGTTGAGATTTTCACGCAAATGGCATATTTTTTAATGCAAGTCTATATATATGTCTTTCTCTCTCTCTCTCTCTCTCTCTCTCTCTCTCTCTCTATATATATATATATATATATATATATAGTGTAAATTCTCTACTAATGAGAGATGAACATTAATCAAACAAAAACCAAAAAATTGAGATTGTAAAAAATCAGACATAGAGGGATATATATGAGAAATTAAAATTATATTAGGGTTAAGAACACACACACACATAAAAAAAATGGATGCTACAGTTTTATAAACATTGTTAACTTAGAACAGCTTATATTTAAAATAATTTATATGAAAGTGGGGTTATTTATGTATATATATATATATATATATATATATATATATATATATATATATATAGTGGAAATTTAAAAATAATATAATAAAAAAGACAATAATACTGCTTAAGCTCTATTGGTAACGATTTTTTTGCAAGTTCAATCAGTTAAGTTGGACGTAAAATAAAAATAAATAATTTAAAACATTTAATTCTAAATAATTATTAAACCCTCTGTATTTACTTACTGTGGTTTTTGAAATTGTACTCCCCCCCCTAATCATGTATGTTAGGATTAGCTCTTGAAGATGATAACAAAATTAAGTTGTTTTTCGTGCATATCAGCTATTTTTGAGAGATATTTTGTTTTTATGTTTATAATAGAAAATATTTATTCACAAAAACACGCTGATCCAAATTTTGAGGTGGTAGGGGTAGTCTGAAATAATAAAATTGTGAAAATTTTTTTATACATATAAAATAAATAGATATTTTAATTTACAAAAAAAAAGGTGTGAATAAATACTTTTTTTTAAATATATAGTGTTTATGAATTTAAAATTTGTTTTAAGTGATTTATAAAGTATATTGAAAGATAAACCTATATATATAACGAATTTTCTACATAATGAACTTTTTTGAGAGGTTTAGCGACTTCGCTATATAGAGGTCCGTCTGCATATTACATAACCATTTGGTACAATATTATGTATTATTCATTCCTCGAATGAAAAAAAAAAGCATTTCTAAATTGTACTTATATATAAAGGGGTTTTACATAATAAATTAATTTATGATTAAGTGTTTTTTCTTGCATTTAAAAAAAATATTGTACCGGAAAAAATAAATTTATATTAATTTTATTGTATTAATTTTATTTGCTGGTTTAATCAATGAGAAGATTTTCTATGAAAAGTATGTTAAAACAAATAAAATTTGCATAATTAAATATGCGCTTAACAGAGAGTTGTAGTAAAAACACACTGTTGTATTAGCATATCTTAAATGTTGGAGAAAATTTTAAAAGTAATAGAATACAAGTTATCTCAAAAAGTGTAATTCATTATACATTTAGCAATAATCTAGATATATATATATATATATATTACCGTTTTTCAAACTCAGAAATACAAAACTTTGGGTTTTCATCTAAAAAGCTCATGTATAAGGAGCATAACTTTAAAATGTATGTAGTTTTCTTCCTCAAAAATTTATTATTTATTTCAATTTTTATTTTAAAATTTATATTTATAAAAAAATATACCAAATCATATAAGCAAATGTGAAATGTATACTCCATTTTTCAAAAAGAATAGTAGCATAAAAAAAATAAGGATTTTTTTAAAAAGAAATGCTTTTTCTGAAAAAATAAAAGATATATAAGGAATATAAAAAATTGTAAGAATAATTCATACAAAAGGATTTAATTTAAAGTCCGATGTCAACTTTTCACGTTATATTAGGTACAAAATAACGGAAAAATGTACTCAGAAATAAATATACTTAACATGAAAAGTTCAAAGCAAAAGAACTGAAATTACCAGTGGTAAAAAGTAGAGGCTCTCAAGTAGAAGAAATTACCAAGTGCTTACAAATTTGATTATTAAACAAGCAATGATAGTTTGAAAAACGATTTATTTGATAGAATTATATAATTTAATTCCATAAAAGATTCCACGTTTCGACGTACGATTGGAATACATATAAACCTGAAATATATTTATATTTTGTGCCCCCGAAAAACCCTTTCCCTTTTGCAAATCAATGTCCGAAAAATTCCTTTTTAGTTTATCTCTACTCAACAAAAGAAACAGGCTTGCCAAATTTAAAGTAAACGGATCTTAGAGTTTAGAATAGAGTATTTCGGTTTATAACACCATAGCCCACACCAGCAACTCTTTGGAAGTAAATTATAACAAAACTCGTTCTTATCGGATCTCTACACAATAGAAACATGCATATTAAGTTATCCCACTACATTCGAAACCGTGATTTTGCAAGAGCGTATAAATGGACAGTATTTATGATATTTAGTGTCACTTAGATTAGAAAATGTACATAAAATTGTTTTAAGAATAGTATTACAATAAAAAATCACTTAAGTACAATATTTTGACAAAAATGAACATAGAATGACCCATTTTCAAAATATTCTCCTTTTATGAAAAGAGCTTCTATTATAATAGTATTTTGCATGTATATATCTCAAATCTCTGTACAGAGGCTCAACTAGAATTTTTGAAATATATAACTTAGAAGTGGGTTTATCCATGTTTTACGACAATAGAGGGGAGAAATTTTAAGAAAAAAAATGCCGATAATTATTTCAATTGGTTGTAAGTTTGAAAATAATGTGAATTTTTCAAAAATCATACTTGAGTCTCTGTACAGAGGTCTGAGTTATATACAAGCAAAATATTATTATAATAGAAGCATTTTTCGCAAAAGGAGAACATTTTGAAAAAAGGTTATTCTAAGTTAATTTTTTGCCAAAATATTGTATTAAAATAATTTTTTTGTCAAAATGTCCTTAAAACAATTTTATACATGTATTCTAATCTAAGGAACACTTAATATCATGAAAATTATCCATTTATGCGCTTTTTAAAAATCACGGTTCCGAACGTAGTCGGATATCTTAAATTGAAAGTGTGTAAGTCTAATAGCTTAAAAAGGGCTTTTTTTTGTGTCTGTCAAGGCTCCTCAAATCTACATGGGACTTGATTTGCGCAAAACTGTTTCTAGTGGACTTCAACGCAACAAAAGGAACATGCCTGACAAATTTCAAATCGGTAGGTCTGACCGTTCCGGAAATATTATGAGTGAGCGAGTCGCTTTTTTCCTTTTTGTGATATATCAGTTCTTTCAAACAAATATCAAAAAAGCAATATCGACCTTCAACATCATATTTGAAGAATCGATTTCATGGAAAACTACGTATGTTGAGTTCTTCATTCTGAATCATAAAACAACGTTTATGTGGTCTGTTCAAACAGAAAAACAAAGGGCGGGGGAACGACTTCAGTTAATTTTTTGTGAAACATACGTTAAAAATAGTTTTAAGTAACACACTGTAAAAATTATAAACATTAAATATTATAATGCATAAGAAAATCGAAAATGTTGAGTTAAACTGCTGTTAATTACTTAAACTCCTTACCCTAAAAATAAAGTCAAGTTTTTACCCAACACCATTGAAGGAACAGGAGCTGTATTATTCATTTCATTTTTGTCGTCGGAATCTGCATCAATGATATTTTTCGAGCTTTAAACAAACTCCAAAATGTCTTTGTCTGCCCTAATTGGAGCTGTATATACGTTATTACCATCTACTGCAGGGGTATCCAACATGCGGCCCACCAGTATGTAAGTTGCGGCCAGCAAACTCTTTTTAAAAATTTTTAAATATCAGGTTTTTAAAGTTTTTTCATTTTGAAATTTATTTGTGGGGAAATTCATGAATATATATAAATCTACAATGTATCTGCCTGTTATCTATTCTTGTTTTAAAATAAATCCTTTTTGATAGTAGAAATGTCCTTTAGATTAAAATAGATTGATATTTTATCACACAAACAGTTACATTTGATTTTACTATAGTAAATTACTTTTTTAATAAATTTTGAATTGCATTATGCATATCCTTTACTATGGATGGTACATGATTCTCTCTGTGTGTGCGACGTTCATTTCTCCTCCTCCTTTTCTGTTTGGAGTGCCCAAAAAGCTAGAGGCAGTCGGAGATGATTTTTAAAGTTTAAAAAATATTCAGGACGGTAAAGATAAAGCACAATGTATACTTAATCGTTTGCGAATGACTGCACTATCAAATTTCACCAATGAGTAACGAAAGATTAATTCAATAGGAACACCGTAATTTTCAAGAAAATGGGAACACACTCACACACTGTAATATTTTAAACATTATTTGATCATTGCATTATTATATTATATAAAACATTATTATATTATCTCTATGTCTATATGTGGCCGCGGTAGCCGAGTGGTATAGGTATCGGACCGTGGCTTGCCTTGTCACGAATTCGAGCCCAGTACCGCTAAAGACCCGCCGTGTAGGGCAGTGATGCACGTTAAATCTGTCGAGAGCTGAAACGTCCTCCCGTTGGTGTGGTGTGGTAGTTAGGAGAGGGGGGTGCCAGCTCAGGTGTCGGCCACATCACTTGACCATGGTTCAAAATTACGTGGTCCGTCGCGAAAAGCCCTTGTGTAGCTGAACAGGGCGACATTAATATTCAATCAATCAATCTATGTCTATATACATTAAAAATAATGAAAGCAACTATAATAATTCATTCTGTTTTAAATTTTCACTCCAATAAATGTTTTTTTTTTGTTTCCAAATCTGATATAAAGGTACATATTTTTATGTGCGCCCGCGAGATTATAATGTTTTTACGAAATGGCCCGCAATGTCATTTGGGTTGTCTACCCCTGATCTACAGCAACGAATTCTTCCGATTATACAGTAGGACTGTACAAACAGAAATTTTCTCAAACATTTCATTAACTGTTGGCTCAATTTCAATATCCCCTTCTTCCGTCTTTTCGTGTTAAGCGAATTTTGTTTCGTTCTAAGAGAAAAAAAAGTGCATGAAAATAAACAATAGTTTTTCGGGACCGTTGTATTATTTCGTCAGATCTACATGCCTCCTTGCCACTGGAGGATTGAAATTTATAACCAGAAAATCTGGTAAGTCCAGCTTATCCGGGCTCTTCTGGGCGCCTGGACCAAGAGCCCAATGTATAAACCGGCACTGTTTTAAAGCTTAATGCAGTGCTTCTCAAGCTTTCAATATTAGAGACCCAATTTTCAATCATAATTTACATCGCCCCTCCCCATCATACAATGATAATGTATTGAATGCAGTGATAATGTATTTTTACGCTAAAACTATAATCCGACCTTATTTATAAACTGTAAAAATTATCAATAAAACATTAAATTTTGGCAGACGTTACTTAAACTAATAAATATTTTAAGATACCTTTTTAATAATAGGCTAAGTACCATGCTACTTTTCATAGTTTAGAATGTATTTTATTTTGGTTCCTTTCAGTAAATTAAAAACTTTTTAAAGTTATCTTTTTCTTCGACTTTTCTGTATATTCGCCCCCCCCGCGTAGGGTTTTCCCGCCCCCCAAGTAGGGCACACTCCACAGTTTGAGAAGCGCTGGCTTAACGCGTACAATCAATAACTCTACACAACTGTTAAGTCGCGTTGTGTAGGCGTTGCAGTGTATGTAGGCGTTGCGGTGTGTGATATTTTGTATTTATAAAACTCAATGTATTATATGTTATACATACATAATCGTTTAATAGTTCATTTTATTTTTTAAACTATACATGTTTCATATAGTTTAAAAAAAACCAAAAAATAAAAGTTATGGGGAGGAGGGATAAAACCTCAAGAGATGAAATTCATGCATATTGATCTTATATGAAAATAAACTAAATAATTAATCATCGTATGATTATTGAGAATTTTCAATACACTGAAATGATTGAAATTTGGGTCTTTTCGTGATACAATAACTGTGCTTCGTTACAATCAGAGATGGTTCTGGAGACCAACATAATACTCATAATTCTTACTTTGAATAGTATTAAAAATAACTATTAAGAGCTTTGTTGAGAATTTTGAGCTAATAAGAAGTTATTTACTTCAAAGTGAAAAGTATGTATTTCGAATGCTATTTCTTAACCTCAGAATGAAATTTCGGAAATATTCAATGATTTAATTTAGATAACATTTGAAAAAACAACAAATAAATTTATATTAATTTAGTTTAATATTTGTTAAGGGGTTCTCGATCTCTTGATATAATATAAGGTTTTGAAGGAAGAGGTATTAATAAAGAACGTCAGAAATCGTAAAAAGTTTTTTAAAAAATATTTACGCCTTATATACAGTGAACCACTGATATCAGAAATTGAACTTAATTAGCAATTACCTATAGTATTCTTTCTCTCCAGATAAATTACTAATATTTATACTTTATTAAAGAGGAAAAGCAGAATTATTCATTTAATTTTGTAGGAATTGCATTCATTGCATTTTTTTAAGAAACCCATATTTATGCGGTTTTTCATAACATCAAACAATTTTAAGTCAATAAAAATGAATTCATGATTAAACAATGGTTTTCAATTTTATTTTATAAATAACTACTTCTTAATTGTGATGATTAGGTCTGATCTAAAAATGTATCAAACAGACATTGCAGCAGGAATTCATAAACATTTTTTTTTTGCTCATCTTCAGTCTGCTGTTAAAAAAGCATGAATTGTTACAAAAATTTTTTGACAGAGAAATGAAAGGTTTTAAGTGACTGAGGAACGAAATGTAAAGCAAGTATTTCAAATTGTAACAGATGGTTCATATTATTTTTTATTATTTGCGATTTTACAATACATTAAACAGAATTTGTGCTTGAAAGCATACCTCCAATCATCGCTTCCTTTTTACCTATTATGTTAGGAAAGAGTCCCCTTACATTTCAATAGATGAGTTTCAGTCCCTTTTCCCTTCCTTTTGTACATTTACGAAATATGCGCTTGAGTGCTTTTCAGTTCATCCCATCCCCCAAAGATCACAAAGCGGCATTACGGATGATTCATTCACATCATTTTCTCCCTGTTGATCTTCGCCATCGCATCAACAACGCGCATAGAGTTTAAGGTATCCGAATACGTTCGGAGTACTTTTTTAAATGTTAGCAGTGGCACACATAGAAAATTTTCAATGTGGGTGGTCCAGGGTTGGAAGTCCACAATTCGCATATACTCCAACACGCCACCCAACATATTCTTTTGATTTTGTCGATTTTCCGGAACAAAAAACAGTAAAAAATTAATTATTGAATAAATAATTAGCATTAATGAATAAAATTAATTATTAATAACAAGTACTTAATTAAATATTACGTACTATATACATATGATTATAATCAATCGAAAAAAATGAAGGACTTTGGGGGTGGGTGGACCCGGAGACCCCTCCCCCTTGTGTGCGCTACTGAATGTTATTATACCAAAACATTATAAATCCTTTTTTTAGGAATCATTACCTATAAATACTAATATTTAACTAACAATATTTTTTAAAAAATTATCTAAACTTTACAAAAATTACAATAGTAAGTGAAATTTTAGCAATATTTTAGAAAAACTTAAAAGCAATTAGAGAAAAAGTATTAAACTTCTCTCTCTCTCTCTCTGTAAAAATATATTACTAAAACAAATTAGATGTATTTATCTAGAAAATCTACTTAAATTTTAATGTTTTGTTAAAATTTAAAAATTTTAGAGCTGATCGAGTATATATTATAAGAAAGGTGACATTTTCGTTATGAGACCATGTGATATCCCCCCTCGGGTAAACATCTCTTTGATTATCAGCGTGAGGTAGAGGTGTAGGATTAACGGAAGAACTGGATGCATACATAATCTTAATATATCTTTATTAAGATTTTGAACTTAAGCTTTTCACAAATGAGATTATAATAATATATGTAAGAGAAACTACGGTGGCAAAACACACAATTTATATAATACTGAAATAACCTAACTCGGACCACTATCAATAATTGACTCGCCTAAACACGATTCCAATACTATTACAGATCCTAATATTAAATAGTCAATTATACCTTGCCGTAGTTTAAGTAACGATCACAACTATCCTAAATGAGGCCTTCCAATAACTCGAGTGCAATGGTATGCACCTTGACCCAATGGATCTCCATCACGTATGACTTCTATTCGTTGCCATGTCGCGTTATCCAAGACTTCTTCACGCTTGAACCACTGATTGTTTTCATTCCTCAAATTGCCATCCCGCTTACTCTAACTTCTGATATTTAAAAGCTTCCTAATTTGCATTTTTCTTTCACACTTCACTTCTTGGATTTGGTTGGAAAAGAGTTGCCATTAATTCTGGCCCCCAAAGGACATGTAAAAGAAAAGACGCGTGAGCCCGTCACAACTACACTGCTGGACAATTGCTAAGGACGGATCACAAATTGCTATGTAGCATAACATTAAGCGAGACATGAGGCCTAGTAGGATAAAATATAGTTGCCACACTGTTCAGACATTAGAATAAAGAATATTTATTGTTCTGGAAAGTACAAAAGCTGTGAAACATCTGAAAGAAAAAAATGTTCATTTGATCTGCGTACGGAGAAATGGAACAATGCATCTAAAAGTCAGCAGGCACCTTAAAGAAAGGTATCAGTACGGGATATGTCCACCGTGGAGTGTGATGCAACATTCCACACGTCGTACCATACTTTGCACAACATTATCCAGCAGCTGTTGAGGCAATTTATCCCATTCCTCTGTGAGTGCACGGATGAGGGTGTTCTTGTTTGTCGGAGGATAGTTTCGACCATCAACTTGCCTCCCCAAAGCATCCCACACATTTTTAATGGGGTTTAGATCTGGAGAACGCGCTGGCCATACGAGACGTTGAATACCCTCGCTGTCTAGACAATCCTGAACAGCGAATGTTCGATGACATGTTGCGTTGTCGTCCATAAAAACAAATTTATCACCTACAGCACCACGGAAAAGACGAACATGAGGAAGTAGAACTTCATCAATGTATCGTTGGCCCGTCATAGTCCCATTCGCAACCACATGTAGGCGCGTGCGGCCATTGATCATGATGCCGGCCCACACCATGATACTGCATGTTGGATATCGGTCCTTTCCTGGATATTTTCTGGACGATAAGCAGTACCACTCGCGCCAGATCAGTTGGCGTCTACAATCCGATGACAGACTGAACCTACTCTCATCTGAGAATAGTACGCATGCCCAGTCCTGTTCAGTCCAATTGTGATGCTCACGACACCTTTGCAAACGGGCAGTACGGTGCTGTCTGGTCAATGGGACACACACAACAGGTCTGCGTGCGTATAGTTCTCCTCCCCTCAAACGTCTGGCAACAGTTTTTCGGGAGATCTGCTTTCCTGAGGCAGCAAGAAACTGATTTGTCACCTGCTGAGCTGTGGTGCGCCTGTTCCTTTTTGCTGATAGGACGATATATCTGTCCTCTGCAGGCGTCGTACTTCTAACACGACCTCCCCGTGCCGTCTACTACACATTCCAGTAGTTTTAAATGACTTCACAGCCGTGAAACAACGCTGTGAGCGATGTCGAACTCCCTGGCAACATCTGTTATTTTTCGTCTTTCTTCGATCTTTCCAATAATTCAGCCACGCATAAAATCATCTATGTGATGTCGGGAAGACATGCCAAAAATTTTAAGTTCGTTGATTAAATCTTTCCTGTAAAAATTTGACTTGAAACAACAACTGTCCACACGCGTCAAAATCTTTAAAGCTCTTATGAACGCTATCACGTGAAGAACAGACGTGGAAAAAAAATGTGCATATACTCATACTTCTTCTTACTAATATCCCGCACTTATTCTAATTTTCCACATTTTGCTTCCTTTCATTTTGTGGTTGCTATGGATGATAGTGTTATCCGTCCTTAGCAATTGTCCATCAGTGTATTATTTAAATATTGTTCATAACTCAAAAAATATTCATACGATAAGAAATATTTTTGTACATTCTCTACAAAAACAATATAAATATCAAGTTCAAAAAGTTTTATAGAAATACATTTATAACATTTTAAGCTATCAGACTCACTATGATAGATTTTGAACAATTTAAATACCCACTTCCGGTTTTTCTAGTTTTACAAAATTGATTGTAACTTGACCTCTAGGAAGCGTAGATGTTGTATGTTTTGTAAAGCCAAATATGGCTCTGTTTAATAAAATTTAAAAAAAGTCTTTTGACTGAACTTTGTCATTTCAACGCGTTTGGATACCTTTTAAGCCGCTTTGGAATTCACAGCCGGTTTTACTTAATATAACTTAAATGGAACTTTATGGGATTGAGAATGGAGGAATGGATTCAGATTTCAGTTACTATTGAGATATCAATTTTAATTAGTAATATACGAATGTCGTGCTAATTTTTTTTACTAAAACTCAGCACTCTTTTAGTTTGAGATGTATTTCATCTTTCTTTAGGGATTGTAATAGCTAACAGAAGTGTCAGATTTAATAGATTTCTGCTGAAGTAAAAATTTTTTTTGAAAGTTGATTCAGCATTATGAAGGAAAAGAGTTTTTTTTTGAAAAATAATCATGTGTTTGTTAAAACAAATCTAATAATGAAATATTATTCAGAACGGTGAATTTTGAATTCGAGAGAGAGAGAGAAACTTGCTTATTAGCTAATCAAAATTTTAATCAAAATGATGGTAGATAATTCAATTGCAATGTTATAGTATAATATTTATTCAAATTATTTTTAAAAATAGGGAATAGTTTTTCACAGAATGAAATACTCATAGGCTTTGGGAAATGTTTATTCAAAAAGTCCATTGTTGTCTAGTTAGTCAATTCTGTTAAGGTTTTTTTTCTTTTGCAGTATTTGATAAACTGTTGATTATAACTGTTTAAAAATTCTTATATTCTCTATTCTTAATTCTTAAAATATGTAATAAAGCTCTTATATAACATTGAAAATTATTAGCAAAGTGCTAGAAAAATCACTTACAAGCAAGCAAAAAAAAAAAAAAAAAAACCTTTTAAAATAAAATAAGTAACAGTCAAATGTTATGAACATAGGAACAGTACATTACGTGTATCAACGATTATACACTAAGTATTTAATTACCAATGGCTTCCTTCCGAAAAGGAACTAACCATCGCCTTCAGGTGAGGGGTATTCGAGGACGTTAGTTACACAAAATAAAACCTCTCCCCCCAAAAAGCGGGGAAAAAAGGGGAGGGGCCTTTTGAATTAAGAGTACTAAGATATCTCAGATAGTTAAAAATGTAGAAACAAACCAATTATATTTCTTAAAATTATTTAAGAGAACAAAACTGTCCCCTCGCCCCTACTAAGGTTTCAAATATTTACTCCCTTCTAAAAAAATTCAAATTTAAAATATCGCTTCATATAAAAGGGGCATATGTTCTTAAGTTCCATACAACTGAACCAAGATTTTAAAAAAATCATCTAGGTTTCTGACAATTGTTTACAGCATGAAAAAAAATTTATAATGTCCAACTAAAAAACTTGTAACAGCATTTATTTTAATTTAAAATCGTGCTACCAGCGCTGATAAAAAAAAAAGAAAAGAAAATTCAATTTCGAGAACAATGGAAGAATAACATCAACATTTTATAAGAAAAACAATAAACCTTCTTGGAAGTTTAATGGCGATAGTTGAATTTCTAAGAAAGTTCTTGCTTAAAATCATTATATAATAACTTAAAAACAAACCATAGTAGCTGCACTTAAAAACACATAACTTCTCTACCCCCGTATTTAAGTAAAAAAAAATCCCCTGATACTGGAAAGTGAATCTCTCGTTTCCCCTTTGTATTCTCTCTCTCTTTTTGTATATATATATATTGCTTGTCAAGCTTTTTTTTTTACATCGAACCCTCATCGAGTGATTGACTCACACAATAGCGTTGAGGATTCTGACAGAAACCTCTGTTAGGGCTCTTTCACTGCAGGGTTAGTCTTACAACGGAATTGGAAAGCGGAAAAAACCACTTTACCTGACATTTCGAATGTATTGGGACGCTCTTTTCGTCTTCATTAAACCAATTATCTTGCCTTTTGATCAATTTTTCAGCACAGCTGGTTTCTAGATCCCTTTTGGTGAAGAGGGCTTATTGGTATATCTATGCTATTGCTCGGAATTTTTTTTTTTTACTGATTATGAAAATTGCGCTGAAATTTTTATCATTGAAAGAGAGATCTTTCAAACTTGAACTTTTAGGAATAAAACAAGTACACTGAAGTGCCACTGAATTAGGAATAGCAAGGTCTATGCAAATTGTGTAACGCTGCGCAGTGGCGTAGCGTGGGCTTTCGCCGACTGGGGCCGACCGGAAATTTGCTACCTCTTTATTTTAATTATTAGTCAAGAAAATTAGTAAAAGTAAAAAAAAAAAAAAAAGCAGCTTTTAATTTTTTTATTGATTAAAAATGCACTTTTTGTGTTTTTTCATAGCAAAATCTTTTATGCAATTGTCAATATCAATATGTATGTCATGTTCAATTGCCAGAATAGCTAAATTTGCTAGCCTTAACGTGAGCAAAAGGTCTCCATACGTTTTTATTTTCGATGCATAAAAATAAAGTCATAAGCCCATCTACTTCTACCTAAGAAAATTCATTAGATTTAGAAGTTCCACCAAAGAAAAAGGCAAATAGATTGAGTTTTGTTTTAATTTGTTTTGATAAATAATATTAAACCAATTTTTTAATTAGGTTTTCAGTTTTATTAAGCAATTTCAATTACGCTAATGTGTAATATTTTTCATAAACAGTTTAATCCTAACCCCAGGATTTGGAATAATGTAATCCAGAAATCCTAGGATTGAAAGTAACAACACGAGATTGCAAACCCTGCAAAGAAGATACATCTCTTTTTTTATATAGCTCTCTGTGAACCATCTTTTACAGTCGCTATTAGTCATGGTTGAAATATCATGGCTGGATATAAGCCACGTAGTGGGATTGAAGCACGTTAAATCTGATGAGACTCAAAGTCCTAACGTGATGTGTATGTTCGGAGAGTAGGGTGTCGTCTTTCTAAGAGGGCTTGGTACCCCAAAAATGACCGAACTATCATTTTTTTATTATTATTTAATCTTATTCTTTGTATTATTATCTTTCGACTGATTAATCATTTGTGCATTTTGGAAAGTTAGATGTTGGATACAACTTCATTTGAAAAATGTAAATTAACAAATTAGGCAATTCGACCACGCCCCCTTTTTGGAAAAAAAAGCTATAAAATGCGTTTTGAAAAAAAAAAACTACTTTTAAAAGAGAAATAATAACTATAAAAAAGAATGTGTAATATATAAAGCAGGATATAACCGAGGCATTACAATAGTGTAATTTTTTTTTTTTCTTTGTGAAATGTGTGCATGTAAAATTTTTGAATTAAGGCCTTTTATTTATATATATATATATATATATATATATATATATATATATATATATATATATATATATATTAATAATTTTATAATTTCAGTTTTTATTCTTCATATGTTTTTCATACAAATATAATACTTCAATATTATGTGAAGAAAAAAAATTAAAATTTCTGTCATGACAAAAAAAAATTTTTTTAACATTTTTCTTGAATTTTCTTGTGCAATTATTACTCTTTAAAAACTGACCATTTATAAAAATGTATTCGTTGAAAAAATACTAAAAAGCAATTATTTGTAAGAAAATATATAACTAATGTCTTAAAATGGTATTTTAAGTTTATTTAAAGTTATTATAATTATTTTTCGGAATTATAAGCTTTACAGTGGTTTTTCTCAGTTTGCGTTTTTTCGATACATTAGTGCATTCAAAATGCTACTCCTTCCACAATTATTTACCAATCACTTCTATTTTTTTTTCTATGTGTTGTATATAAAGTCTAACAAAATTAGGGATCTATTTTGCTGTAAACTGAATATTTTTTTTAAAAAAAACATAATAAAATGTAGGAGATATTGGCTTTTTCATTGAATTTTAGCATGCATATCAATATTTTATTATTTTTTTCTCCAGAACTAATTAAGTTATAGTAAAATCGATCTCTAAAGTTGTTTAGATCATTCTTAAGAATATTACAAAAAATTCCAGGTAAAAAAATCAATATTTACAGAAGAGTAAGATTTTAAAATTTTCCAAATTTTCTTCAAAAAACTTAAAATTTTAAAATTGTGCGAATAAAATGTGAACAATTTTATCTCGTATCATCTTTTTGAATAGAAACATATATGAAATGCTAAAATATAATTTTTAAATTCATAAATAAAAAAAAATTGTTCAAAAAGTACCAAGTCCTCTTAACTTAAACATGATTCAAAACTACGAGTTGCACCTGGAATAACCCTTGTGTTGTTTCAGAGAGGTGTTAATAAACAATCACACACTCTCCTTCATCTGTATTCTTTTTATACGAATTTCTAAAGATGAATATGCGGTGATCCTTCTTTTTCAAAAAAGATCCAAATGCTCATTTTAGTGGACGTTAATCCATTCTGAATCCATTTCCGAATGGCAAATGGAATTCCAAGTATGAAAAATGTGGAAAACATGATTTAAATCATGAGACCAGTGTTTGCTAAGTAATTTGTCAAGACCAAGACCCAAATGGAGGAAAGACGAATAGTTTAAGGAAAGTAAATTATTTGAAACTTTTGAAATATATCTTTTAATTATGAGCAAATGTCATGCCTGCTAATCAAAGTATTTCTTACGCAGAAGAATTGACGACGAAAATACTATGGCATGAAATTTTCTAAAGAAAGGGAATTTATATATATATAAATCATCGTTTATATATTTATAAGGTTTCCAAGAAAATGAACCATCGCATGAATTTGAGCTTTAAAAGGACTTTTTAATGAAGAGAAATGGGCCTGAGTGAATGCTGAATAATATTAAAATTGTTATTCAGTATGAATCGACAAAATCAGTGACGCACACAGGCACTTTTCAAGGGGGGGTCTAGGGTCGGAAGTTCACCAATCTCGTATCATGCTCCAATACGCCGCCCAACATAGTCTTTTGATTTAGTCGATTTTCGGGAACAAAAAACAATAAAAAATGAGTTATTGAATAAATAATTAGCAGTAATTAATAAATTAATTATTAATAACAAATACTTAATTAAATTTTACGTACTATATACATATGATTATAATCAATCGAAAAAGAAATCAAGGGTTCGGGTGTAAGTTTCCAACCTACAACTCGACAACGACGGCCACGAGTTTGCGACTATGACCTCATAGCTACCAGTCACTTAAAAGAGCAAACCGCAACGACAAAAAGCTCTACTACTGACAGTCTAACTAAAAATAATTGGTATTTCACATTCCAATATTTTGTACTTACTTATTTAAGATCTATTTTAACGCAAGTTGTGCTTATGTTTCATTTTCATTGTAGCAAGAAAGTGTTCCCCCCCCCCTTTCGTGTGCATTGCATCAATATTATCTCAGAAATGTATGAAAAAATTATGGAAAACGGAAAAAAAAAATCTTTTTCTGGTTTTCATATAAAATAATTTCGTGTTAATTTTTACGAATTTGTAGATAACCGAAAAGTTGAATATCATATTAAATATGCTTAACATTTTAATGCGAATATTTTCGGCATTTATATACTATATATTTTTTATCAAAAGCTATTAGGACAATGCTTTAAATATACTGCTTTTAAGGAATTCGACTACTTGCGACAACGTTTTTTTTTAAAAAAAATGGACATATGGAGATTTTTTTGCGGTTTTTAGATTTATTTAGTACATTTTTTTTTTTTTAAAAAAAGGGCTAAAATTAAGAAGAGGAAAAATAAATTATTACCACTTAAATGGGGGGATGGGTAAAAATTGACAAAAAATTACATAAACGGGGTCCGCTCTGTACAAATAGTAAATGAACTGATTCTCAATTTTTCAATTTTGATGTATTACTTTGCTGTTCCATTTTGAAATGACCTTCAGGATAAGAGGTATTTTAATTTTTACAAAAACTAGAACACTATCTAAGATGTTATATGAAATTGCTTTAAAAACAGTGATTATATTCACATAAGGAACTGTAAGCTTTATAATAAAACTGTGATTGATAAATCTGAAGGTTAAAACACTTCTACTATTATAGAGAACGTACTCAAAAAGTCTCAGTTAATTATTTTCAAAACTTTTTGAGAAATCGCTCTCCCTGTTTGAGCATAAAAAACACACATTTCGAGTTAAATGCATTTTAAAGTATGGCATTTGATGTAAAGTTATGGCATCCGCTTTTACTAAAACACTTGTAGTTTTAGTTCTAGTAAATGGAAAACAAAAAACTTGGTATTTTTATAAAGCTAATAAGATGGCTTATAAAATAAATCATAAAAATTTGTCACTTCCTTTAAAAAAATTTTGATTTTTTGGGTGGTCGGATATCTTAAGTAATTTTAAGAAATATTATTATACACTGCTGGACAATTGCTAAGGACGGATAACACTATCATCCATAGCAACCACAAAATGAAAGGAAGCAAAATGTGGAAAATTAGAATAAGTGCGGGATATTAGTAAGAAGAAGTATGAGTATGCAAATTTTTTTTCCATATCTGTTCATCACGTGATAGCGTTCATAAGAGCTTTAAAGGTTTTGACGCGTGTGGACAGTTGTTGTTTCAAGTCAAAGTTTTACAGGAAAGATTTAATAGACGAACTTAAAATTTTTGGCATGTCTTCCCGATATCACATAGATGATTTTATGCGTGGCCGAATTATTGGAAAGATCGAAGAAAGGCGAAAAATAACAGATGTTGCCAGGGAGTTCGACATCGCTCACAGCGTTGTTTCACGGCTGTGGAAGTCATTTAAAACTACTGGAATGTGTAGTAGACGGCACGGGGGAAGTCGTGTTAGAAGTACGACGCCTGCAGAAGACAGATATATCGTCCTATCAGCAAAAAGGAACAGGCGCACCACAGCTCAGCAGGTGGCAAATCAGTTTCTTGCTGCCGACAGGAAAGCAGATCTCCCGAAAAACTGTTGTCAGACGTTTGAGGGGAGGAGGACTATACGCACGCAGACCTGTTGTCACCACCGTACTGCCCGTTTGCAATGGTGTCGTGAGCATCACAATTGGACTGAACAGGACTGGACATGCGTACTATTCTCAGATGAGAGTAGGTTCAGTCTGTCATCGGATTGTAGACGCCAACTGATAAGGCGCGAGTGGTACTGCTTATCGTCCAGAAAATATCCAGGAAAAGGACCGATATCCGACATGCAGTATCATGGTGTGGGCCGGCATCATGATCAATGGCCGCACGCGCCTACATGTGGTTGCGAATGGGACTATGACGGGCCAACGATACATTGATGAAGTTCTACTTCCTCATGTTCGTCTTTTCCGTGGTGCTGTCGGTGATAAATTTGTTTTTATGGACGACAACGCAACATGTCATCGAACACTCGCTGTTCAGGATTGTCTAGACAGCGAGAGTATTCAACGTCTCGTATGGCCAGCGCGTTCTCCAGATCTAAACCCCATTAAAAATGTGTGGGATGCTTTGGGGAGGCAAGTTGATGGTCGAAACTATCCTCCGACAAACAAGAACACCCTCATCCGTGCACTCACAGAGGAATGGGATAAATTGCCTCAACAGCTGCTGGATAATGTTGTGCAAAGTATGGTACGACGTGTGGAATGTTGCATAACACTCCACGGTGCACATATCCCGTACTGATACCTTTCTTTAAGGTGCCTGCTGACTTTTAGATGCATTGTTCCATTTCTCCGTATGCAGATCAAATGAACATTTTTTTTTCTTTCAGATGTTTCACAGCTTTTGTACTTTCCAGAACAATAAATATTCTTTATTCTAATGTTTGAACAGTGTGGCAACTATATTTTATCCTACTAGGCCTCATGTCTCGCTTAATGTTATGCTACATAGCAATTTGTGATCTGTCCTTAGCAATTGTCCAGCAGTGTATATATAACACAAAGAAGTCTAACCTCTTTTAAGAGTATTCTAAACACGAATATTCCTGGATTTTTTTAAAAGCTATCGAAGATGGGGGGGGGGACCGTTTACAATTATTACACAACACATAAGAACTAACATAGAAAAACTATTGTAAAAAAATGTAGAGTTCGAGTCACACATAATGCCACTGAAGACCACCGTACAAAGTGAAATTTTTAAATCTTTCGCGTTCGAAAAAAGTTTGGAGAGTGAGATACCACACACAACATCATGTCTTGACCGAGGTTCGAAATCACGAGGTCTGTCGTCAATGGCCCTTGTGTAGCTCCAAAGTGTGTCGTTAATAAACAATCAATCAACCCATATTTGCATAGATTCTAATCAATAAACAAGTAATATAAAGAAATTAAGTCAATTCCTACTTATAGTCAACAAAGAAAATTTTTGGTTTAGCTACTTTTTATTCAATAGTTACAATTAATATAAATATGTATATAGATATGACAGAATCACAACATTAAGTGATAATTAATTTTTATTAATTATCATTTAAGTATCTTATTGTCATCCCAAACAATGGTGTATGTAAAATTTCAGTTCAACTGAATGCTTTAAAACGAGAGAAAAAAAATCTTTTAAAGTTTTGACCCAAGTCACTAAAAATGAAACCAACGTGGCTGTATCAGTAATTCTTTAAATAATTAGTTTCAGTCAATTAATTATAATTAAATTATCACATTTTTGCCCAAAACAATAGTGTATGTAAAATTTCAGCTCAATTGAGTGCTTTAAAATGTATTTTATTAACAATTGAAAATTCCCTCAAGGTAATAGAAGGAATTGAAAAAGCGCTTGAGAGAGAGAGAGAGATGTTTGATCGAGTAAAAAATAGTTTCTTTTTCTCGTAGTCTTTAGCGACAGATTATCAAATTTAAAAAAGCTAAATTTTTAATGTTAATTTTTGAAGAGAGAATCTATTGCCTGAAATAGCAATTTTTTCTATCGAGTGATTAAAGAGTAATTCGTGGTGTTGTAATTTTTAATTTACGCAATATTATTTTATTAATTTTTTAACGGCGTATTGAATGATTTTTTTTAAATTTAAGTCACACTTTATGACACCCCTGAGGCAACTGATGATGGACCACGTAATTTTGAACCCAGTTAAGTGATGAGAATGATACCTAACTTGCTATCCTACTCTTCAAATTTCCACACCCCGCCAACATGAGGACTTTCAGCTTGAACAGATTTAGCATACATCCCCATACACGACGAGTTTTGAGAGACCAGGATTTGACAGAAACAACGCCTCCGGGAGTTCGTGACTAAAAGAGAAATTATGAATGACAGCTGAGAAATTATTTTAAACCAATCTGTATCTTATAACTGCTCCTGAACGGCTAAATAAGCTCGTCTTTTTATAACCTCTCTATAATTTTTCTTTATTCTATCTTTAATTCTGTTTATCCATTACATATATCAGAACATTTAAAATTACCTGGAAACTTTTTCATTTTTTTTCTGACTATTGTAACATAAACTCGGTGGCGCAACAGCTCGTGAGCGCCAGGGCCTACTGTGCCCATCCCCGTATACGTGACCATTGGGCGCTGAGGTGCATGAGCAGGTGTCCCAATCAGGTGGTCAGTCTGGAGTGGGACCCCCAGTGTTAAAGTTCCCAGTAAACTTGGTACTTTTTATCGACCCACTGCAGTAAGGATGAAAAGTTGAATCGACCTTGCCTAGCCCAGGAATAGAACCCGGACCTATGGTGTGGAAGCGTGATACGGTACTACTCGACCACTGGGCCTTATTGTGACACAAGCACATATAATAATAATTTGAAAATAATTAATAGAAAAGCCCTCTTAAATGACCTCTGCTCAACCAGTCCTCGGTTTAATTAGCAGTTCAGCTAAAAGGTGGAAAGGGGGGATTCATATAACATATGTCGCGTTTCATTTTCAATATTTTTTTTTTTTAAAAAAGAAAAAAAAAAAAAAAAGAAGTTTAGTAAAACGTTAAAAACATTTAAAATCTGTTTCAGAAGTTGTTTTCTTACATTGCAAGTAATTTTTGAGTAAATAAATGTAAAATGAAACCAAAATAAAGGAGTGATTGGCAATAATAATAACAATAATAAATGAGCTAGAAGAGTGGTCCCCAACCCTCAGGCCAGTACCGGTCCGTGGACCAAATCGCTCCGGGCCACCCAAGGAGTAATAAATTATTTCTATTTTGTTTACTGTGGTGTATTTCTCTCCGATTTGTGTAACTTTCCATATAAACCGTTTTATATTCCATGTTAAGTCACTTTATATTCATTTTTTAGTGCAGCTATTTTGTTCTTTTTAATATATTTCACTTTTTAGACACTTTTTTTTTATATTTCAGTTTCACGGCTGCTGTTTTATTTTACTAATAAACAACTTCATGATTTTGGATAAACTTTTTTTTTAAAATAAATAACTCAAAATTAGATTTTTTTTTCAAATGTTCAACTCATAGAATGATTTAAGGATGCAATAAATCTCGAAGTTTAGATTTGCCAAATGTACTAAAGATCTCCGTCCGAGAACCGCGATTTCTTAGCGCAACTTTTTCTTTTGTCATTTTTTACTTTTTGTTGGGTCTTTCTGCTGACTCGATGCGCAGAAACAGCAAGCCCAGATAACTAGGAGCAACAAGTATTGCGCATGGTCGTTCGTTTATCAATTTTCTGCTCGGCACGTGTCAAACCAGTGTTTCCACATCTTTCTCTCTCTGAGAGGTATTTCGTCTGAAAATTCCAGACACAAGTAAAATAAAAATTAGAAAAAGCAATTACAAGTTCTCGGATTTTGCGAACCTTTGATTTTTTAAAAAATTTGTTAGAAAATATATATTGCGTGTGTGTGTGGATTCTACATAATTGTTTTTATTCGCATACGATTTTATAATTACTCCCTATCTTGAGGTCAAGTCATTATTCAGTTTCCTTCTGATAATTTGGGAAAGATAGATAGATTGATTGATTGATTGAATATTAACGTCGCACTGTTCAGCTACACGTGGGCTTTTGGCGACGGACCACGTAATTTTGAACCATGGTCAAGTGACGTGGACGACACCTGAGCTGGCACCCCCTCTCCTAACTACCACACCACACCAACGGGAGGACGTTTCAGCTCTCGACAGATTTAACGTGCATCGCTGCCCTACACGGCGGGTCTTTAGTGGTATTGGGAAAGATAGAAGGAGTGAGATTGAGAGAGAGAGCGATTTTTTAAGTATTATTTTGTGTGTGCCCTTTTTTCACTGATTGTTGATTTTCTTTTTTTATTATTTTAGAACCGTAAGAATTTTTAAAGACTTGTTCTCTAAGACAAGAAACTCAGTTTCCATTTTTTTGTTGTTGTTGAATGTTTATTACAAATAATCCTCGGATTTACATTTAGCGTTCGTTCGTTTTTAATTCAGTAGAACATTTTAATTATTTATTCAAAAAACTCCCAATGAAAATTACCAATTTTAGCCGTTTGTAATAAAATTTTCAGATTGATTAATACTTCATATAATTAAATAATTACCATAAAATCCGGCGTATAACGCACACTTTAAACACAAACTTTAAACGCACACACACTTTAAACACAAACAATAAGATCAACATTTATAGGTGCGCGTTACAGACCGGGTATAAAAATGATAGCTTTAAAATTTTTTTAATAAAAGATAACCATAAAAAAATTAGGCTTCTATACATAGATCGAAATACTGTTTATTTAAAAGAAATGGCATTCTTTATGAACTTAAGGGTTGTAGCTCTAGAAATATACTATTTCTTCAAAATCTTGGGATGATACCTCGAATAAAAGACTTAAAAACATAAGAGTAATTGCACATTTACACATTTACATTTCGAGTTCCTTCGTAAAAATGGGAATGCGCATTATGCGGCGAATATACTTTAAAATTAAAAAGTGCAGCTTGAAAGTATAGGTGCGCGTTATACGCCTGATTTTACGGTACTTCATCTTTTCAAGTGTTGTGCCTAAATATTTTTAAATACATTCACTTGATATTTTAGTTTTTTTCTCTTTTGTGACTATAAGTACATATATAGTACAGATATTTTATGAAATAATAATTTTTTCCCCTATACTACGTATTTCAAGTTCCTGTATGATGAAACTCATTATAAAATTCTTATTTGAATAATTGTGTCACATTTAATATTATTCAAATTAGTAAATCTAAAGAAAAAGCTTACATATAGATACAAAATATTAAATCTATTCAATACAGACGTTAATGAAATAAATAAAAGGGGCAATTTTTGCCCAGTGGTCATGATCTCGTTTTTAGCGAGTCGTGAGCTCGAGTCCTGATGCCTCCGAAGACTCGCCGTGTAGAGGGGACTGATATACTTTAAATCTATCAAGGCTCGAAGCCCTCCATTGGCGTGAGTGAGTGAATATTAACGTCACACTGTTCAGCTACACGAGGGCTTTGGGCGACGGACCACGTTATTTTGAACCATGGTCAAGTGACGAGGACGACACCTGAGTTGGCACCCCCTCTCCTAACTACCACACCAATAGGAGGACGTTTGAGCTCTCGACAGATTTAACGTGCATTGCTGCCCTACACGGCGGGTCTTTAGTGGTACTAGGCTCGAACTCATGTCATGCCTGCCATCATCCGATACCTTGACCACTGGGCAACCACAGCCCCTCCCCCATTGGCGTAGGGTGGAAGTTAGGAGAATAGAATACCAGTTTAGTGCCGTCCTCGTCACTTGACCGAGGCTCAAAATTACAAGGTCCATCAAACTTGTAATTTAACACATGGGCTCCTCTTCTCTTTCTTATAACAACTCTTTCAATCGAAAATTATTAATTAGTTGAAAAAACCCTAATTTTCATGTAGTTGCTATACACTCAGGGAAATGGAACAATTTTAAAAAAAATCGTTTCATGTTTAAGCAAACGAAAGAGATAGGGAGAAATTTTTATTACAGCAAATCTGTTAAAAGTAATGAAATTGTTAATAAAAAGTTTTTAAATATTTGGTTTGGCGTTCGCCAAAACATAGAAGCTAGATTCGGAGCATAAAAAGATAAACCCGCATCTTTTCCGATAAGAGGAGGAAAAGCAGTCAAGCGTGTTTCCCTGGTCGAAGACAAAACAATTTTTTTTCCCCACCTGTTTTCCCACTCCAGTCCTGTCCACCTCATAGTGTGTTATGTTTATGTCGGGACTTTTTCTCTAGCTTCTGTCTGTTAGATTTTTCTGCTTTGAATCTCGGAAAGAATATAATATGGGTGGCCAAGCTCCTTGATAATCCGAGCCATTTTTCAAAATTTGAAATTTTTCGCGAGCCGCAATTTAATACATATTTAAAAGATTTACAAAAAAGGTATTAAAAATTTTGTTTTTACGGTAATTACATTTATTGAAAATATAAGTACAAAATATGTGTATTGAATTTAAATATTAAAAATTAAACACATTTATTTTACTTCTCTTGATAATTCTTTAAGGTTTGGTGAATTATTGATGACAGCACTTCTCAGCACTTCTTTGAGATGTTGGTTAAATAATACTGATCGGTGTTTGGATTTCACTAATTTTAAAGTGGAATAAAATGATTCACATAATTATGTTGTTCCGAATATTGAAATAATTCGACAAGCAGCCTTTTTTAATTGAGAATACGTCAATTCTGATACAAATGTCCAAAATTCAGTAATTGGCGTCGACTTATATTTTAATAGTAGAGCTGGATCTTCTTGTATCTCTTTGTTAGTAATTTAAAAGGCATTTTGAAACACATACGGAAGGATAATAATTTTTTAAAATATAACACAAAAATGAAAAGAGAACTCTGGTACATTTATCGAGAGTCCCAAATAATCCTTCAAAGAGCTGCATGTGGCTCGTGAGCCTCAGGTTGCCCCCCCCCGGCATATAAAATAAATTTGTTGACACTTCTCGAAAATTTGATTTTTTAAATCTTGCCAATTAGAACAGCTTTCACGTCTCTCTCTTTCTCTCATATATGTATGTATCAATGTGCCACAAGCAGTAGCGCACACAAGAATTTTTCCAGGGTCGAAAGTCCACCATTCTAATTATTGAATAAATAATTAGCATTAATTAATAAAATTAATCATTAATAACAAATACTTAATTAAATTTTACGGACTATATACTTAGAATTATAATTAATCGGGAAGAAAATCAAGGGCTTGGGTAAGGGGGTGTCCGGACCCCAAGAACACCCCCCTTGTGTGTGCCACTAGCCACATGTTACATAAAATTTATCTCAAGCCCTGCGCGTACTGCACCTGAGGTGTTATATTTCTTTGAATTTCTTCAAAAACACACACATTTTTATTAGAATGTGAATGAATATACATATTTCATATAATCACTAATAAATAATCAATATTGACACGAACATTGTAAAATGGATTTTATTGCTTTAATTTCCTTTTTTTATTTCATAATTATAAAATGTCTTAGAAATTTCAGATAAATTAGATCCAATAACACATTTATATATATATATATATATTTTTAGAGGAATGAAAAATATATCTTAATAATATATATATTCAGTAATTTAAGAAAAAAAAAGAGAGTAGTAAAGAACTTTTTACAGCCAAAAATCGACCACAAACTGTTACAAGATAAAATAAAGAATCGAGTGAATTATTCGTCATTTCGCGAAACTAATTCATACAGATGAATCGACGCAAATATGGAAAATAGAAAGAAAAAGTTTTGAAATAAAAAACGTCGAAAAAAATCGGAACTTCATTAAGCTTAGTCCGAAAAGCCACTGGGTGGAGTAAAAAGCCAACAGGGTTAAAACAATTATGCTTTTTAAGGTTTTTAATTAATATCTTTTTAACTAATTGCAATATCGGAACATAAATGGTCAAAACATGCTTTGTCATTCAAACTAAACGTGTATATAAAATTTCAACTCAATCGGTTGAAAACATCTGCTCTTCAAATTTGAGTTGCAAGATTCCACCCGAACAAATTACATTGCAAGTTAAATAAAAGCTTGTGTGTAAAAGAAAAGGTATTTACACAGAGTTTCTTTTAACCCTTTATCTACCGACGGTACTTATAAGTACCACTCATTTTAAAATTACATAGAATAACCATTTTTACGAATACTCTGACGATACTTAGAAGGAATGCTCTTTTAAGTCCACTCTTCCAAGATATATGGCAGAACTGGTTCTATGATGAGTATTTTAGCGGGGAAGGCGAATAGTTTGATAGCAGAAATTCGTTTTCAGCTGACGGCGTTTCTAGCGCATTGCGAAGATTGTCATTTTTGATCCGAAAAAATAGTTAATATCAAAAGGTAAATGTCTTGTTTTTTTTGTACGTTAACGAAGACCTTAGAAAGCGATTTGACTATTTATTTTAAGTGAACAGTGTATATAATTAATTTTACAGTGGAATATCTTTAATTAATTAATTAGCTCTAGCGGATTAAATTCCCCAAAGTTGAGTATTTTGTTTATGTATATCCCTTAATTTTCAATGTAGTGATTCAAAAAAAAATATTGCATGAAAAAAATTGCAGTAAATCATAATGCGGTAGATAAAGGGTTAAACCATTATATGTATAAGATGTTTACCGATAATATGTAATAGAATGTCTTTACGTAAGTTACGTAATATAAACAGAATTATAGTACCTCTAGAAAACGGAAATACACAAAGACTGATATTTACAGGGTTCTGAAGTTTCAGAGAGAAACCTTTCAAAAAAGATCGGTTCAACTAAAAAGCACTTTCAATTTCCTAGATTGGAATAACACATATAGGGCTTCGTGTTTGTAAATTGAAAAGGTTTCAGTAATTATGCCAAGAACGAAAAACGGAAATGAGAAAGCTTGTGTAAACTTCGAGATAGACGCCCCCATATTATTTAACTTGGATTTTCGGTTACTAAGGGGAGAAACTCCTCACTTGAGATGAGAAAAATGTTTACTTCACCAAAATGAGAAAAATATTTACTTAAAGAAACGGGAAAAGTATTTATCAAAGAATAATTCTAACATAAAATTATCATTGAATTTGTTTTCTCTCTTACCAAGAAATTCTATTTTTTTTTCATGAGAAGTGCTTGGTGTTTCATGTCACAGAATCACGTTCAACTTTTATTCGCAAATTTTATGGTTAGGAAGGTAATTTTAGGTCCCAATACAATCAAGAATATGAAGGTAGGAAATCAAGAATGGATTAATTGATTCCATATAATCGTCTCCTTTTAAAGCAACACAAGGGCTTCTAGCGACTAATCTCGTAACTTTAAACCTTAGTCAAGGGAATCACAAGAAGACACTTGAAGTGGGACTCCATTCTCCAAACTTCAGCACCATGCCTACGTGTGGAATTTGAGCCTCAGTAGATTTAACGTGCCTCAGCCCCTCTGATTGTAGGGTCTTTAGTGGCACCAGGACTGAACCCCACGACTCAACAGAAATGACGTAGACAACGAGTTCGTAACCCTGATCACTCGGTTACCGTGGTTACTGCAAGGATTGATCTTAAAATCTGGAACGGTATTAAAAATTTTAAATGCCACAGTATGAAAGTTTAAAAGGTATAGAGGGGTCCCGAATGCACTTTCATCATTTGACTATGGGCAGCTGATAATATTGACATTTAAGGTATCCGACTACGTTCGAAACCGTGATTTTACAAAAGCGTATAAATGGATAATATTCATAATATTTCGTGTCACTTAGATTAGAAAATGTATAGAAAATTGTTTTAAGAATAATAGTACAGTGAAAAATTATTTAAGTACAATATTTTGACAAAAAATGAACATAGAGAATGACCAATTTTCAAAATATTCTTTTGTGAAAAATGCTTCTATTATAATAATATTTTGCTTGTATATAGCTCAGACCTCTCTACAGAGGCTCAACTAGAATTTTTGAAATATATAACTTAGAAGTGGGTTTATCCATGTTTTGCGACAACAGAGGTGAGAAATTTTAAGAAAAAAACGCCGATAACTATTTCAATGGGTTGTAACTTTGAAAATAATGTGAATTTTTCAAAACTCATGCTTGAGCCTATGTACAGAGGTCTGAGCTATATACAGGCAAAATATTATTATAAAAGAAGCATTTTTCACAAAAGGAGAACATTTCGAAAAAAGGTTATTCTAAGTTAATTTTTTGCCGAAATATTGTATTTAAATAATTTTTTTTTGTCAAAATGTTCGTAAAACAACTTTATACATGTATTCTAATCTAAGTGACGTTAAATATCATGAAAATTATCCATATATGCGCTTTTTTAAAATCACGTTTCTGAACGTAGTTGGATACCTTAAAGCTAACACGGTATTCTTTGAACCTTCTAACATACACTATGTTTTGAATCCTAAATTATAACCTCCGAAAAATAATCTTTACTCAACATGAAATTTATTGATGAACTATATTTTCTCTTAGAATCATTTTAACGCTGAACAATAGGGTTGCTGACTGATTATTCATTAAAGACGAATTTGTAGCAACACGAGAGATATTAGCAATGGACCTCATAAATCCGAATGTTGGTCAAGTGACGAAAACGACACCTGAGTTAGTACCCGAACTCTCTGAATTGAAACACGGAATATTTTTTTTAATCAAATAATGAGTTTGTAAAACCAGTTTAATGTCAACTACCCTGACATATCTCCTAATTGACATTGTAACGCCTAAAAACTATAATTCAAACAGATTATATGTGTAGTGAGTGAGTGAATATTAACGCCACACTGTTCAGCTACACGAGGGCTTTCGGGGACGGACCACGTAATTTTGAACAATGGTCAAGTGATGTGGACAACACCTGAGCTGGCACCCCCTCTCCTAACTACCACACCACACCAACGGGAGAACTTTTCAGCTTTCGACACATTTAACGTGCATTGCTGTCCTACATGGCGGGACTTTAGTGGTACTGGGCTCTAACTCGTGACAAGGCAAGCCACAAACCGATACCTATACTACTCGGCTACCGCGGCCACATTCTCCCATTAGAGTTTAAATATTTGATATTAGATGCAAGCCAGGTAACATGCAAAAAAGTTTTTTTGATTGGTCATAAATAATTTTAAAATGTAGTCGTGTAAGTGTTGGTCTATGTGTGTACCAAAATGTAACCTGTGTGTGGAATACACATATTCTTCACAGATGGGCCACTAACAAGCTGATTTTGTGGACCTAATGTTGTGTGGTTGATTTGTACATTTCCTAACGCCTATCGTAGAACTCTTCGCAAATTTACCAATTTTATTTGTTTAAAAAAGATTTTTAAGAAATATTTTTGATCTATGTATGTTCTCAAGAAGTTGATGGGATAATCACTCTGTATGCAGTTAAATATAAATTTCTGGGGATCTTCTTGAACTTATCAATAATATTGTGTTATGTTCACACTCTCCCTATATATATATATATATATATACATATATATATATATATATATATATATATATATATATATATATATATACATACATATATATATATATATATATATATATATATATATATATATATATATATATATATAGGGAGAGTGTGAACTTATTGTAGGAATTGAAAAACAGAACTTACTTTTTGCTTAGAAATTAGTTTTAACCTCCAATTAGGACTCGCTCAGTAATTTTCTTTGAGAAATTAATCAAAGCAACCAATCTATCGGTTAGTCCGGGTTCATTTTATTAACATAACTCTAGCTGACTTATTTCAAATAATCCAATTCAATCATTCAACGCTTTTTATCGAATAAACTGTGGGAATTAACTATATATCAAAAATAAAGTGGTAAAATATATTATCGAGAGGTACCTGAAATCTTTTTCTGAAGTTACACGGATGTAATCACAGAATCATACATATAATACCACAATGATACATTTCTATGCTAAGATATATATATTCGTATATATCTTATATATATATATCGATATATATATATAGATATATATATATCGTATATTCGGTAGATATATAATGTTCTGACTAGATATGATGGACTTTTTAAAATATCCTTGCCGAGTCCTAATCAGTACTTCATCAAGGGAAAACTGGATTTCAGCACCACATCCTAAAGCCAGGGTAAGCATTAAGTCGATCGCGATCGACCGGTGGACCACTAAGACATTTTGGGGTGACCACCGGAAGATTCGTAGTTAGTAACTATATACCGAATAGTGTGTGAATATTAACGTCTCACTGTTCAGCTACATGAGGGCTTTGGGGCGACGGACCATGTAATTTTGAGCCATGGTCAAGTGACGTGGACGACACCTGAGCTGGTACCACCTCTCCTAACTACCACACCACACCCACGGGAGGTCTTTTGAGCTCTCGACAGATTTAACGTGCATCGTTCCCCAACAGGCTGGGTCTTCAATGGTACTGGGCTCAAAACTCGTGACAAGGTCAACCACGATCCGATACCCTGACCACTTGGCTACCACGGCCTAACTACGTTCCGAGATATTCAAGATTGTCGGACGGTTTACAGACTGTGTTCTACTGACTATATGAGAACTAACTTTAGATGGAAATGTTTTATTTTTTAATATATTTGAATTGTGTTTGATAATGAATTTACAATTTGAGGTTATTATATTTGTGGCTATTATTATATTTGTATTATACGTTTTGTTTAACGAAGTTTTAAAAAATTAGTTTTTTTCTTAAATTTTTATTTTAGTTATGTGAATAAGTTATCTCGCGTATTTATTTTTAAGTCATAATACATATAGTAGACCTTTTTCTTACCCTACCACACCTTCGCCATTTTGTAGACCACAGCGCACCTTGAATAAATTAGAAGTAGCCCGTACCCTGGAACAGTCTGCCCACCCCTGTCCTAAAACTTTGTGTATTCAACAAACGATTCTTCCTTCTCCCTCCCTACGGTTTGACAAAAGATGAAAGCGGAAACTTCACCTGGGATAAAATTACAGTGCTGGAAGTTTTTTCCCTTCCCTTTTCTACCCCGCTCGAGTAGAATTCTTTATTTCAAAAACGAATAAAGAAAAAGCTAACCTCACAAAAGTTCTCATTTTTCCGCAGAAATGCGTCTCAAAATCGTACCAAATATATAAAAAAAGGTTTGAAGAAACCTAATATCTTTAACTTTTTATCCTTTTCAATTCCGTCTATCTTTCGAAAAAGTGATGTCAAGGCTCCGGCGTTTATTAAATTAGCAAACATAATTTCTGAATAATCCATCCCGCTAAAAATGCCTTCGCTTAGTGTTAAAGAATAACACCCGAATTTGAAATATTTGATCAGATATAAAAGAGCTGAAATATTAATATTATATTCTGATTTCGCTATCCTAAATGGAGCACAGCAAATTTTACTATACTCATTTTTATCTGAGTTGATGCATTTTTTGGTGGTGTAAAATGTTTTTTACAATTTTTCTCCTGTATCATAATGCTAAATGAGCTGTCCCTTTACTTGCTGAAATAAAAATAAATTAAAAGTGAAAAAAAAAACTTTTTCAAAACAAACTTTGATTTAAATGCGCTAAAAAGAATAAAAGTTTGAAACTTTTCGTTTTATTCAGGGTTTTAGCAATTTTCAAAATTTTTTCAAAGAGAGAGTACACTGTTACATATAATTTTCAGTTTTTTTAAATAACTTCCGCAATAAGAATGCTATTTTCTCTAAATTCCAGCTTCAGGTCAATTCTGAGGCGCCGTGAAAGAATTCGAAATGTGATTTTAAAAATTCTCTTAAGTTTTCAAGTTGCGGCCGACTTTTTTTTTCGGGCCCCAGCAACCTGGAATCCCTCCTTTGACCCCAGAGCCACGAAGCTACGTACTTAGACTCGATTTTACCCGTGCTATCGATAGGTGGTCTTTGTGTAAATTCGTGTAAGTTATGAAGTTACGGGCCCCCTTTCGAAATCGGGACCCACCCCTTGAAGGGCCCAACTTCGAGACTAAAATTTAAACAATTATATTTTTATAATCTACTCGACCAAACCTTTCTAAAAATGTATCACTTAAGTGAATAACGACGTAAATTTCGAAATTATTAGCGAAGTCAGATGAAAAAAAAAAGGTTTTCTTATTGGATCTGGAGGGGGCCCCGTTTACACCAGAGCTTAGAAAATTGAATCGTACGCGCAACTTGACCAGTTCTATCTAGTGATATCTTTGTGTGTGAAAATTCGTGCAAACTCAGGAGTTGAGGGTCATAGTTCCGATAAGGGACCCCCTTTTGGAGGAACTCCTTCGAGGCCAGTGCCGAGAAAATGCATTGTCATCCAAACTAAACGTGTATACAAAATTTTAGCTCAATCGGTTGAAGACATAAGCTCTCTCTTCAGAATTGAGTTGCAAGATTGCATCCGTACAAATTGCATTGCAAGTTAAATAAAAGCTTGTAAAAAAAAAGAATTGCGCGCGCGCGACTTTTAATTCGATAGGGGGTTACTTCACACATTATTTTCTGAAAACAACTTTCAATGATTAGTTTTTGAAAGTACAGCACACATTTTAAATGCGAAGAAAATGGAACACATAGAATGTAAGGATGTTCGAGAACTAATCATGTTACAAAATATTAAAATGAAACGTCATAGTACCTGAAAGTATTTATTACCAGCATTATGATAGGATTTTAGCCAGATTTAGGCGATAAAAATACCAATAAAGAAAAGCTGTTTATATATATAAAAATATATCCAATTATATATATTATGTATTTGCGTATTGAACTGCTGTACATGGGCCTCCTATTGCCTAAAACGGGGATGGTGAATCAATGGCACGTGACACAAAATTCTGGGCACGCCACCGATCCAAACGCGGATAGCATTTTTATTCAATATAACAAAGTTCAGTATGAAGTATTACGAACAAACGCGAGTGAACGGTCACGATTTTCAGCGAGATTTTCTCAGTTCAAACAATAATCGGAAACAATCAAGTTTTTTATCTACCCTGATGTGACTTCACTTAATAAACTGAATTTGTCCCAATTGGATTGATTAGAGATTGAAAATTTTGAAATGCATCTGGTTGATTTTACCATCTAGTTTAAGATGGATTCAAAAAATTGTTGAAAAATAGAAGAAAGTTGGAATTGATTGAAACAGAAATATTAACAAGCAATATAAGTAAAAATGCGAGTGATGGAATTTTGGAAAAACATGGAATTCAATTCCAAACACATTTAACTGATTGAAGAAGCTGGTCCATGCTGCTTTATCCATTATTTTAATCTACCTATGCCTGCGAGTCATTATTTTCAAAGATGAATAACATTAAAGACTCGTTTAGAAACCGTTTGTCAGATGACTCCAATTCAGCATGCATTCTGCTAGAAATAGCATCAATTCTAATATAAGTTACTTTTCATCTAATCTGCAACAGCAAAAATTACATTAATATTACTTTAATTTGAATTACACGTATAACTAAAACATTTACTACTATAAAGTACAAAATGCAGAGTTTTTCGTAGTAAATGAAGAGTTTTGAGTTAGTATTTAGTTTTTTTATTATTTTCCCAGTATAATCACAAGTCAAAATTATTTGACTTCTATATCTCATTAACTATTTCTTTCGAAAAAGTGGCACATTGATCCACACACATAAAGGTTCGCCACCACTGGTGTACATGGGCATCGCACTGCAAAGCAACACGAGGGCTACTGGGGATGGATTTCGTAAATTTGACCTCGTAAATCGTAAAGACAAGTCAAGATGACGACACCAGAGTTTGCACCATTTTCTAACTTCACTCCATGCCAAAACTGGAAACTTTATTTAAAGCTCAGTGGCAGAGTGGTAGTGTATCGCACTACCACACCACAGATCCGGGGTTCAAAACCCGGGCTGGGAAAGGTTGACTCAGCCTTTCATGTCTTCAGTGAGTCGATAAATGAGTACCAAGCATGCCTAGGAGCGAAACCCTAGGGTTTTGCGTTAGATTGACCATTTGCTCATGCACCTCAGCGTTCAAGGTCACAAACACTGAGCTGGGCATAGTCAAGGCCATCTTGATTCTATCCGGCTGAGACAGAGACCCCATCAAAACAAGTCACGAGCCAAAGGAGGGACGATATTCCTCGGGTTTGACCATTAGTTCACCTGCCTTCCATTTAAGCTTGTGATATAGTACTCTACGCTACCACTTTTTTTATAAATGAAGTTTAGTAAACACATAACATCAACAATACCATTGGACATAAAGAAAGGTAGGATATTTATATTATTGTATAACTTTATATTTTTGAGTCATTATTGAATTTATTTTTAGTTTTGAAGATAACTCAGTATAATAAACTGATGCATTTATACCAACATCACTAATTATTTGTAAATTAAGATATTTTATTCTATATAAGAAATCAGCGCTTAAATTTATATATATATATATATATATATATATATTAATCGATCAATCCTATCACCTTAAAATATTAAAAGTTTTATTAATAACATAACCTAAGACTCAACACATTTAATAGCAATGCCTCGTTGTTGTTATGTACCCTACTGTTCATGTAATAAAATACATATCCTTACATTTTCCCGGCTGTCCATCCTATTTCAATGAGATATAACACATTGAGATTAACATATTTCAGTGAATTGCTAAATATTCTTAATACGGTACATGTCTTTGAAGAAATCTGCTTTATTAGTTATGTTCATCATGTTATGGCTATTCAATCTTAAGAAAAGTATATTGAAATTTGTAATTATATTGAAATTTGTAATTAAGGAAATTTTGTAAGCTGAAAAATAATTACGCGTTAAAAGCTAGCTATCTCTGCACTTGGATAAATATTTTTCTATTTCACTGAAAAATTTAATTTCGAATCGTTCAAGAGAGATATTTAATGTTAAAGTATAGATATTAAGGATTTCAACGAAATACTAAACATTTCAAATAAGTTAGAGGATATCTTAATAGAAGAGTATAAAGTTTTAATGTACATTACGAGTTATATGCCTGCATACTATAAAATTCGGATGTTCCGATTGAAAATGTATATTTGTTTCAGATAAAGATATCAATTTCGATTCAGAAAATGCAGGACAAAACGTTTGAGACTTCTGGATAGAAGATATTTAAAAATCCCCTCAAATATTATTATGAAAGTAATTTCAAAGCAATATTTCATTTTTAATTTGTTAATATCGAAAACATTCGAATGAAGATTTCTTAAAGTTGATTGCCAATTATTTTGTTGACAAGCACAACAGAAGCATTTTTGGAATTACATGAGTTGTGGAATGTCTCGCATTTTTTTTTTTTTTTCGTTTCATTCACCTTGTGTAAACTGTAACACACCTGCATTTTCATATTTTTTTAAAAAAATATCCATTACATTTGGGAATATATGCTTAAATAATTATTCAAAAAAGCGCAGCTAAGAAATTTTAACGGTGAAGGATAATTGAAAAATAAAAAAAATTAAGGACAATGAGATCAATGTTGTGTGTGTTTGCTTTTTATATTTCACTGTTTTGTTTATTTAAGGTAACAGAACACCTTCGAAGAAAATTTTTTGAATTAACCTGAATTTTGCCTGTAAATGCATATTTTATGACCTTATGGGTCTCTAAAATTAAAAAAATATCCAAGAAAAGTTTTGTTAGTATACATTTTTAGTGTCAAAGGGGTATTTTATAAAAAAAATTAAGCAAAAATAAGACTTTACGCAAAACATGATAACTGAAAATAAAATAAATATATTGACATTTGTACATTGAATAATATAGCATACAACCTTATCTAGGGAATAGACTCTTATTTTGGTAATATAACTATTACGAGGGAAGTTATTGTGTTTCGAGCTTCTATACGTTGACATTTTCTTTAAAAGCTATTGTAATTTTCATTTTATTGCTATATAAAATTCTACTCAACACAAACTCTTAAGAATGGTCTATTCCCTGTATAAGTATTTAAAAAACATACATATAAAATTTTTATTTCATTCAAGCAGAACTTTTTGAGATATTGTGTTTTGCGGTAAGAAAAAATGTAAAAAAACTCATTTTGAGAAAACGACAAAAATAACATTAAACTGTTCTGATTACAAGATAAACACTTACTTTCTTATTAAAATGCACCAGATTTATAATTCTCCCCATCTTTGACTTCTAAAACACTATTTTTTTTCTTTTTAAGTTCTCTTAAAATTTTCCCGTTTTTCTTTGTTTTGGGGTCTGCATTATGAATTCATTCACGGATTCTGCATTAATCTAAATGTTTATATATCCGTAAGGTAAACACCCCAGGGTTTTCTATATTCATTTTATTAAAAACTTTTAGACACCCATTTAATTCTTCATTGAAGTGTATAATAGCATTATACGACCCAAATTTAATTGTTTTGAGCGAAACAAAAACTTCCTTCGGTACTTTTTTGCCAAACTATTCCATTTAAACACTCGTTGGCATTTTGCGTGCGTCCATGCAAGCACTTACTTAATATCTGTTTGTCGCATAGTTCTAAATACACTGGTTTAATTTTATTTAAAACATCATTTGATAAACCAGCATATTTTGTGGAACATTTTGTTCCATTTGCCACCCTCCGAAAATAACACCAGATTTCTTTCCCTATTGGGCATTGGCCATGCATCGGTTTCTTATTACTTGATGCACAGTGATATAACGCAGCAATTACATTTTGCTGCATGGCATTTAAGTTACCGACATTGCTGCGAACAGTAATTCCGTAATAGTTTTGGAGTCTGTCAATAAAATTATCAGTTAATTTGCCTTTACCAGACAGTCCTTTAGTTTTAGTTTTCAGTTTTCTCAGACGCGAACCCACTCTCTTTTGTACATGGCCAATGCACTTAAACTTGGTCACACTGTTTAATCCATAAGTGTCTTTCACACTCATAAAAGCTTTTGAGTCGCCATCCCCATAATATTGAGTGTAATGCAGTCTGCGGTTTTTTTCAGATCGAAGAAATATTCGGGAAGCCCCCACAATTTCTATTTTTGATGAAGAGCCTGTGAAATTACACTGACATATGTGGTCGGCTTTTGACGACTCATATTCAAAGTTTCTTGGCATAGTCTGAAGTCTCTTACATGTTGGACAGTAGGACGACATATATATAACTTCTATGTCTAACACCTTACCAGTATCAACTGATATTGCAGCAACACAGCCATTCATAGATGTATAGCCTCTTCACTGCCATGTGCCATCCACCCGATATGCCACATTTTACAATATCGGATGATAGATTTTGTTTTTTATCCACAATTTCAGTAGCAGCTTTTATCACGGATTCCTCAGCTACTTCCTGAACCACTTTTAAAAACTTTGCATCCTGATTTTTGTAAGCAGTTTTGGTTAGTCGAGGCAAATTTAATGTTGAGCATAATTTAAATGTCCCAGCAAAACCTTTGCCTATCTGCCACATATCATATACTAGCCTGGTATTTATGACAGGTGCACTTACAACTTTTTTGATGAAGCAAATGCAAAAAAAAAAGTCATGACACTTACATTTTAGTGTAAAATGGGAGCACAATCCATATCTGGAATCCTCGAATAGTTCTACTTTTTCAGCAAAACATGTTGGGCAGCAAAGTTGAGGAAAAGCTTCCACAATAAGTTCAAGGTCAACGATTCTGTTACCAAACACAGGACAAGGCAATTATTTCTTCTGCAGTTGACAAACTCTCGTTTCCCAACAGCTAACAGTACATTCAGGAACTGCTGAAGTGCTATTATTTTTCGAAGTGTTTGTGAATTTATTACCATAAAATTGCCGCTTGCGCTTTTTAGAAATACTTTTAACCATTTTTAAGTTAAAATAAAACTGAATAAAACAATCAAGTAAACTTTTTTACGCTGTCAATTCTTTCAGCATGAAAATCAAACGCATATGTAAACAAAGTCAAAACAACAAACTTGCTGCCAGGTTTTACACATAAAAAAGGAGAAATGTATTTCCAAATACATTTATATTTATTCTTAAATGTTCTATTTTAATTTCTGACTAAATATTTGTATTTTAATTATAATATTTCATGCCATATACCATGAAAGAGAAACGTAAACAAACAACTCGGCCACTTCCGGTTAGCAGAAACTATTTCCGGTCCGAGAAATTTATGATTAAATAATATTGAAAAAGCTGTAACTCGGCTTCTAATTAAGGTAGAAACAAAATTTAAACAGATTTACAAAGATAAAATATTGAACTTTAATATAAGATCAAAAACGAAAAATCGATATTTTGACCAAAAATTGAGTTTTAGAGGTGTTCTGTCATCTTAAACATTCAATTATTGATTGGTAATTCAATTATCGATCTTCAATGTGTGTGTGTGTGCATGTACTTCCTTATACTTCATTTTTTATACCATATATATTTTATGCACGTGTTTAATAGTTCACACATGACTATTACTTAAAGAAACATTCTATTTATTTACATTATTCGTTTAAATCATTTTCCTGAAGATTTTAGCATTCGAAGTATATTCAATGTAAAACGATATTTTTTTTTAATTAAAAAAATTTGGTTCGATTTTTAGATATTTTTACTTCTAGGCATATTTATTTGTAATGCATAAAAAATAATGCAAAAATTGGTTTGAGTAATATCATTATAAATGCAATGGATTCAAAACTTGAAAGTAATCAGTACATTGCCTCATTAATGATATATTATATGAAAGTTTTTTTTGTCCGATTTATATATACGTAAAGTATTTTTTTCTAACATAAATATTTTCTAACGTGTAATATAGAATCTATTTTTGCTGTATAATTACTGTGGTATCTAAAACTGTTTGTCCTTTCTATATTTGTATATATTTTTATATATATATATATCTGCATCGCATTCTATATCTGTATATATTTTTGCTTGAATTTTGCACTTGTATACAGTTTTGCATTTGTATATATTTTGTAAACATTTAACCTTTATTATGATTCACTGATTACAGCAAAATGTTTCTAAATTCACATGTTTTTTATTAATATGCCTCTAATACTTTACTTTTCATATTTTCTTTGCAAGTAAATGTTTCTTTTTTTATTTTATCTCATTGAAAATATTTTATATTGAGTCAGTTTTCACTTAAATGTTTCTTATATTGTTATGAGCCTTTCAGGAGTGATGATACTGTCCCCTTTTTCCTGGAAAATATTGGACATCCTTCTAAAGTATTTTTGGTATAACGCTCCCCATACTTTCAAGTTGCATTGTTTAATTTTTTGGTATATTCACTGTATATATAACGCGCAAGCCCTATTTTACAAAGAAATCTGAAATATATGTGTATAATGCTCTTATGTTTTTATGTCAATTATTCAAGGTATTGTTCCAGGGCCGTTTTTAACCTCCCTAGGCACTTCAAACTATTACGCCCCCCCACTATTTCCAGAGCCCCACCATTTTCTTCAGTTCGAGAGAGATTTTTCCTCGACTCTCTTAATCTTTTTCTTTTGTTTTTGCTTTTTGTGGACAGTATTTCTATTATCTATCAACTATGAAGCTCCGTCTGCCGGGCGGGCAGACGGCAGCATAAGGAATGGATAGTGGCATGGTATGGACACTATTCGTCATTTCTTACTTTGCGGCATCACGAAGGAAACACCCTTTTGTGAATTAATACAGTAAATTAATGAAATCGTTTGCAATTATGGTATAGAGTATACATTATTGTATGAACTGCTATCAACTTGTTAATTATCATCGCTTATCACTTTACTATCTATACTCTTAATATCCTAATCCTTTTTTGAGTCACTGTCATTGTATTTGTATAATAAAACTTTTTTTTTGAGTGTTGATCATTGCACAAAAACATTAATGACATCATTGTAATCAATTTGCGTTGTAATATTATTTTGAGTGCATAGCAACATAAAACTGTTAAGCTTTTTACTTTCCATAGTATATGTTTTCCATAGTTCTGCGCAGAAACTCACACAAACACAACGCATACATGATTCGATAGGTGACGGTTCGTTCACTCTAATTTTAATTTTTTTCTCTTTTCCACCCTCCATTTTTTTTGCGTCCTTGGCATGTTCCTAGCGTGCCTAAGTGGAAAAGCGGCCCTGTATTGTTCCAAGCTTTAGAAAAGTTTTAACATGCATCTAGAACTACAACCCTTTAGGTTCAAAAGGAATGTCATTTTTTTAAATAAACAATATTTCAATGTATATAGAAGTGTAATTTTTTTCTACAGAGTGTTTTTTTTTCCAGGTATAGAAGTTAAAGTTGGCATTACTTTCCAAGATGGCGACCGATTTAACAGCTGTCAAGTGATTTATTCTCAGTTTGGTTTGGCAATTCATCATGAATAGACTCACGCCTGAACAACGCTTTCAAATTGTGCAATTTTATTTCGAAAATAATGGTCGATTTTCATAAGCGAATTTTGTTGAGCGATGAAGCGCACTTCTGGTTGAATGGCTACGTCAACAAACAAAACTGCCGCATTTGGAGTGAAGCTAATCCACAAGTGTATGTCGAAACACCGTTACATCCAGAAAAACTGACTGTTTGGTGCGCTTTATGGGCTGGTGGAATCCTTCTTCAAAAACGATGAAGGCCACAACGTTACAGTCAATGGTGATCGATATAGAGCCATGATTACTAACTTTTTCATTCCTGAATTGAACAATCATGATGTCCAGGAGCTGTGGTTCCAACAAGACGGCGCAACACAGCTCGTGCCACAATCGATTTATTGAAAGACACGTTTGGTGACCGCCGAATTTCACGTTTTGGACCTGTGAATTGATCTCCAAGATCTTGTGATTTAACACCGCTAGACTATTTTCTGTGGGGCTATGTAAAGTCATTGGTCTATGCGGATAAGCCACAAACGCTTGACCATTTGGAAGACAACATTCGCCGTGTTATTGCCGATATACGGCCACAAATGTTGGAAAAAGTCATCAAAAATTGGACGTCCAGATTGGACTACATCCAAGCCAGCCGTGGCAGTCCTATGCCAGAAATCATATTTAAAATGTAATGCCACAAGATTATCTTTCGAATAAAAAAAAATTCATGTCAATTGAATAATACATCGTTGTTTTATTGCAATTTAAAGTTCTATACCTCTCAAAAAACACCCTTTATTATCACACATCTCTATTTTTATTTTTAAAGCTCTCATTTTTATACCCAGTGTATAACGCGCATGCGTAAATTTCGATCTTATTTTTTGTGTTGAAAGTGCGCATTATGCGCCGGATTCTACGGTATATTAAATTTATAATCGAAAGGGATTCCCTAAGATTTAACAAAAGTATTGTTATTTGATAAAATAAAAAATAAAAAAAAATAATGTTTTTGAAAATTGTTAGTAGGTCTTCACAGCTTAATGGTTACAGTTATAAATTCGTAACACTCAGATGCTATCACTTTTCATGTTCAAAAGTTTGCTTTTAACATCAAGAATTTGCACACATAAAAATTTATAGAAACGTGTTCCTTAGCAAAAATACGTATTGAATATATAAAAAGAGTTTTTTTTTTTAATTAAATTTCCTCTCTTAAAGTTCCCTTTTTTGAAGAATTTTTAGTATAGTTCTTTTTTTTATTTATAATTAACTTTTAGCTCTATTTTGTGTGTGTGTGTGTACTTTTTTATCAAAATTACTTGATTCACAAAATTTTATATTAAATTAATATATAATTCATATGAATAGAGTAAAAAAATACAAATTTTTTAAAAAAATATAATAATTTTCAGAAATGAATCAAATTAATTACGCTGGCACGGCTTACATTTTTATAATATATGTACACTTTCTTAATTAACCTTATAAAATAATAACTTACAATAATTACATTCTTTTGTAGTAGTAAGAAAAAATCAATGATGTGCACTTGATTTATGCATTCTTTTCTTTAAAAGAATACATCAAATTTAAATTTAAGAATAGGTAAAAAATTCACAGAAGTCTTTTTCCGCACGCATTTCCCACTGAGCAAGTGGCAAGTAAATTACGGAGTACCTGTCCCTAAAAGAGGGACGTACCTCCTCAATCAGAATTTTAAAATTAAGGGCCGAATTAATGGGGTTACATAAGTTAAATTTTAAAAAAAATTAAAAGATCGAATTAAAATGGGCAGAACAATTCTGCTGGAACGGTGACAGACGAAGTCTGTCCGCCGATGGATTTCCCACTGAAAAAACCGCAGGGGTCGACTATTCGGATCACTCTATTGTCCTAGAACCGGTTTCCGTCGGAAAATACAACGGATCGACTCCGCCTTTTTTAAATTAGGCATTTTCTGTCTACTTATAGCATAATTTCTTTCCAACGTCTGCATACAATTTTTTCAGAAGTCATTGTTGAATTTCATGTGCATTATTGGCTTCACACAATCTTAGAAATGTTCATGCGCTTTCATGCAAACATGCAATGATGGCTTTAAGGTGACAAGAATACTCTATCTCCAAGAAGTGATTTCTGATTTCTCCCCATGATGGATTGTCACCAGAAAATACTAGAAGTATGAAAATTCTTTGCTTTTATGCTGTAAGGCAAGTGAATTTCCCAGTGGTGTAAATAGACTTCTTTATGGAAGGGAATTGGCCCCCTCTCCCAAATGTACACCACTGACATCTCATGTTGATATTCGCAAAGAATAGTTTTCTTTGCTAAGAAAACACAGAAATAATATTTTGATTTTATTTTTAGGATGAGTTCATATTCACCTCTGAGTGGCACATTTTGAAAACTAATGTGCTATCTTAATTCTCCCAACAAATGTAATATTATGTTTAGAACTGTGAATTGGCATTTACATTTTATTTCTTGTCCCATTCCTGATTGAGGGAAATATTTTTCCCTTTTTACTTTAGGTATTGTCCAGTGGCATAACAAAACCCCCCGCAACTCCTGCATTGCGAGGGGGGGGGGGCAAATCCTGACTGACACTAAGTAAGTAATCTTTTGTAAGATTTGTTTTTAATTTTGTTTTAATTTTCTTTTATAATAGCTTTTTCACAGGTTTGATGTTACTCGGTAAGTATAATTTTGTACGATAATAACGCATATTCGAACACATGAAAACAAATACTGACATTGGTAAATATTTCTATAGGAATAATGTTACTCTATTCTCAAAAAATTGCCCCCCTCCTCCCCCCCCAAAAGAACCGTACACATTGTTTAGTATTTTGATTATCATTTATGTTTATTTTATTTCCAAACAAGCTAAAATATATTTATATATAAGTGGTAACGTACTAATATATTTACTTTTAGCAACCTTATAGTCTTGTAAGGGTTAAGGTATCCGACAACCCGAAAATCGCAGGCTTAGTCCAAAATCACCAAAAATGTTTTATGGTTTAATTTTGTGAGTCCCAATTTATATACATATTATAGTTTTATAAACATACCATATATATAAATTGTCTTTTTAATTTTATTTTCTCTCTCTCTCTCGGTTTATCACTGCAAAAATTAATATTACAATAGTAAGAGCAGATGTCACAATTTCCAATATGGAGTTACCAACATCAAAACGCATCTTACGCAGAAGGCATTTTTTCGAAAAATTTGAAACGGGTATATAGGTATTGCTGAAAAAGTTATGAAGATAATTAACTGATATTCAACTGATATTAACTGAATGTTTTATGTAATATTAAAATTGTTTTCACCTATTTAAAAATCACTCCATTATTACAAAAACAAATCAATTACTTATATAAATAAAACAAGTGTTCTTTTAAGCGATTTCACATAATGAGACTAAGATGAAATGCTCTATTTCATGTAAAAGTGTAAATACCTCTTATCTTTTGGGACATTTGAAAAATGAATAGTAGTGTAACATGTAAATGTTGAAAAATTGAAATTCATTTGTAAATCTTTTGTTCAAAGTGGACCGCGTTTATACAAATTTTTATATATATTTATCAGGTTTTCGCCATTTTAACATTTAGAAAAATATAAATATTTCCATTTCCATTTTAACTCTTGTGTAATCAACTAATTGGCGCAGCTAGTCCTGCGTTGGCCTTACATCAAAATTCCTTGGGGGGGGCTTTTGAGGGCCTCTTAACATTTTACGATATTTTGTTGACACAATTTTGGTCCCTGTATCATAGATACGGCTGATGCGGTGGTAGTTATGCCACTGAATCTTCTAAATAAATTTAAACATCTCACAAACAATATTCTCATAACTCAATTTTTAAAAAATTTTCACACATGGTTGGATACCTTAAATTATTTTTTTAAAGGAATTTTATTGAATTTTATTTTGATCACACAAAACCCTTAGCATTAAAGATATACTACGCTATACGATATATCAAAACAATTCCACTGTTATTGAAATTTATAAATAAAACCTATAACAAGTTTGACTTCTATCTATTAGGTCGCGATACTTGTAAAACTTTGAATTTTTGTTACATGGGAATCAGTGATGTAGCTAGTTCTGAGTGGGCCCTGTATCAAAATTTCTTGGGGGGGAGGCCCTTTTTTGAAAAAAATAAAAAACACTTATTTGAAAGTGATAGAATTTTCTACATTTTGGGGCCTCAGTAACTTGGGGGCCCCATATCATTGATACGGCGGCAGCTACGCCTCTGATGTGAACGTTTGTCACCCTGCTTTCATAATGCTTTTGTATTTGGCATAATTTTGTTTAATAGTTGTATTGTTTATTCTCGCGCATTGCAACAAAGAATATTTTCTCAAAAGTGTTCCAGCTTGTTATCTGTTTTGAGTTCGGTAAAGATATGAGAGCTCAACAAATATTCGCGTAATTTCTTATACGAATATAAACTCGGTAATAAAGCCGCAAAAACTGCACGCAATGTAAACCAGGTATTGAGGGGGGAGGGATGTGTCAGCGATTGAAAAGTGCAGCTTTGGTTTTAAAAATTTCAGTCTCTATGGATTTTTCCCTACAAAATGAACCGCGTGGAAGACACAAAACATCTGTTAAAAAAGATGCACTGAAAGCAATAGAGGAAACAAATTCAACTACCTCTATAACACCGCCAAGACCACCTTGCAGAAGCAAATCTTAAATTCAAGCGCCCTTTCCGTGCACTCCCTTTAACACCGGAAAATCGGCAACTGCGTCTAGAGTGGTGCCAAGCCAGATCAATGTGGAATGTCGCAGATTGGCAAAAGGTTGTGTTTAGTGATGAATCCCGGTTTGTTTTGGGGACAGATGATAACCGTGTACGGGTGTGGAGGCGCCCTGGTGAGCGATACAATTCCTCCCACACTGTTCTACGTCACACTGTCCGCACAGCTGGTGTAATGGTCTGGGGGGAGCATAGCCTATGATAGCCGGTCCACTTTAATTATGATGCGTGGAACCTTAACGGGCCAACGTTACGTTGATGATATTCTTCGACCCCATGTAGGAACTTTCCTAAATGGTCTCCCAGGGGCAATTTTCCAGCAAGATAATGCTCGTCCGCATACAGCAAGAGTTGCTCAAGACTTCCTACGTCATTCTCAGACTCTTCCATGGCCTGCCCGCTCCCCCGATTTGTCCGCTGTAGAGCACGTGTGGGATCAGCTAAAACTACAGATGCCATCGTGTCACTCTGTACATGATTTAGAGTTGGCTGTTCAAGATTTGTGGGCCCATCTGCCTCAGGACAACATAAAGTGTCTAATCAACTCAATGCCAGACCGTGTGGCGGCATGTATTGCAGCTGGAGGTGGTCCAACGCGCTATTGAAGTTGTCCAGTGTTTGTGTCGTTGCACACTCTGTATTCGTTTAATTGCCTTGTTTTTGAGATCAAGTGAATCTCTAATCTGTGTCATTATGCGTATTAAATTTCATTTCAATCCGATGCTTTCTTCTTGGGTCACTATTTTCAATTTTCCTGAGTGTATATATACTGCTCAAAAATATTAGGGGAGCAAGCAAAAAAGTGAAGAAAACCGTGTGAGACAGCCACGTATTGGCATGCAATGCATAGTACACGCGTATCAATGCGCAATACAGAAAAAAGGCGTAAAAAATTTGGAATTAAGCTTTAATTCTTTGAAAATATGGAAAAAACATGAAAAGATGATTTAGGGCAACAATTTGGTTACATGTAAACGATAAAAAAAAAAAGGTACTGTTTAGACATGATGCATGAGTTTTAATAGGGCGTGTGGTCTCCTCGAACAGCTAAGACTGCTGCACACCTGTTTGCCATGGATGCGATGAAGTTATCGATCAGACTTTGGGGAATACTGTTCCACTCCTCAAGAAGTGCAATCTCCAAGTCTCGGACAGTAGCAGGCGGCCTTGGTCGCGCAGCAATGCGTCGTCGGAGCATGTCCCAAAATGCTCGATTGGATTCAGGTCAGGAGAGCACGCTGGAAATTCCATACGCTGCATTGTTTCAGCTTCAAGCATGTTCTCCACCAGACGAGCTCTATGCGGTCGGGCATTATCATCCTGGAAAACAAAGGAATCTCCAATGGCTCCAGCGTAAGGGATGACATGAGGTCGAAGTATCTCGTCTGCATACCTTCGGCCAGTCAAAGTGCCATTCCGAATGATATGCAGGTCCGTACGTCCGCCTATGCTGATTCCACCCCATACCATCCAACCAGCTCTTCTGTATTGTGACCTTTCACGGACGAATGCGGGGTTATTTCGAGTGCCCCTGTCCCTCCATACAAGAACACATCGGGTGTCACATTCTAGACTGAATAGGGACTCGTCTGTAAACAGCACTTGGCTCCAATCATGTTGCTCCCAATCGATGTTCAGCAGCCCATCTTCTTCGGGCCGCACGGGGGCGTGGGGTCAACGGAATGCAGACCATTGGCCTACGTGCATAGATCCCTCCCTCATGAAGCCGATTACGTACTGTTTGGCTGGACACCCTTCGTCCTGTTGCCAAGAGCAACTGTCTTTGCAGCTGCGTAGCATTCTCTGTTCTGTTTCGACGGGCTGTTAACTGTATATACCGGTCATCAGTTGATGTAGTGGCGCGTGGCCAACCTGCCCCTGGTCGACGTCTAACATTTCCTGTTTCTTGTAATCGATTCCACAGCCTTGCAACAACACTTCTGGCGACTCCAACAGCGTCCGCGACACCACGTTGTGTTTGCCCCGATTCCAGTCTGCCTATAACACGCCATGCCATGGATTCAGGTAAATCACGTTGTTGAGACATTCTCAAGTAACCTTGTCTCAAAAAAAAAAAAAAATACTGCGCAATCGAATTTCACAGTTACGGCAATAAAACAGACGTTTCTGCAACATCCCGACTTCTGCCCTTAACTCCTTTTTCTGGTTTTTGACGTCATGAACTTTGATTTGCATATAAAGTTTTCTTCTTCGGTTTCCTGGTAGGCTTTGCATTATGGATAATTCATTTTATGTTACTTATTGGTATACATCTTCGCTTAGTTTTGTTAAAATCATGTGCTCCCCTAATTGTTTTGAGCAGTGTATATATAAAGAGAGAGAGAGAGAGATCACAATTTTTTTCCATATTACTTTTCAAATTACTTGCTTAAAAATTCAAAGTATTTAATTCTTTTTTCTATTTGGAATGTTTATTTACGAGATTTTTCTGAAGAACATCTACATGGATTGAAAAATTATTAATATCTCCTTTAGAAATAATATAAGGGCTACTGACGTAATGACCTTGTAATTCTGAATGAAGGTCAAATAATGACTGAAGGACTGTAAATACAAAAAGACGAAGCTGATTTTTTCAGAGTTATATGTATAACCATACAAAAGTTGAATATTAAAAGTTTGTAAACTTATATACATATATTTAATGTAATTTGTTCTTGATTAAAGTGTTTTGGATGTGCTTCTATACAGATATTTATTTAAAGCTCAAGAGGGCTAAACGACTTTAAAACTATCTGGAAAAAAATCAGAATTTTATATTGCCGTAAAGAAATGTGCTCTCTATATATTTTCTATTCTTTTTAGTTTTTATATTCTCGATTATATTTATCTACATTTTCGAAAAGATTATAATGTTAAAATGATTTCTTCAATTTTATTATATTCAATTATACTACGGGGATGTTATAGATAAAATTCATTCTCCCAGTTTAGAGCTATTAGATTACAGATTTGAAATTTGACATGCGTGATTCTTTAGTTGAGTAGAGATCCGTAAGGAACAGGTTTTGCGGATATCAACTCCCAAGGGGGGAGTGCGGATGGGGGCTATGGATTTAAAAAAAATCCCGTTTTTGAATTATTAGACTTACAGACTCGAAATTTGGTAAGCACGTTTCTAGTGTTGAATAGAAGTCAGCTTAAATTTTGTGGAAATCGACTGCAAGGAGGAGGGTTAAAAGGAGAGCGTGAAAGATAAATATACTTCTGTTTTAGAAATTCAAGTCCAATCTTTTTAAATCTCGATGCGAGTGTTATATATTTTAATGCAATCAAATGCTTAGTACTAGGCCTTAGATAATAGACATTTATATAAAAACAGTGTATAGTTATATAACATTATGAGATACCCAGGGAAGTGGATGTATAATAAGGTGACCAACCACCCTCCATTAGGGAGGACAGTCCTCCTTTTATAGGTTCTGTCCTTCCTCGGAAAGTGTCCTTCTACTTGTCCTCCTTTTCAATATTTTAATACTGATCTGTTAATCTCTGTATTCAGAGACGAACTAAACATGTTTCCAATATGTCGAAGAATGGTCTGACACAAATATCACAGGAAATAACAGTTTTTAATGGTATTTTTTTACTTCATCGCAAATAAATTGGGCCGATATAGAAAATTGTGTTGATTTTTTATGGAAAGAAATGCCTGGTATTAAAATCGATGACAATTGTCTGTTTGAATAAATTAGAAGACTGAATGTGCATATTTAAATTCTAATAAATTAGAACAATGGGAAAAATCAGCATGTTGAAATTAATAAAAGATGAATGAAAATATTTAACTATTTCAAAAAGGATTCCATATGTATAACACACATTCCATATGCAAATTTAGTTAAACTAATATAGCAGTTGAAAAAGTTTTTTCAGTTGGTAATGATTTTTGGACAAGTGAGAAATCAAGATTGAATGTAAATATATTAGCTACGGTGCTTACCGTAAAATTTAGTAAGAAGGATATTTTTGCTCCGAAATTTCTGATGTATAATAAAATTCGTCAAACTAACCATTGATTTGCATTAGTAATGGTAATAATTAGGAGTATAACTCAGTAGCGCACACAGGAATTTTTCAGGGGGGGGGGGTCCGGGGTCGAAAGTTCACCATTCTTGTATTATGCTCTTTTTTGATTTTGTCGATTTTCGGGAACAAAACACAGTAAAAACTAATTTTTGAATAAATAATTAGCATTAATTAATAAAATTAATCATTAATAACAAGTAATTAATTAAATTTTACGTATATATACTACGTATACGTACTATATACTTAGAATTATAATCAATCTGAAAAAAAAATCAAGGGTTTTTTTTGGGGGGGTCCGGATCCCCTGGACCCCTCCTTGTGTGCGCCACTGTTCATTACTATTTATTTTTTTTGCGCGCGCGCGCACACACACACACACACACACACACACACACACACACACACACACACGAACAAGTTGTAGAAATAGAATAGAATTTTAAATCTCTAACTTTGAAATAAATAAGAAAAAATTAAGGAAATATAAGAACATTTATTCCCAGTAATAATAAATTATGTGACTATAAAAATCTGCTAAACACATGGGATCTATGAATGTTTAAATATTTTAAAATCAAATTTTATTTTATTGGGACTTAAAAGTATTTATCAGGATGAGATAAACTCGCAACGGGGCTTTTGAGATTAAACATTGCTACGAGTACAACATTCTTCAAAACAGAAAATTCTCGAACTACGCTTGGGGTATAATTTAACTTAAGTGTACCGACTTCAAAAAAAAATACTTTTTCGCAGAATCGCTGAAAGACATGGCTGAGAGGACATGAATCCACAAACATAGCGAAGGGGAATGAAAACGATTGCTTGGAACGGACGAAGGTCAAATGACGGTCTTGGATGTCGGGGGAATGGAGCAAATCGGTTTTTAATTTGCTTGTTGTACGGGTTCAAGAAATCATTCTCTTCTTGTGAGTTAGGGAGAGTTTTTTAACATTGGAAACGCCAGGGACGTCTTAAGACTCTTTGAGACCTGGGCCCAGAGAAATCATAATGATTTTGGAGACCCTTTCCTCCATACAAAAGTAGGCCTTACATTATATCTCTAAAAGTAGACAGCACATAGCATACATTGTCAAATACTCGTTCAAACGATAATTTGAAACAAATAATGTACACGACTTTCAATCTCAAATATCTAGCCACAAACCGGCTCAACCGATGGCTGCATTTCAACTAAATGACTTGAATGATTGTTTATGGTACTAGGCCTCGGCCTAGATATGGACAACGGTCATCACATAATAATACAGTCTTGCTTCTTTAGTCAGTTGACATGCAGTTTGAAATTCCTTTTTTTCAGAGAATATATACGAGAATAATATTTGACCATTAAAATTATCCGGATCATGAGCTTATTAAAACTAAGTCAAGAATAAAACGAGGCCCCATCAAGGGTGAAGCCCTGGGCCCAGTTGGCCTAAGTCTGAAGACGTCTTTGCATATATGGTCTCAATCTGTTGTCAATAAAATCGATATACTTTAAACCTTTTAAACATTTAATAGAAACAAGTCATATACCTTAATGAAATATGCCATTAGTCCGTTAGGTGCTTTTTACATAGACTTTCGGTATATACAGCCTTGCTACTTTAGTCAGTTTACATGCAATTGAAACTCTATTTTTTGGAGAATATCTACCGGAATAATATTTGACTATTACAATTATCTAGATCATAATCTTATTAAGACAGAGTTGAAAACGAAACGAGACCCCACCAAAGGCGATGCTCTGGGCCCGGGCCCAGGGCCCACGCCTTAAGACGTCCCTGAGCAACATTAGAGCTATTGACGACGGACCTCGTAATTTTGAACCTCGGTCGAGTGGCGTGGATGACACGTGAGCTGGCCCCTCCATCTCCCAACTATTACACCACACCATAGGAAGGACATTTAGGTTCGACAACAGGAGTGGCTCGAGGGCCGGACAAACCGGACCCCTGCCAGTGGCGGCAAATTTTAAGAGCGGCATTTGGATCATATTTGAAAAATATATTTTTGATGTGTGTAGCATCTTTCCTCTCAGTTACCGAATTTTTTTGGAGTGATTTCGTCAACAGGGACGGATGTGGGTATCAGGAAGTGACGTAAGCGCGAGCTATTTGATTTGACCAATAAGCGCGCGCGATGGTGTCTTTTCACTACTCTCGCATCGGGTTCAACTCTAGTTGGTAGTTTTTTTTATATGTTATTAGATCCCATATTAATCCAATTGAAGCTTCTCAAAGCATCCTCCTTCGTCCAATCTTCAATGCTCGATGGTTCATGAGGAACACTGACCTCCGGACCGCAAGTAAAATGCTGTCATTTAGACAGTTTATTAAAAAGGTTGCAACAAACCTCTTTCATAATATTGTTAATTCTAGTAATCTCTCGATCTTGGATATTGAAAAATTTCTCCCTGATCCTAATTTCAACAGACCTAGAAATATTCTCTCAAACCCCCCTCTTCATGTAATTATTTTACTCCTTTCAAATTTCGCTTCTTCCATGTTCAATGCTTATTTCACCTCTTTCTACAAGTCCCCCGTGGTCTACTGCTCAGAGACTCTCGCTCCCAATGCTTTGCATCTGTTTCGATACCCAGATTCTCTCCTTTTTTTGATTTTACTATTTACTCTTTAATTTTCCTCGGAAAATTATTCCAAGATCTCTTTTTTATTTTAATGTTCCTTTGCTATTTTTATTCATGATAGTATTTTTAATAGCTTTTAAAAAAGCTGTTTTCTGTTTTTCTTTTCAACCATTTTTCGAAATCCTAGCTGCATTCCCATTGGTCGGGTTCGCCCCGTCCTGCCAAGATCGAAATTCCAACTTCATTTTTGGTACTTTGTGCTTTACTCAATTTTAATGCATTCTAATATTTTAAATTTTTATTTTCCCAAAATCTCCAGTTTTTTATTACATATTTAAAGCACTTAATCTCAACAAAGGGCAAAAGTCAATCATTTACAGTCACTCAAATACCTACTGATATGAGGTTGTAGCTCGAAAGAGCTGGGTACTCAAGTCATCCACCAACGATATATTGTTAAAGTTAGCATTTCAAAAGATTCGAATTCTTATTTAGGATAAACTTACGAGATCCTTATGCTCAATTGTCAGTCTCAGGACTCGTTGTGTAAGAAATCTGAGGTTAATTTATATGTGTAAACTATATTAATAATTATATTTACTGTTAAGTGTCTGAAAAAGTTCAACATTCTTAAGAGTATATGAGTAAGTAATATGGAATTATTTGAATAAATATTTTAGTGCGTATCTTTTTCATACTTTGAGGTTGATTCCTGTCGCTGTCAATAGCAAACAGAACAACTCACATGTTGTGACTCCTCACATGGACATTATTTATCGTCAAACAAGTGGACTGGGTATGGCAAGTCAAGATATTGGGGACATATGTGTGGCAGAATGCATATTTGAAAATGGACAAACAGTGATTTCGGTGGCCGTATACATTTCTCCGAATCAAACGGTTCAAAAAACTAAAAATTTCCTGCATTTTGTACTTTTACCATATACCGAAGATGGCTCTACTCTTTTAAAAACAAACTATCACTCGCTTCCCATGATTTTGAGTGGTGATTTCAACGTTAACTTCAGTTTGCCAGAAGTTGAGCCGCTCATAGCTTTGACGATGAACTAAAGTTCGAAATGAATACAAATCGAAATATTTCGACAGCTAATAATGGTACTGTTATTGACGCTGCGTTTTTCAATAGTTTTTAAATACTTTGAAATCACAAGTATATGTGTCATATTTTACTTATCATATGTCTATTGCACCTACTCTTTCCCAAATTGAACAAGAATAAATATTTTTGATAAAAAATTGCATTACTCCAAAATAAAATTTAATTTAAAGATATAATTATTCGATTGAAAATTATTTCCAATCATACTCGATTCAAAACTCAATTCAATCTCACTCAATTCAATCACACTCAAAATCATGGGAAGCGAGTGATAGTTTGTTTTTAAAAGAGCAGATCCATCTTCGGTTTCTAGTAAAAGTACAAAATGCAGGAAATCTTTAATTTTTGAACCGTTTGATTCCGAGAAATGTATATGGCCACCGAAATCCCTGTTTGTCCATTTTCAAGTGTATCCACTCTTCCCCAAATTGAACAAGAATAAATATTTTTTGATAAAAAATTGCCTTACTCCTTGTGTTATATATAAATAGATAAAATTTTCATTAAAGATATAATTATTCGATAGAAAATTATTTCCAATCATACTTGATTCATTTTTTTCAGGTTGATTGATTGATTTAATATTAACGTCGCACTGTTCAGCTACACGAGGGCTTTTGGCGACGGACCACGTAATTTTGAACCATGGTCAAGTGACGTGGACGACACCTGAGCTGGCACCCCCTCTCCTAACTACCACACCACACCAACGGGAGGACGTTTCAGCTCTCGACAGATTTAACGTGCATCGCTGCCCTACACGGCGGGTCTTTAGTGGTACTGGGATCGAACTCGTGACCAGGCAAGCCACGATCCGATACCTATACCACTCGGCTACCGCGGCCTCATTTTTTTTTTTTTTTCAGGAGTTAAGTTACTATTACGTATTTACCACGATAACATGTCAGATGTTACTCATCATATGCGAGTACTGTAAGGCTCTGAGAGGGCTTTGTATCAAAATTCCTTCGGGGCCCTTTTTTATATATGAGAACTTTGTTAGTGGGAATGTGGGGTTACACATGTTGGGGCCCCTCTACCGTTGATACGGCCGATACGGCGGTAGCTACTCCCCTGTATTTGAACACACATGAAATATACATTTCAGAAGGAAAAAAAAACCCTTTAAACAATTGTATTTTAAGGTTTAAATTTTTAAAAATATATATTTCAATATTTTAAAAAATTCCTATTCCACAATTTCTAATATTTTTGAACAATTTGTTTTCTAATATTCTTAGAAGTATTCCCCACAATTCTGTGCTTGAGATTGGTATTAGAAACTGGTACTTTTATTCTTACAATTATTTTGTGTCGGACATTATAAAAAACAGTAAAAAAAATTATAAAGGAAACCCAGCTATATTTAACTTTGTTAATTTTTTAAAAAAGAGCTTTTCACATAAATCCTTATTCCGTACACGAAATAATCAAACATGTACAACAAAAACAACCAGAAAAAGTTTCAAAACATTGTATAGAATATAAAAAAAGCCTTTGCTCGAATTTTAAAATGCAGTGAAATACGTTAAATCCGAAAATGCGTAAGACGAAATATCGCTTAACACGAAATAATGCAACGATCCCGACAAACTAGTATGTATTTTCATGCATTTTTTCTCTTAATACGAAATGGAAATCACTTAAGACGAAAAGAAAAACTCCCTTCTGGAAATGAACAAAATACCGAAAACACTAGCCGGATCGGACTGTCCTATGGTATTATCGGAAGAATTCATTGCAGTAGGTGATGATAATGTTTGTATAGCTCCAATTATAGCAGGCAAAGACATTTTGAAGTTTGTTCAACGTTCAAAAAATATCATTGATGTAGATTTTAATGACGAAAAGGAAATAAGTAACGCAGCTCCTGTTCCCAAATCATCCGAAATGAGGAGCATCTTGAAAATTAAGCGCAGTTATTTAGACACACATTTCATAGGTGAAATGAATAACAAAATGGACGATATAAAACAATTTTTGTTGAAAATTTGATACTAAAAAAACAATGCAAAGAAAAATATCAGATTATTTTCCCCAAACTCAATAAATGTTTTATTTTTCAAAAAATTTGGAAATTTTGTATTAAATTTCTTTAAGTTCTTGTGAATGTTTTCGTTTCATTGTCTTTTATTAAATGTATGCATACATACATTTCTAAAAAAAACTGTAATAAGCTTAATTTTGTTGATATATGGTTTTTTTTTTGTTTTTTTTTGCAATATCCTTTAACAGGAAATTCTTTTTTAACACGAACAAATATTCAAGTCCCTTCAGTTTCGTGTTAAACAATTTTCACTGTACTAAATACTTGGAACGTGCTAGGCTTCTGCGAAAATGTTAACAACCCAAGTTAGAAATTAAAAAGGACAAGTTAATTTTAAAAATTAATCCATTGAATATTTAATTATTTAATTGAAGACATTGGTATTTTGTTGTATTTTTAGGAATACAACAAATATACTAATATTCTTATAATAATAGTATAAGAAAATAGAGATAATAGTATAATAATAGTGTATAAAACAAGAAAGCAATATATGTGGTTAAAAAAATTAATCTCAAAATATTTATAAAAGTAGTCTAATGATACTTTTCTCTGAAAAAATGGCTTTTTCTTTTTAAATACCCTAAAATCGTATCTGATTATGTCCTTCATACGAATTCTATTTCGATTCCAGGCATGATTTTTATTTAAGGTTGTGGAGACCCCCCCCCCTGGGTCTCACCCTGGTCACCAAGATTAATTTGAGGGAAAGAATCACCAAGAGCCATTTTGTATAATAATAATAATAATTTATTATTTCAAGTCTCAAAAAAACTCTAATAATATATAATACTTTTATGTTACGTCAAATAAAGGGATTTACCTTTATTATTAAATTAAATTACGAATTATGCAACTAATCAATAATTACGCTCAAGATCAAGTGAGGTCTACCGAAATAGGAGGTCCGAGAAATAACGTACTCGAATTATTAACTTTAACTAATTTGACTAAACTAATGCTTATTTTAAGCGTACATAAATTATATTTACCACTGGTTATATAAGTTTTCTCGTTCTTCAGTAGACTATCAGCACGACGTCTTCACTACCTTAATATCTTGGAATTCTCTAAGATTGAGGTTACTGTTGCTGGCTCAATAGCCTTCCTCATCAAGATTGTTAGCTTACAACGCTCGACTTAAATACCTTATCTATTTTGCATATCCCGTTTATCTTCTTGGAGTTGATTTTAAATATACGCGAATTTATATTCCCCAAAAAGACGCTTAAGAAAATTAGAAGAAAGGTTCCGTACAGATTCGTCACAAGGTATCCGATTCCGTTCGGAACCACGAGGAGAACATTTTGAAAAAAATATTAAGTTAATTTTTTGCAAAAATTGTATTTAAATATTTGTTTTTGTCAAAATGACCTTAAAACAATTTTATACATATATTCTAATCTAAGTGACACTAAATATCATGAAAAGTATCCATTTATGGGCTTTTTTAAAATAATGGTCCGAACGTAGTCGGATACCCTAAGATGTACGGAAAATATATATATAATAGGTGTACAACTTTGCTTCCACCGTTTTTTTCCTTAATTCGAGGCTTTATTGTAAAAAACTGATTATACATTTCTGATTCAAAGCACTGTCCATCACTGGCCACTACTTTCTCCCATCTTTCGGGCAGCGTACGAATCCCACGTTGAAAAAACTGGTTATCTTTTGAAGCGATCCACGAATCGATCCAATTTTTTACTTCTTCATAAGACCGGAAGTGCTGGTCAGCCAGGCCATGTGCCATTGATCGAAACAAGTGATAATCCAAGGGAGCAAGGTCTGGAGAATACAGCGGGTGGGGTAGGACTTCCCATTTCAACGTTTCTAAGTATGTCTTGACCACTTTTGCAACATGGGGTCGAGCATTGTCTTGCTGTAAAATCACTTTATCATGTCTCTCGTTGTATTGCGGCCGTTTGTCTTTCAATGCTCGGCTCAAACGCATTAATTGCGTTTGATAACGATCACCTGTGATTGTCTCAGTCGGTTTTAACAACTCATAATACACTACTAAATACTGAGCATGACCTTGGAACCGTGAAGATTCGGTTTTGCCGTCGACGTGCCGGGATATCCCCATGATTTTCTGCGCTTGGGATTATCGTAACGAACCTATTTTTCGTCCCCAGTCGCAATGCGATGCAGAAATCCCTTCCGTCTTTGCCTTGCAAGCAGCTATTCACAAGCAAACAAACGTCGTTCAACATTTCTCGACTTAAATTCGTACGACACCCAATTTCCTTGTTTCTGAATCATTCCCATGACTTTCAGGCGTTTTGAAATATCTTGTTGCGTCACTCCTAATGATCCTGACAATTCTTGTTGCATTTGACACGAGTCTTGATCAAGTAATGCCTCCAATTCTGCATCTTCGAAAACCTTCTCTCTTCCACCTCCATGCTGGTCTTCGACTTCAAAATCACCGTTCTTGAAGCGTTAAAACCACTCTCGGCACGTTCTTTCACTAATAGCGCCCTCACCATAGGTATTTGAGAGCATTCGATGAGCCTCTCAGCCGCAGATTTCTTCATATTAAAGCAGAAAATTAAAACCTCCCGCAAATGACGAGAATTTGGCTCGTAAGCTGACATGTTTAATCGAGAATAACTTTATGTGATGCAGACACAAATCGACTAATATTTCGATGGCATTATGTTTACAAATACCTAAGCATATTGTATGACATCTACGATCTATTTATTTCGACTATCAGTTACCGCTACAGCCATCTATTGCAAAATGGCGGAAACAAAGTTGTACGCCTTATATATATATATATATATATATATATATATATATATATATATATATATATATATACTAGCCGTTACCCGCCCGCTTCACTAGGAGTTTCACAAATGTTGTATAAATGTATACTGTTTACATATATATGAATTACTGATATCTAGGATTAAGAATTCGATTGTATTGAAAAATATATTTATTGCTGTAACACTCACCTCTTGATATAAAAAGGACATAAATTATAACATAAATTTATATTTATATCTAAAATAGAAGTAGAGATATTTTATGCGCTTTCTTAACCTAATAATCAAGTGGATTTCCACCAAAGAAACTTTCAGTGGATCTCTACTCCACAAAATAAATATGCGTGCTAAATTTCAAGTCTATATCTAACAGAGCAAAAACGGAATTTTTATCATCAATACCTCGTTGAGAGCATTCTTAGCGGATTGCAATTCAACAAAAGAAACATGCAAAAGAAATTTTATTATTATAGTCTTAGCAGTTCGATAACGGGAATTTTGTCTATCAATACGCCCCAATAACTCTCCCCGCTTCCCCCTGGAGTTAATTTCCGTAAAATCCATTCTTAGTGGAACTCTATTCAACTAAAGAAATGTGCTCAATAAATTTCAAGTAATTGGGTTAAATTCAAAAACAGGAATTTTTCTATAACATGCCTTATTCCCTCGCAAACCCACTCCTTTGGGGGTCCGGTTTCGCAAAACTCTTTGTAAAAGGAACTCCATTCCATGAATGGAACATAACTTTTAATTTTCAAGCAGGTGGGTCTATTAGTTGAAAAGCGGAAATATTTATCTATTACGCCCCTTAATCCCCCTCAGTGACACTTGGGGATCAATTTCCCCCAAAACTATTTTGTAGCGGATCTCTACTTTATGGAAGAATCCGCTTACCAAATTTCAAAACTGTACGTCTAATAGTTTAAAAAAGGAATTACTTGCCTATATAACGCCACTTAATTCTCTACAACGCTACTGGGGGTCGATTTTCACAAAACCCATTTTGTAGTGGATCTGTACTCTATAAAAGGAATCCGCTTATCAAATTTCAAAACTGTTCGTCAAATAGTTTGAAAAGCGGAAATATTTATCTATTACGCCCCTTAAGCCCCCGAAACGCCACTTAGGAAACGATTTTCCCAAAACCCATTTTATAGCGGATCTCTACTCAATGAATGGAATCAGCTTACTCAATTTCGAGATTTTGCGTCTAATAGTTTAAAAAAGGAGATAATTGCCTATAACGCTACTTAATTCTCCACAACGCCACTTAGTGGTCGAGTTTCACAAAAACCCATTTTGTAGCGGATTTCTACTCTAAGAAAGGAATCCGCTAATCATATTTCAAGACTGTACGTCTAATAGTTTAAAAATGGAAATAATTACCTATAACGCCCCTTGAGCCCCCGCAACGCCACTAAGGAAACGATTTTCACAAAACCCATCTTATAGCGGATCTCTACTCAAAGAAGGGAATTTGCTTACTCAATTTCAAGATTTTACGTCTAATAGTTTAAAAAAGGAGTTAATTGCCTACAACGCCCCTTAATTCTCTACAACGCCACTTGGGAACCGATTTTGACAAAACCCATTTTGTAGCGGATATCTACTTTATGAAAGGAATTCCGCAAACCAAATTTCAAAACTGTACTTCTAATAGTTTAAAAATGGAAATAATTATGCATAACGCAGCTTAAGCGCCCTCAACGCCCCTTGGAGGTAGATTTTCATAAAAATTATTATGTAAGGAATCTCTACTATATGAAAGAAATCTGTGTACCATGTTTCAAGACTGTACATCTAATAGTTTAATAATGGAAATAATTATCTATAACGCCCCTTAAACCCCCGTAACGCCCCTTGGGGTTCGAACTTTGCAAAATTCGTTCTTAGCTGATGTCTACTCCATGAAGGGAACCTATCTACCAAATTTCAAATCTGTGGGTTTAATAGTTCCGGAGATATCGTGATTAGCCAGTCAGTCTGAGGGAGTGAGTCGCTTTTTTCCTTTATATATATAGATAACCTCACTTTTATGTAAATTATTTTATATAAAGCTGTCCTAAGCCAACAATGTTTATATTACTGCAGCATCCATTTTTTAAATTTCAATCACTCATATATAACTTCAATGTTTGGTTTTCTTACTATCTCTGTATTTTTTTGGTTTTGATTGATAAATGTTCATCTCTCATTTGTAGAGAATTTAGACTATATATATATACTCAGGAACTTTGAAAATAGCGACCCAAAAAGGAAGCTAAGTACAATCGCGAAACTTTACAAATAAGTACAGCGTAATATGATATGCAAATGATCCAAGTTTTGTGCCAATACACATGCTCATACACGCCGAGATGGCGCTACAATCAGGAAGAGGATGCTATATAAGCCAGCGCAAATTCAAAGATTCATAAACGTGACGATTACCCGCCGATTGTAGGAAGACTTTGGTAAGAGAAACATGCCAGGTAGACGTGCTAGAAGACATTTCTCACAGTTAAGCGAGTTTGAGTGAGGCCTGATCATCGGGATGAAAACTGAAGGCTGGTCGACGCGCCGTGTTGCTGGCCAGGTGGATCGTTCGGAGTATGCCGTTAGAAATTGTTGGGAACAGTGCACACGAGAAGGTACCCACGTGCAGAAAACCGGGTCTGGAGCAACCAGGAAGACCACGAGGAGAGAGGATCGAAGGATCGTGCGACAAGCACTTGTGGACCCCACAGTGACTCGTTCAACGATACGAGCAGACGTAGGCGTAGCAATTGTTCCACAAACAAATTTCCAGACACCTTGCAGAAGCAAATCTTAAATCCAAGTGTCCTTTCCGTGCACTCCCTTTAACACCGGAAAATCGGCAACTGCCTCTACAGTGGTGTTAAGCCAGATCAATGGGGAATGTCGCAGATTGGCAAAAGATTGTGTTTAGTGATGAATCCCGATTTGTTTTGGGGACAGATGATAACCGTGTACGGGTGTGGAGGCGCCCTGGTGAGCGGTACAATTTTCCCCACACTGTTCTACGTCACACTGCCCGCACAGCTGGTGTAATGGTCTGGGGGCCATAGCCTATGATAGCCTGTCCACTTTAATTGGGATGCGTGGAACCTTAACGGGCCAACGTTACGTTGATGATATTCTTCGACTCCATGTAGGACCTTTCCTAAATGGTCTCCCGGGGGCAATTTTCCAGCAAAATAATGCTCGTCCGCATACAGCAAGAGTTGCTCAAGACTTCCTACGACATTTTCAGACTCTTCCATGGCCAGCCCGCTCCTCCGATTTGTCCGCTGTAGAGCACGTGTGGGATCAGCTAAAACGGCAGATGCCATCGTGTCACTCTGTACATGATTTAGAGTTGGCTGTTCAAGATTTGTGGGCCCTTCTGCCTCAGGACAACATAAAGTGTCTAATAAACTCAATGCCAGACCGTGTGGTGGCATGTACTGCAGCTGGAGGTGGTCCAACGCGCTATTGAAGTTGTCCAGTATTTGTGTCGTTGCACACTCTGTATTCGTTTAATTGCCTTGTTTTTGAGATCAAGTGAATCTCTCATCTTTGTCATTATGCGTATTAAATTTCATTTCAATCCGATGCTTTCTTCTTGTGTCGCTATTTTCTATGTTCCTGAGTGTGTATATATATATCTAATCTAATATATATTATAAATGCGAAAGTTTGTGAGTATCTTTGTGGGTCTTTCGCGCAAAAACTACTGAATGGATTTTAATGAAACTTTACAGTAATATAGCTTATACATCAGAATAGCACATAGGCTATAATTTATAGCAAGGACTATAATTTAAAAAGATATTGTATGAAGTGTCCAAAATCTAACGATATTTGTCAAGTAAGTAGGAAAAAATTCTGTCATCTGCTGGCTATTCTGGCATGTGCTGCAAAAAAGCCCACGTCAGCATATATCTATCTTTTGTTTGTGAAAAAACTTTTTTTGTTTTGGCTACGCAAGGTGCTCGCTTCTAATTAATTCCTCTGATACAATGCCTATTTTTTTTATTTCAGAATCAAACTAAGTTTTGAAGGGAGAGGTTGTTATAAATCTCTCTTTATTTTAATGTTTTTTTAACATTTTATTATGCACATTTGGTAGTAAGAAATTGATCTTTTTTCCAAATAAATGCTTTTATCAGTTCTGATACTTAAAGTAAATAAACTTTCTCTTTCACACTGCATCATTTGGACAAATTTTCAAAATTTGTTTGTGGTTAGTAGTTAATTATAACACTATAATTTTAATTGAATAGGCAGTTAGTGCATTTTTAAGTATAAAAATAATTAAAACTACTGTACTGTATTTTTTGGAACGAGTGAATATTAACGTCGCACTGTTCAACTACACGAGGGCTTCTGGCAACGGATCACGTAATTTTGAACCATGGTCAAGTGACGTGGACGACACCTGACTAGCACCCTCTTCTCCTAACTACCACACCACGCCAACTTAGAAGGAATATTCTACCAATACTTAGCAGGAATACTCTTTGAATTCCACTCTTCTAAGATATATAGCAGCACGGGTTCCATGATGAGTATTTTAGCAGAAAAAATTGTTTGTCAAAATTTAAGTGTCTTATGTTTTTGTATGTTGATGAAGACCTTAGAAAATTATTTAACTACTTATTTTAAGTGAACGGTATATATAATTAATTTTACACAGTGGAATATCTGTAATTAATTTATTATCTCTAACGGATTAAATTTTACGAAGTGGAGTATTTTGTTAATGTATATCCCTTAATTTCAAATGTAGTGTTTCAAAAAAAAAATATTGTATAAAAAAACTGCAGTAAATCATAATGCGGTTGGATAAAGTATTAAAGTGCATTTCTCCCTTACACGGCGGGTCTTACAAAGCTCTAATAAAGCTCGAGTTATGAAAGTAGCTAGGCATTTGCCAACTTGACTCTATCGTTAACATTTCGCTATGTTTTTTGTTGAATCGTCATTATAATATAAGAAACGGCGTTGCTTGCGAATATTACAATTTTAACATAAAATAAATACTACAGAAAGTAATATTAATGTATTATACTTTCAGATAAAAATTATTTACACTATTTTTAGCGTTCATTACACAAAACAATTAACAACGTGTAACTTTTGCTGAGCAGAGATCAGCTTAGGAAGGTATTTTCAAAAATCGACCCTCAAGAGTGTTACGGGGAGTTATAAATAAAAAGAGAAATCCTTTTTATCAGCTATTAGATCTACGTACTTAAAATTTAACAAAGGTGTTTTATTTCTATTTCTCTTTTTTGTTTGTTTAGCTGAGCTATGCAAAAAGCTTTTTTTGTTTAATTTGCAATTCACATAAAATTAACTCATAAAAAACTTTTTTTCCTTCAATCTGTGTTGTTGAATTTTTCAGTTCACCCGTGCGAAGATTGGGTATATCAGCTAGTCTAATATATATTATAAATGCGAAAGTTTGTGAGTATCTATGTGGGTCTTTCACGCAAAAACAACTGAATGGATTTTAATGAAACTTTACAGTAATATAGCTTATACAACAAAATAGCACATAGGCTATAATTTATAGCATAGACTATAATTTACAAAAATATTGTATGAAGTGTCCAAAATATAACGATATTTGTCAAGTAAGTAGGAAAAAATTCAGCCATCTGCGAGCAATTCTAGCTTGCACTGCAAAAAAGTCCACGTCAGCATATATCTATCTTTTGTTTGTGAAAGACCTTTTTTTTTTGTTTTGGCTACGCAAGGTGCTCGCTTCTAATTAATTCCACTGATCAGCATAATGCCTATTTTTTTTATTTCAGAATAAAATGAAGTTTTGAAGGGAGAGGTTGTTATAAATCTCTCTTTCTTTTAATGTTTTTTTTATGATTTTATTATGCAAATTTGATAGTAAGAAATTTATCTTTTTTCCTAATAAATGCTTTTATCAGTTCTGATACTTGAAGTAAATAAACTTTCTCTTTCACACTGCATCATTTGGACAAATTTTCAAACTTTGTTTGTGATTAGTAGTTAATTAAAGCGCTATAATTTTAATTGAATAGGCAGATATAATTATTTTATACTTAAAAATGCAATAACTACTGTACTGTATTTTTTGGAGTGTGAGAGTGAGTGAATATTAACGTCGCACTGTTCAACTACACGAGGGCTTTTGTCAACGGATCCCGTAATTTTGAACCATGGTCAAGTGACGTGGACGACACCTGAGCTGGCACCCTCTTCTCCTAACTACCACACCACACCAACTTAGAAGGAATATTCTACCAATACTTTTTTTTTTAGCAGGAATATTCTTTGAAATCCACTATTCCAAGATATATGGCAGCACGGGTTCCATGATGAGTATTTTAGCGGAAAAAATAGTTTGTCAAAATTTAAGTGTCTTATGTTTTTGTATGTTAATGAAGACCTTAGAAAATGATTGGACTACTTATTTTAAGTGAATGGTATATATAATTAATTTTACAGTGGAATATTTTTAATTAATTTATTAGCTCTAACGGATTAAATTTTCCAAAGTGGAGTATTTTGTTTATGTATATCCTTTAATTTTTGTAAATGTAGTGATCCAAAAAAAGTATTGTATGAAAAAAACTGCAGTAAATCATAATGTGGTTGGATAAAGTATTAAAGTGCATTTTCTCCTTGGGTCTTACATAGCTCTAATAAAGTTCGAGCTACGAAAGTAGCTAGGCATTTGCCAACTTGACTCTATCGTTAACATTTCGCTATGTTTTTCGTTGAATCGCCATTATAATTTAAGAAACGGCGTTGCTTGCAAAAATTACAATTTTAGAATAAAATAAATACAACAGAAAGTAATATTAATGTATTACACTTTCAGATATAAATTATTTACACTACTTTAAGCGTTCATTACGCAAAACTTTTAACAATGTGTTACTTTTGGTGAGAAGAGATCAGCTTGGGGAGGTTTTTTGAAAAATTGACCCTCAAGAGTGTTACGAGGAATTATAAATAAAAAAAAAATCCTTTTTATCAGCTATTAGTTCTACATACTTAAAATTTAACAAAAGTGTTTTCTTCTTTCTTTTTTTGTTTAGCTGAGATATGCAAAAAGCTTTTTTTGTTTAATTTGCAATTCACATAAAATTAACTCATTAAAAACTTTTTTTCCTTCAATCTGTGTTGTTTAATTTTTCAGTTCACCTTGCGAAGAACGGGTATACCAGCTAGTATATATATAAATAATATATATATATATATATATATATAAAATTACGTGTCCATGATAATTTAATTGACAAAGTCATGAACTTTGTGGTTAGCTTTTCATGAGTTGAAACCCTGGTGCCCCTCTGTAGACCCACGGTTCGAGGGGTTGTTGCATGTTAAATCTGTTGAAGCTCAAAATTCTCCCATTGGTGTTATGTGGAAGTTCGAACAGGGGGTAAGGGGGGGAGAGGATTAGTCTTCGTCTCCTTACCGTGGTTAAATTTCCCGATTTCTTTCGCCAACAGGCCCCATGTTCCGTTATAGGCCAGCAAAAAGTCAGTTTGATCAGCTATTATTTTAAAAATTAAAAAAATTAAGAATTTTTGAAGTTTTTAAAAATTTTCATAAAATGCTTAACTTTTTAAAAGTTTTCAGTCATTCCAAGTGATTTATGTTTCTTAGATTATTGCGAAAAAAAATTAGTATGGAGATTTTTCTGTGTGTGTGTGAAAATGTGTTTCCTTGTTGATTTTTAATAAGTATTTTTCTAGCTAATCCTGGAAAAAACACGAAATTTTTAAAGTATTAAGCTTAGCGTTTTAAAAAATAACTAGATATCCCAGACCTCAATCCATTCGAAATGTTTTTGAGCAGTGATACTCAACCCGCTGGCCGTTTTGAGTGGCCCGGTGATGGCCCATTGCACTAAGAAATTCAATTATTGGAGAACTACGCACAAAAGTTTAACAGGAAACTCTGTCAACCAAGCAATCAAATGTATCAATTTTGCTATCAATTTTTTTTGTCTAGTAAGCAAGAGGCTTTGTTATAGATGAAAAAATAGAAATTATCCCTTAACTCAGTAAAAATTCGTAAAAATAAATTTTTTTGTATGTGTGTTTGATAGAAAAGTTAATATAGTATTAAAATAAATACCAAAAATAAGTTTGAATATTTTGATCCATTTTGTGTTTGTCAATGTTGGTTTGGTCTTATAGTTTGTTTTTTTCACCATCCGCATGTTGCGGCCCGCATGAAATAACTGTCATGTGTACGCGCCCTGCGTGAACTACCTATACCAGGGATGGCGAACCAATGGCACGCGTGCCAATGATGGCACGCGACAGAATATTTTGGGCACGCCACCGATGAAAAACGATTTGTATTTTAGCTTAAATAATTAAGTTTACTATGAAGTATTATGAACAAACGCGAGTGATCCGTCGCGACGCCAACAAGTCGGGGCGCAGACTCGTTTGTTATGTCTTGAGTAAATACTTCGTATATTATAAATTGCTAATGATGCAAAGTTTATCTACGCATAGTGTGTGTATGTAACTATTTCTAAATATATTCAAGTTGTTTAAAAAACATTCTAACGTTTACATTAATAGTTCAGCTTGTATATACATCTAATTTATTAATATGATCTAATTCTTGTCTTGTAAGTCTAATTGGTAAAATAACTCTCACTGCTTTATTTTTAAAAATTTTAATGACCTGAGACAAAAGCAAAAGAGCAGACACTACAGAGATCTCGTACAAGCACTCAATTTTCTAAAAACAAATAAATCTGCCCATGAGCCCGCAGTCGTGCGCAGTCAGTAAAAAGATTTTTTTGGCGGCGGGGGGAGGAATCAGGCGAGAGCTCATAGAATAGTCAATTTCATCGACACAACTGTACATTTAAAGTTTTGTGTTAAATTTACGATTTTTAACTGCTATTTAACATGGCTAGTTCAACAAAAAAAAAAGAAAGAAAAGTGCAAGATAGTAAGTGTAGCAGAGAATTTCAAACTTGGCAGGCTGAGAAATATGGCATGATCAATAAAGGCGACAAAGCGGTGTGTGTTTTATGTTTTGAAACAGTGGTATGCAGAACATCGTCTGTAAAACGGCATTTTGAAACAAATCACAAATCTTTTTGTGAAAAAAGCGAACCAGAGCAAAAAAGAATTAATTGCAAGTGCAATAAAAGACAGAAATAAAAAGTCGACGTCCATGTTTAAATATGTAAGCAAAAATTGTCACACAAGTGCGGCAAGTTACTCGGTTGCAAATGCCATTGCTCGGCATGGTAAACCTTTTCAAGAGGGAGAGTTTTTGAAGGAAGCTTTTGGTTGGCATGTGCGCCATCACTTTTTGATGATTTTGATAATAAAGATAAGATAATTCAGCGCATCAAAGATGTTCCTCTATCTAGAAACACAATGAAATATAGAATCTTGCAATTGGCAGAAAATGTTACAAATCAACAAAAAAATGACATTAACTCCGCTCCTTTTATATTGCTATGTCTTGACGAAAGTATTGACATTACTAAATCGGCCCGTTTAGCTGTCTTTGTTCGATATTGTGTAGGAAACATCATTAAGGAAGAATTATTTGCGATAACATCGTTGTTAACAACTACAAAGGGCCCAGATATTTGTACGGCAGTAAGAAATTCGCTTGCTGAGAAAGAAATTGATTTGAAAAAAATTGTTTCAGTAACCACTGATGGTGCTCCAAATATGGTAGGCAAAAAAAAAAAAATGGTTTCATTTGTTTATTTAAAACAGAATAGGACATTCGATTCTTGAATGCCACTGCATTATTCACCAACAAGCCTTATGTGCAAAGAGTGGTATAACATCTCTTGATTATGTAATAACTTTAGTCACAAAAACATTCAACCTCGTATCGTTGCAGGCTTTAAATAAACGAAAGTTTGATGCTTTGTTGGATGAAGTCAATTCGGTGTATAATGGCTTAATAATGTATAACAATGTTCGCTGGTTGAGCCGCGGGAACGTACTTCAAAGATTTGTTGATTGCTTGGAAGAAATCAGACTGTTTCTACAAAATGAGAGCAAAATTGAACAATACCCACAGTTGATGGATATTATGTGGCTTTTAAAATTGATGTTTTTTACAGACATATGCCAACATTTCAATGAATTGAACATAAAGCTTCAAGGCCCGAATAAAACAGTTATCGTCATGATGGATCTCATTCGCGCTTTTGAAGCTAAACTATATGTTTTCAGAAACGATATTATTACAAAAAACTACAAGTACTTCCCAAACTTGAAAAAAAAATCAAATATTTAGATACCCAAGAGAAACGAAATGAAGAAAAAGTTATTGATGACTTTATTTCCATAATGGATTCTTTAATCAAAGAATTTTCAGCGAGATTTTCTTAGTTCAAGGAATTATCGGAAACGTTCAAATTTATTATGTACCCTGATGTGATTTCGTTTGATAAACTGAACTTGTCTCAATTCAATTGGTTGGAAATTGAAGAACTTGAAATGCAACTGATTAATTTCCAGTCTAGTTCAATATGGATTCAAAAGTTTATTGAAACAAGGAAAAAGTTGGAATTGATTGAAGTAGAAAGATTGACAAGCAATATAAGTAAAAATACCAGTAACGAAATTTTGGAAACATGGAATTCGATTCCAGACGCATTTAACTGTTTGAAGAAGTTGGCGCATGCTATTTTAACCATATTTTCATCTACCTATGCCCGCGAGTCATTATTTTCAGAGATAAATAACATCAAAGACTCGCTTAGAAACCGTTTAACAGACGACTCAAATTCAGCATGCATTCTACTAAAAGTAACATCTTATAATTCTGATATAAGTTATTTGTCATCTAATCTACAACAGCAGAAATCACACTAATGTTATTTTAATTTAAATTACAAGTATAACCAGTGGCGTAACGTGCACCCCCGGGTTATAAAGGGTTATAAAGGGGCCCAAAGCCTGACTGACGCAAGTGTAAAATTGTAAAATTCAACATGGGGGCCCCTAACCTGACTTTGCAAGGGGGCCCAAAAGTTCTCCGTTACGCCACTGAGTATAACAAGTATAACTAATTACAAGTATAACTACTACTATACAGTGCAAAATGTATTTTTTCGTATTAAATAAAGAATTTTGATTTGTTCGTATTTAGTTTTATTAGTTATTCAACAATCACAAGTCAAAATTATTTGATGGCACGCCTATAACTCATTAAACGTTTTTTTAGAAAAAATGGCACGTTGACCCAAAAAGGTTCGCTACCCCTGACCTATACGGTAGGGTGGAAAAAAAGGTTGAGTACCCCTGTTATAGAGCATACATTTGGGAGTATCTACAAAAAATTCGAAGATTCAATCTTGTACAGAAAAAAACCCTCTTAGGAATTAGAAAACACTTACATCTTCAAAATTAAAAGTCCGAGAAAAACGCATTTAAGTTTGTAAAGGCATAAAACAAAAACCTATAGTGTCTGATACTAACTTAAGCTAAAAATCACCAGCTTTGTTCTTCAAATTTATTTTTTTTAGTTTTAAATTGGGGAAGTTTAGCAAGTTTTAAAGTCACCCAACAAGAACTCACAAATACCATATAATATAGTACTACTATATAATATAATGTTGTTTGGCACACATCATGGAAACATTCAGTTTTATCCGCAGTACTTATAGTCAGAATACTTGTATTATGAAGTCGTATTGCAGTATTAGTGAAAGGCTGGTTTTTAGACGCATCATTTTCAGTACTATTCCATCTTTTCCAAATATTGTTTCTCATAGCAACCTGAGAAAATTTTCGCCATAGCATTTCATCAAAAGGAAAAAAATTCATGAAAAAACTTCTAAATTATATAAATTATTTTTTTAAAACTAAAATTGGCTTTGAAATCAATCTTAATTAAATAATTATGAGAACTCAAAACATAATCAAGCAGATATGACTATAGTAAGGGAAACTGAAATTAATAACAATTTCACATTGAAAGAGTTGATTGTGCTCAAAAATATTTTTAATTAATTTGATTTCAGAGGGGAAGAATGCTTTAAAATGAAACCGAAACCAAAAAAGTATAGTTCAGAAAACTTCAAATATCTTAAAAACTAATTTGCTTACAGATCTGAAATTTGATGGCAAGCTACCCAATGATATGGGCCACAAAAAATGCAAAAAAAAAATGGTATTATTGAAATTCGTAGAATATATATATACTGTAGCCTTGAAAGAAATGAAATAAAAAGAACCGTATTGTGTCTGCATTTTTTTTCGCGGGTAAAACAACTGATTCTTAATGTCATTTTGATTGCAGCGAAGTATGCAAGTATAAAAAAAAGTAAAAAACTTAAGAAAATGAAAAAAAAAAATGGTATTATTGAAATCTGTGGGGTATATTGTGTGTATAGCCCCTTAAAAGAAATAACATAAAAAGAACTGTATTGTGTTTGAATTCTTTTTCCGAGGTGTAAAACAACTGATAGGGGCTCTCAGGAAATTCTTCTTAATGTCATTTTGATTGCAGTGAAGTATGCAAGTAAAGGGTGTTTTTTTAGAGGTATAGAACTTTAAATTGCAATAAAACAACGATGTATTATTCGATTGACATAAATTTTTTTTTATTCGAAAGATAATCTTGTGGCCTTACATTTTAAATATGATTTCTGGCATAGGACTGCCACGGCTGGCTCGGATGTAGTCCAATCTGGACGTCCAATTTTCGATGACTTTTTCCAACATTTGTGGCCGTATATCGGCAATAACACGGCGAATGTTGTCTTCCAAAGGGTCAAGCGTTTTTGGTTTATCCGCATAGACCAATGACTTTACATAGCCCCACAGAAAATAGTCTAGCGGTGTTAAATCACAAGATCTTGGAGGCCAATTCACAGGTCCAAAACGTGAAATTAGACGGTCACCAAACGTGTCTTTCAATAAATCGATTGGGGCACGAGCTGTGTGACATGTTGCGCCGTCTTGTTGGAACCACAGCTCCTGGACATCATGATTGTTCAATTCAGGAATGAAAAAGTTAGTAATCATGGCTCTATACCGATCACCATTGACTGTAACGTTGTGGCCTTCATCGTTTTTGAAGAAGGATTCCACCAGCCCATAAAGTGCACCAAACAGTCAGTTTTTCTGGATGTAACGGTGTTTCGACATACACTTGTGGATTAGCTTCACTCCAAATGCGGCAGTTTTGTTTGTTGACGTAGCCATTCAACCAGAAGTGCGCTTCATCGCTAAACAAAATTCGCTTATGAAAATCGGGAACAACGGAAATCTCGTTTTGGGCCCATTCGACGAATCTACGCCTTGCTTGATGATCGTTTTGATGAATTGCCAAATCAAACTGAGAATAAATCACTTGACAGCTGTTAAATCGGTCGCCATCTTGGAAAGTAATGCCAATTTAAACTTCTATACCTGGAAAAAAACACTCTTTATATGGTTATAGAGGCCACTAATCAATAATTTTTTAGTTCCGGGGGCGTAACAATTTGAAGTATCCAGAGTGCAGGGGAGGATAAAAACGGCCCTGACCCAGTCCAATGCTTAAGGATCGATTTTCAATTATTTTCTAATCTATCCTGAATCAATTATTTTTCTAATGTTGCTACTAAGAGATAAATATTAACAAGTACTTGAAAAATTATTTGCTGCTGGAATAACGATCGCGTAAGTTAAAAATATTGATTCTTGCGTATTTAAAGTTTTTATTTCTGCCACTGATTTCTTGTTTACGAACTTGCTCTATTTCTGTTACATGAAAATAATTAAATATTAATGTAGTAATATCACACAAAAGTTTAAAAAAAATATGAAATAAGAAAAGTTTCGAAATTTTTTAAACCCTTTTTTTAAACTTAACAGTTTTGAAGTTTATTCCCTTCTTCAAACTGTTGATTGGATTAAGTCAGGGATGGCCAACCTTTTTTGGGAGGAGTGCCACTATCTGATTAAAAAAAATATGCGTGCCACTTCTAACGTTTTTAATAAACAAAACATGTGAAATTTTTACACAAATTCCAAATTTTTAGCACATTTTTATGCAAGTCTAAATAGTGGAAATTCAAAAATAATATAATAAATAAGACATAAGCACAAACTGAAGTTTTATTGTTAAACTTTTTACAGGTTCACAAAAGAGTTAGGTTAGCTATAAAAAAATAACTTGAAACATTTAATTCTATGTAATAATTTAAAAGTCACTATTTTCTTAATGTGGCTTTTGAATTTGTCGGTTTATATACCAAGTTATCTATATTACGATTAGTTATCGAAGATGGTAACAAATAAGGTTTTTAGGTGCATATATTTTAAGCTATATTTTTATTTTATTATATTCAGAACAGAAAACATTTGTGTTCAAAAATATGTTGATCCCATCCTACAACACAATATCTGACAGCCGCCAAACCGTGTAAATTTGGAAATAGCTTGCTTGTGCAACCTTTTAAAATTGAACATAATTCTGATTCCTTGCACTTTAAATAAATTCGTTGTATTTGGTTTTCGGTGTTGTGTGGTGCTATAGGTCAATATTTTCGATTTGGATTTCAGGTGGGTAACAATAAACGTGTTGTCGAGAAATTATGTAAAAAAATGTATGAAAAGATCACAGAATTTTTTTTTATCATCTTGAAAATCTTCGAAACTTGGCACTGAAGGAATCGTGCAAAATGTATTTTAAACTTTTTAAACTATCATAATTCGGGGAGTTATTGACTTTGGTAGATAGTTCCTGCATTAATGTGAAATGTGTTAGTCTATCTCCAAAATCGAGAAAAAAAAAACAAACAGAAATTTGTTCACAAAAGCAGTTACATGATCAAGTAGGGTAGGAAAAGTGCAATACTTTTCTTTTGCAGTCTTAAATTTAAATTATTTAAATGCCCCATAGTATCAGTAAGTAAAGCTAAAACCCAAAGCCAATCTGCATTCCTGAGTAGTAAACACTCACTGGACAGTTCATTGCTTTTTTCCTGATATTTTAAAACACGCTGCCTCAAATTCCAAAATCTCACGAGTGCACTTCCTTTGAAAAGCTAGCACTTGCAACACAATGAAGGAATGTTTTTTACTTTATAATTTTCGATTGTAATTCAGTTACCGTAAAATCCGGCATTCAGTGCGCACCTACACTTTCAAGCTTCATTTTTTAATTTTGAGATATATTCACCGTATAATGCGCACCCCTTTTTACGAAGAAATCTGAAATTTTCATATGATATATTCTTATATTTTGAAGACATTTATTTGAGGTATTAACCCAGCAATTTTAAAAAAAATAGCATATTTCTAGAACTATAACTGTTTCAATTCCTAAGAGATATGCCATTTCTTTTAAATAAATATAGTACTTACGATATTTGTTAAAGTTTAATTTTTTTATGTTCATCCCTTTTTAGATAAGACGTCTATTTAAATTGGCGCCACCACTATTAATACTTTCTCTTAATTTGTATTTCCATTTTAAAGAAATGCAATAGCAACGGAAGGAAGATCATTCGTTTTAGACCTCCCCCCCCTCTTTTTTTATTGATTAACATAAAAAGAGAAAGCAGCGGAAAAAAATACTGAATTTTGTCACAGGTACCTTTTGCTATTTTAAAACAAGAAATTAGCTTCATATGAATATTTGAATTGTTAACTAAGGTGTGAAACTGTTATTTACGGGTAATATCGGAAAGCTTAATAAGGTGATATTTTTTGTGTGAAAAGGAAATGGAACGCATAATGATCCGCATCCCCAGTACTTCCAGCAGAAACAATTGGAACTAGTTTTTATTTTAAATCTCTGTAAATACATTGGTATTCAAAATTTAAAGAATTTGCCTATTTTATCGAATTTCATGAATTGAACAAAATGTAAAAATATGTTTCAAAATAAAGATGTTAATCCTGTACATCGAATACATAAGCGCATACATGAGTGAGGGCGGAGATAGTCGAGGTACATGATCTGGAAGCACATGTGTGAAAATTCTCAATTTCATTCGCTTACACCCTATTAACCCAATTTTTTTGTTCGACTCTTCAACCACTGTTTCATACCTACTGACTCCAAAGAATGTGAGCACAATCATGCGTGTGTATTATAACCGTTAAGTATTTTTTTTGTATTATATCAACCCTATATAGCATGGATAGCAAACCAATGGCACCATTGCAACCATTGATGGCACGCGACACAATATTTTTGGCTCGCCAGGGATCAAAATGGTTTGCATTTTATTTCAAAATTTCAAAGTTCACTTTGAAGTATTACGAACAAACGCGAGTGATCGGTCGAAGGGCGGCGGGGAGCATACTCATTTGTTATTGTCTTAGTTGCATCGTAGACTACAAATGCTTAGGATGTAAAGTTTGTGTACACATAGCATAGTCAATTTCATTGACACAATAGTATTTTAAGGTTTATCTGTGTTATATTAACGATTTTTTTAACTGTTATTTAACATGGCTAGTTCAGCAAAAAAACAAAAAGTGCAAGATATTAAGTATAATAGAGAATTCCAAATTTGGTGGACCAAGAAGCATGTCATTATTACTAAAAACGACAAAGCGGTGTGTTTTATGATCTGGAATAGCAGTATGCAGAACATCGTCTGTAAAACTGTATTTTGAAACAAACCCTCTCGTCAAAAAAGTGGACCACAGCAAAAATAGTTAATTGCTTACAAACCGTTTGTCAAATTACTCCAATTCAGCATGTGTTCTACAAAAAGTAACATCTTTCAATCCTACTATAACTTATTTATCATCCACACAATCTGCAACAGAGAAGTCACACTAATGTTACTTTAATTTTGAATTAAACGTATAACTAAAACGTTTGTAACTATATAGTGCAAAAGGTTTTTTCGTAGAAAATAGAATTTTGTGTTGTTAGTATACTTAATTTTATTATTTTCCCAATAATTACAAATCAAAACTATTTGATGGCCCGTCTATTCCTCATTAAACACTTATTTAAAAAAAATAGCACGTTGATCCATAAAAGTTCACCCCCTGCCTTAAGACATAGAAATGCCTTCTCTGGTAATATTAGCACGGGGTGGAATTTAGAGGTGCAGGAGACATCCTCGCGCGCCACCATTACTCATTTGGAAAACTCTTATTTTACGAACAACTTTTGAAAAAAATTATTCCTACAATAAATTTGAGATCCGGCTTTATAATTATTCCAATTTTAAGAACATAAACATATGTTAATAAAATTGGAGCCTTTTATATACTACAGAAGATTGCAGAAGATTTATGGAAACGATTGTGATAGTTAATTTTTATCTATAAATGTCGTATTTTTGATGGAGATTTGCTTCTGTCTGATGACCATCATTCTTGACATTAGTTCTATCTCGCATTTTCCATGAAAGCAATTTTTTTTAGTACTGTTCTGACAATTTTGATCATTTTCTTGAACCGTTTTGTAAAGTCTGCTTATATATATATATATATATATATATATATATAGTATTCTTGAATGCCGTTCCCTAAGACTCGTTTTAATAAACCGAAAGCACAAAAGTGCATTGGAGAAACGTCAGGTGATTAAACTGGTATTTCTTCAAATGGGATGCTCTTTATTCCTGTTTCTGATTACTTTTTTTTCTAAATATAAGAGGCATCTCTGCTTTATCCAAGTCTTATCCTTATAAGGCTGAAATTTCTTCTTCAAAAACTGGTTCTAAAATATTTGGTTGATAGTAGAATGAATTTATTTTGGTTTTACTTGAGCTTTTACTTTTATTTTTAATTTGCTACTGTAAAAGAATTCCGCAACAATCATGAATCCCTTTGGGGACTTTTCTGCTCATTGAAGCGAAGCCGTTTCGTACAGTTTTTCCCGTCATTTGAACAATAGAAAATTGATCTTTTATTATAATTACTTAAAAATACCCATGCCACTTCGAGTGTAATCACAAATTTCCATTTTCCATAAGCTAGGTGTTTTCATATATAATTTTCAACAATTTGTTTTTCTTTCATGAACATTTTTTTGCAAAAGTAAATAACCTATATGTTTAAACGTATTTTTTAACTTTAAATTTTCATGAATGATTTTACTTACAGTACCGATAGACATTCTTAGTTTCGATGCAATTAATCTTTGAGTCGGCGGCTTTTCTTTTAGTATCAGAAACTTCATTTTTTTATAGTTGCCTGCGTTCTAATAGTTTTAGGATGAGGTTTCGTGGTCATGTTTTCCTTTTTATTTTCATTTGGACGTCCCCCCACTTTTTTCCCCAGTTTAATATATAATAAATGCCTTCTTTTGAAGTACAATAACCGAGATTCTTACACCGCTTTATAATTTGTTGATACGAATATTTTTCCACTGAAAGTGAAGTTACGTAACCTTTGAGTCATCTATGTACTTTAGGAGCCCTTTTCAAAGAAAATTTTTTATTTTACATTCTAAGCAAAACAAAACATTATCAGATGACTATTCTGAAGTTTTCAAAGTTTTATCTCAAAATGCAAACGAGAAAATGTTGTTGTTACTGATACCACCTGATCGAGACAAAGACCAGATCGAGGCCCATGAAATTCATCATGGAAAAGTGCTAAGTGACGCCTGTCGTTAGCCGTAGCTTTGAGTACTATATAGGTGAAAGTAAGATTTGGCTCGTTTCCACCCCAATTTTGAGGGAGGACACCTGGGGGTAATCAGGGGCCTCCCACTTCTCTAACCCTTCCACCAACCACACGAGAGGACTTGCGGTTTGACGGCTGTTTAGAGTACCCCCATGCCGCTAAGGCACTATACATTTACAAACATCCATGTAAATGTATCCACGTAAATGATGTTTGTAATTGTATTTACAATTACAAACATCCACTTCTCCGGGATTCGAACCCAGTCCCTACGGCCCCGCAGTCAGCGTCGCTAACCACTATACCAGTTAGTTGACTAAACGAGAAAATAAATTACAATATCGTTTCCATAAAAATGTAAACTACCTTCTTTATATACGAGTATTTAAATGTTCAACACGTAAAGAGTAGTTTCTAGTGCATGCAAGAAAAGAAGATTCACCTATCTTCACGGGGCGTGGTATAGAAGTTCTGAATGGAAGTTACGTCATCTTCACTAGTATGTAGCTGGAAGACACTCTACTTTATGAAAAAACAAAACCATTACGACAATGAATTCGTAAGGTAATTTCTTTATGTTTCCTTTAAAAAAATAAATGCGAAAACTTTTTAAAATTATAATTTTTATAACGCATTACACACTTGAAAGTTCAAACAAAAACAATAAAAGGAAATTTGGGGAAATTTTTTTATTTTTGATAAGGTTTAAAAAAATATACAAGAGTGCCTATCATGCTTGTTTTTTGACCTTAGATATAAATTTTATCCAGCAATACAAAGAAGCAAATAAAAAAAAACAGTCATCTATAAAACTCTATCCACACACACACATTTACTTACGTAATATGTATCTATATACATATTCACCATTTGTAGACCTTTTTGTGGGAAACAAAAGATGCAACTGTCGCAAAACGAGGTGTAAAGTTGAGTGGTTGTAACATCCTCGTCACCGGTTCATACTTTTAAGACACCCTGTTTTACGGAAATCAAAAACATTACGACAATGAATTCGAAGTTTAGTGAATTTTTTCATAATTTAGTTTTCAAATAAAGAAGTAATTAGATTAAAACAAAAACTTTATAAGTATAATCTTTAAAAGGCAAATTTTAAGTAAAAAGCAAAAACAATGAAAGGATGTTCGAAAATTATTTCTCGGAATATTTAAAACTAGCTGTTAGAGTGCCTTAAAGCAGTGATCTCCAACCCCCGGTTCGTGGATCAAATACTACCGGTCCGCACAAGAAAAAAACATTAAATTATTTCTATTTTATTTACTACAGTATATTTTTCATAGGTTTGGGCTACTTTTTATGTAGTATGCTTAATATTCATTTTTGGTGTAGTTATATTTTATTCTTAAGGCACGTTTAAATACAATTAAATTAAAATTATTAAATCAAAACAATCTAAAACATAAAGAATCAACGTCCTCCCTCCTCAGCGGGCCTAGATGTTAAGGGAACGTTAAAAACACATTTTCTGATGTCATAATGAAATGGATCTGCTGCCACTGTAATTTACTGTGCAATAGCCATTCATTTTGAGATCAGGAAATGGTACTTAAAATACTCATTTAAACTGTTTTAAACTTCTGCTTCGTCTCTTTAAAATGAAAGGAGGGAGCACACATGTTCATGCCAATTAAAATAATGTACAATTACTCAAAGTCGCACGAATTTAAAGGATTACTTGAAAAAAGGAAATTCGAGAGTTATTTTAATTTTATAAAGTTTTATATCAAAATTTTAATATTATTCAGCTAATCATTTTTATCGAGGTTTTTCTTTCAAATTTTATAATTTTTGTTGCATACTTTTATTAAATGAAGTTATTTTGGTTAAAAAAATGTTCAATTTATAATTTTCTAAACGCATTGAAACTAATATGAAAAAGCATTTCACCCTCTTTTAAGAAACTTTAGGACTCTAATAGGTGAATATGAGTTAATTGTATATATACTACCATGAAAGTAGGTGTTTGAAATAGCACAACTGTGATCATAATACTTTCCAGATTCGATATTTAGTTTTAAATTGAGTACACAATCTGTGAAAATTCTTTTAAGAAACATAATAACGAAATTGCAACTATTCAGCCTTATATGAGTCTGATAGTGTTTAAGCTGCTTTTTTAAATCATTTTTATAACGTAAAATAGATTATTAGGGTAGGAGAGCAATAATAACAATGGAAAAGTCGCGCGCGCGCGCGCGCGAATGCAGAAACTAATTAATCAATTTTCATCATATGGAGTGAGTGAGTGAAGATTAACGTCGTACTGTTCAGCTACACGAGGGCTTTTGGCGACGGACCACGTAATTTTGAACCATGGTCAAGTGACGTGGACGACACCTGAGCTCGCACCCCCTCTCCTAACTACCACACCACACCAATGGGAGGACGTTTCAGCTCTCGACAGATTTAGCGTGCATCGCTGCCCTACACGGCGGGTCTTTAGTGGTACTGGGTTCGAACTCGTGACAAAGCCAGCCACGATCCGATGCCTATACCACTCGGCTACCGCGGCCACTTCATCATATGGAAGGAAGGTACTGAATGTATGCATTATATATATATATATATATATATATATATATATATATATATATATATATATATATATATATATATATATATATATATATATATATATACATACATACAGTGGTGTGCAAAAATTAAGGACGAGACGGTTTTTTCGATATAACTTTGCACAAAAGCTTTCCAAATCAACACATTTAATACCGTAAGATCTCCAATACGTAAGGACATGTGTACTATGTAAGCAACACTTACTAAAAGAGAAATCAGAGGGATAAAAAGAAGCTTGATTGAAAAAGTAGCATGGAGCGCAATGCGACTGAAGGCCGAAACATCCCTGTGATGGGTGTCTAGCAAGAAATATCCGGTCTTTAGTACGGGATATGATCTCCCCTGACTGCTAGGCAGGTTTCACAGCGTCTGCCCATGCTGAGAATGAGGGTGTCAATGAGTTGTTGAGGCATGGCTGCCCATTCGTCTTGCAGCGCCAATCGAAGCTCCCGAATCGTTACTGGTGGTAAGGTACGAGCTGCCAAGCGTCTGCCTAGAAAATCCCATACATGCTCGATGGGATTGAGATCCGGAGATCGTGCCGGCCAATCCATACGTTCAATATCCTCACTCTCTAAGAGCTGTTCGGCAGATACTGCGCGATGACATGGTGCATTGTCGTCATGAAAAGGAACTGCAGACCCATAGCGCCTCTAAAAAGACGCACATATGGAAGAAGAATCTCGTTACAATAACGGGTCCCGTTGACTGAACCTGCGTCGAAGATGTGAAGGTCTGTACGACTACCAAGCATGATGCCTCCCCAAACGAGAACACCGCGACCTCCATACCTGTCCCTTTCAATGATGCTCGAGGGATGATTGCGGCTTCCCCGCTCTCTCCAGATGAGTATGCGATGAGAATCGCTACTCAAACTGAATATGCTCTCATCTGTAAAGAGTACTCGTTTCCATTCATTGTCTCTCCAATTCCGGTGTTCCCGGCACCACAGAGAACGCCTTCTCCGATGGGCAGGCGTTAAAGGTACACACCGTACAGGGCGTCGTGCAAACAGACCACCACCGTGCAGTCTTCTGGCCACGGTAAAACGCGATATCGGTCGTCCAGTCGCCTGTGTCTAGCGATTTCTCCCGCTGTCTGCCGCCTGTTTCTTCTGGCCTGAAAGACAATGTACCGGTCATCTGCGGGTGTGGTTCCTCGTGGACGAACACTACTGAACCCCCGGATAGCTGTTCCTGTAGTTTGAAATTGTCTCCAAAGTCGTGAAACGATGCTGTGAGCAATTCCGAACTGTGCAGCCACACTTGTCACACTGCGGCCTTCCTCCAACTTCCCAATGATTCGACCTCGGGTAAAAGCATCCAGATGTCGTCTAACAGATTGATTATTCGCCATTTCTCGCTGAGGCAGCAACTCGGTGTGATTTTAACTGCTATACGGCGTGCAATCTCTTTGCCAGAAATACTGATCTTACACCGACAACATGCTTTATACTACTCAGACACTCCCCCATTACGTCTACTTGCATATCTGCGCATGTGCTACCGTACATCACCTTACTTAATCTCCTGATTGGTCTTTCTGTCCGCTCTGCCTCTTCGTTCAGCTGATATGCTAATTTTTCGACTTCGTCCTTAATTTTTGCACACCAGTGTATATATATATATATATATATATATATATATATATATATATATATATATATATATATATAATTAATTTTTTTTTCTCTTTTTTCATTCTCCAATTTTTTTGCGCCCTAGGCACGTGCTTAGCGGGCCTAAGCGGAAAGGGAGCCCTGACGTGATGCGTACAAGAGATGTTATAAAGAAACATTGATTAAATAAATTCTGGTTTTCTAGAGAAAATAGTAAACAGGGTGACACGATAAAGGGCTAAGTCAGCGTTTCCCAAACTGTAGAGCCCATCCCCCGGGGGGGTAATAGCTCTATGAGAGGGGGAGAGCTTATTGAAAAGTCGAAAACAAAAGATAATATTAAAAAAAATTAACTCACTGAGAAAGTAAACAAACCAAATACATTTTGGCATAATAAAAATAAAATACATATTTACACTGATGTAATATTGCATCTTGATATATATACAGTCTTGATACATTTATCAAGATTGCATATAATGTATTTGATAATTAATTTAACAATACACTAAGTCAAGAACGTTTAATAATTACAAGTAACCCAATGAGCTACTCACTATAAAATTAACACTTCTCTTGATAATTAGTACGGTTTATAATTAATCCCTTAACTATCGACTAAAATTTACGCGATTCGCTCCCAATGCCACATTCTCCCACATAGATGCATTGAGGGATGGGAAGAAAAGGAATAAAAATGTGCTAATTACTGAAATAAGTAAATCTTTCGCAAACACTATCAAGGTCCTTTTATTGCATTTCAAAGCCTTTAGAATAATTTTATGGATAGCAGTGCACACAGAAAAGATCGTACTTTGGAAAGACGTATATATATGTCCGTGGAAATTAACGTTTTGGTTAAACGAGAAGTTTATACACGCCGGTGGCACTTAAGTGGTTAAAGTCGTGTTGTAGCTTTAGCGTTAAAGTATAGTATTATTGAACTCAAAACATTGTTATTGTATAGAGCAGGGGTGGGCAGACTTTTTATCATGGTACGGTCTACTTCAAACTTTTTCAAACTGTTGCGGTCCACCAAGTGGCGTAGGTGTGGTGAGCTAAAAGAAGCTTATTAATATTTATATTATAACAATAATAAATACGGAATATGTACTTATTTTTACATATAACTACAATTAAAAAAACTTACTCTTTTAAAACAATGTTTTAAGCAAAACGCAATATACAAACTTAATAAGTATACCCACAAATTTAATGATATCAAATGATGCATTTATTATCGAACGATTCAAAATGCATTAAAAAATAAATCATTTTCATTCAAAGTTAGTTCTCGTAGTTATAGTCTCAGTAGAAGACTTAGTCTGCATACTGTCCGCCCCAATCTTGAATATCTCGGGTGATGTTTCAGTAGTAAATCCAGTGTTAACGCGGGAAAAGTTGATCAACGTTTATTTTCCCCTTTAGTCGGTGTGTGAGGGAAAAACCCATTTCTGCGGCTGGCATTGTGGTGATCAGATTTCCCCCTATAGACGCAGAGAATGTGTTAAGCGTCATCGTGCCCTTCTAATAATGGTACATGTGTTGTCTGCACTAAGGGAACTTCAACCTTTCACGCTCGAGGGCCAAATTAATACATTTAAAATAATCAGTGGACTGCATCAATAAATTATATCAGTGATCCGCGGCCTATACGACTGCGAAAAAATATTGCAGTCAGGAAATTCACATTAAAAAGTTTAAAAAAAGTTAAATGGAAGTCGAACTAAAATGCCTTGCAAACCTGTTAAAGATAAGAGTCCCCTATTTTCCAAAAAAATCTGCGCATTGAGATTTTTTATATTTAAGATATGGTACAATTTTTGAAAAATTCGTCATTTTCTGAAATTTTTTTTATCTTAAATGGATATCAAACACATCAGCGAAATGTTTTCAAGATCAAGAATAGCAAAATAAATGGAGTTTCTTACGACGAAAACAAAGCCATTTTTTTTTAAAAATTGCCTCCAATTCAAATGAATGGACACTAAAATGCCTTTAGTGGGCCATTCGCGGGCCAGGGGTTGAAGACCCGTAGTCCACACATAGTCACATGCATTGTGAAGAGCCCATACTCCAGTCCAGCTGTCTCTCGTCGGTGTCCCCCCAAAAAATATCTTTTAATACGCGCGTCTTAGGTCTTACGTGAAGGCGGTCACCCCAAAATGTATTGGCGGTCCACCGGTCAATCGCGATCAATTTAATGCTCTCCCCGGGTATAGAGGGAGGGGGCGTGATGAAAATTGTGATTGAATAAATTGGGTCGCAAATATTGAAAGTTTCAGAAATACTGAATTAAGGAATTAAATATAAATCTCTAGCCTTTGTTTTGTATTAAAATGCTTTGTTTCACATAGGGCAGGCATGTCCAACTCAGATGATATTACGGGCCACATGGTCTGTTTTATATTAAGTCGGGGATCACATGTTTTTAATGTTAACATTAATAAAATACGATTTTTAGAATGTTTATATTATGTATTTATTAGATTCAAGTTCAATGCATTTTATAATACGCATACATAGTCGTTTCATATTCCAAGTCAGTTTTACAATCACGCTATAAATATTTCATATTTTTTATAAGAAAACAAAATAGTTGTAATAAGAAATACTGTTTAATATTACTTTTTATAAAATATTTTGCATTGCTTTTCACAAAACAAGTCATAAAAATTTAGTTGAATATATTAAGCTGATAAAACTTTTATAATTGATGATAAATGTTGATCAGGGTTTATCTTCACCTTTATGTTTTTCTTTTTGTTGTTTTTTTTCATTAAAGAAAATAGTTGCTCTCATAAATCAGCTCTACTGAACATATTCATTGAACGTGTAATAAACGATAGCATTTTAAGAAAGCGATAAAAATATTTATAAAACCTGGAATTTCAAATTCCATACATTTTCGCTTCACAACGAAGAATTTTATAGAATTTCAATTAACTATTTGTAAGTTTTGTCTACAATTTTAATATTGATAGATAGTGGTGATGTAAAAATACGAAATTACAATTTATAGCTTATCAAATCAGAAAATCTTCGATTGAATTCGGTTTCTACCAATTTAATTTGTTAAGCCTTTTCCGTAAATTTTAATTTAGGTGATTTTATCAATAGATAGACAGGTTTAAAAATAAATAAAAAAATTATTTTCTGTTTGTTCGCCGACTTAAAAAAATTAATTTGAAAGCATTAGTTTTTTTTTTCAAATAGCGCTGTAACAACATGAAGTTTACTAGAAGCTTAAGATTAAGTTGACTTATAATATCGTCTAAGAAAGCCGAGTCCCCTCCTTCCCCTTATGCATTGTCTAGCTATTAATTCAGCTCATTCGCAACTTTTTGTTTTTAAGAAAATTATTCTTTCATCCAAAAAATTGAAGAATCATCTTAGCCAATGAACTTTCGTATGATATGATTGATCGGTGCATTTACATTCTAAATCTTCCAGAAATGAAGCAAATTGAGAAAAATTAATGTCGAATATAATTTACAATTTGTGGTGACTATTTTTTTTTTTTTTTAAAAATCTGATGTTTAAGACTTTGAAGCACAAGCTGGTGAATAATGTAATGAAAATATTAAAATTATTGTCCCGTTATTTGCACGTTTCTTTCTTTCTTTTTTTTTTTTTTTTTTGCAACTACTCCCATAGTAATTCCGGTTTTAAATAAGGGATTGTAGGCCAAAATGCGGTGGTATCCTTCCTTTATCAATGGCCCAACAGCCGAGGGCCTTGGCTTTCCTAAGAATTCCATTCTAGGCTGTTCTGTTCTTGGCCAGACTTTTCCAGTTTCTGACATTAATAGTTTTTAGTTCTTTTTCTAGGCAATCGATCCACCAGAGTCTTGGTTACAATATGGTCTGGCCCCAAAGATATTTTTTGCGACTCGATGGTCATCCTATCTTATCATGTATCCTGTCCATTGTAACCCTTCTATTGCAGTGAATTTAACAATATCTGTTTGTTTAAGAAGTTTATAAATTTCTAAATTGGCTCTTTTTCTCCAGATAGTATCACAATTTAAACCTCCAAAAATACTTCTAAGGCCTCTTCCTTCAAATATAGCCAGAGTTTCCTTTTCTTTCTCAGTCATTCCCCCCGTTTCTGCAGCATATGTGAGAATAGGCTTTATCAAGGATTTGTAAATGAGTAGTTATGCTTTTCTGCTGATAAAATTCGATTTGAACTACTTTCGAAGGCTATAAAAACATCTGTTACCAGTAGCGACTCTATTACGAACCTCTGGGGTTATGACATTGAGTGCGTTCTGCTCAGAGCCTAAATATCTGAAACCAATGGCAGCTTCAAATCTGTTTTCACCTTTTAGAAAACAAGGCTCATTAAAACTGATACTTGACATGAATTTGGTTAAAACGTGGTGGGGGGGGGATATGCTAGTATCTAAAACAACGTTGATAATGTTCAGTTTTTGTGAGAAAAACTGACATAAATCTAATGAGCAAACTTAGTTCAATTATCACCAACATGAAGTAATAAATATTAACAATATTTCGTAAGGAAAGCATTTTATGATAAAACGTACTTCTGTACGTCCAGACAACCAGTATTGTACGTCCACTCGGTATGAGTAAGACAAAGGAGATGAGAGTTGTACAGGGTGCGACCAACATATACCAACTAGGTAGGAGTATACTAGGTACCTGCAGAAATCATTATAAGTGCACCGTCAGTTGCAAAACAAGCCAACTTTTCCACAATGGTGTGTATGACTTAAATTTCTTCAAAACTTCCATAACTGCATCAAAAATATCAGCTCCAGTGTTTGTATTATACATATGAATAACTCCAAGAGTTCTTAAATTATTTTTAAATTATCATCGCATCTGCGATTAAGAACGGACGCCTAAGTGATATTTCGAATTTCTAGACTATATCATGTTTTATTCCAGTTTTGGATACAGAAATATTGCAGTTCCCCTTTTTGTTGCAAGCATACGATTTTCCTCTTCAATCAATCTCTTTTCTTGCACATTGTTCTTGAAGTAAGAATATATTTTGATTAAATAATTTTTTAGTTTAATATGAAACAAAACACTTTTATCCGCAAAAGATTGAGCAAACATTATACTATATCTTGATTGCCTTATGTGTGTGTGTTTTGTAAACTCAAAAATAAAACACACCTATATCGGTCTCTGGTGACTCACACCTATAGTGAAATCACTCTGTTATCCTCTAAGGAGAGATGAAGGAAGAGAAATATATGTCGCATGCACATACAGAATTTTAATCTTGGTTCCACTTTAGTAAATTATATGCATAAATGCATTTTTTTAAAAATTTAATAAAAATTAATTTATTATAGTAAAATTAAATGAATTTTAATAAAATATTAAAAATAACTTTTAATCTAAAACTTATTTCTGTTATGAAATAGGATTTCTTTTAAAACAAGAATAGGTAACATAATTTTTAAAAAAGTTGGCATCTCAAATAAATTCCAAAACGGAAAAATTTTATACGTTTAAAAGTTTTCAAAAAGTTTCGGCGGGTCGCAACCTCTGAATTGGCGGGCCGCGTGTTTAACATGCCTGGTCTATACAAACATCCGTGGATGATCATATGCTGAGATGCAAAAAACATAACTCAGACTAATATTTTTCTTAAAAAATTAGCCATACTTCTAGTTCATTCAAATGAAATAAATCTCTCTTCTACAAGTGTTTTCATGCGAAAACAAAACAAAATATTAGTGAGCATCAAAACAGAAAATCGAGAAGCAATGTACATATAATGATGATAGTTCTATTGTTGACGTTAAATTAGAATATGTTGAAAAGTTGATTACAGTAACAAAATGACTGAAAATATATCGAGCCGAAATAAAGCCGATATTTTTTTTCGGGTTCAGTTCCGGTTCGAAGTCCTGATTTTAACATCCCTCCTCTCTTCACTTTGATTTTATGTGAGGAGCCATACTTGTTTCTTCACAAGATTTTTCAAACATATTACGCACTTCTCATTCACTCTCTTGAAGTGGCCTCAAAAACCAAGTAATCATAATTGCGAACTTGCACCCGGCTTTAACAAGTCGAGGGTATGAGTCCTAGGGTCAGTGAAGACACTCCGTGTAGAGGAGCTGATACAAGTTAAATCTGTCGTGGTTCGAAGTCCTCCCATTGGCATGGTGTGGAAGTTTGGAGAGGGAAGTGCCAGCTCAGATGTCGGCCTCTTCACTTAACTGCAGTTCAGAATTATGATATATATTGTCTTGGCGCAGCTTGGACAAAGTTGGCCCTTGCGCCATTAAAATTCACATTCAAATTCAATGATATATATTGTCAATAGTACTCGTATCACACAAATCACACTTTCTTGAAATTAAAATCATTTTAACTTATGAAATTTAAAAAATGTAGGTTTGATGATTAATGAGGAAGGAATTGATATGTAATCTAAGGCAATGCTCCGCAACCTTTTTATCGCTGCGGACCGATCAACGTTTGATAATTTTACCGCGCACCGCTGAGGGTGGGACACGTTGATTGTTTATATTTTAGATTGTTTTTGATTTAACAATTTTAATTTAGTTACATTTAAATATATGCCTTCAGAACAAACTATAGTTACACCAAAAATGAATAAAAGTGATTTAACGTGGAATATAAAGTGATTTCCGTGGAAAGTTGCGCAAATCCGAGAGAAAGGCATCACTTTAGATCAGTGTTTCTCAAACTGTGGGGCGCGCCCCCCTGGGGGGCACGATATCCTTACGAGGGGGGCGCGAGCATATCGAAAATAAAAGATTTAAAAATAATTAATTTACTGGAATGAATTAAAACAAAATACTTTCAGACATCATAAAAAATGCACTTTTACTCTGATATAATTTATAGGCGCGCGCGCGATATTAAGTCATCAAAAATAAAAACTTCTTCAATACCTAATTAGCTATGTTTGATCCTATAACCAAATAAAAAAAACTTTTATTTGATTTGCTGTAATCCCATGATAAGAGATTTTTTTACTAAGCTTTCTTTTAAACCTAACATACTACTCTTTCAGAGAAAAAACAAATCCCATACAGGAACATAAAAAATTCATCACTGTCATTACTTTTGAAATACTGCACATTATAGCTGTAATCTGTTTGACCTTCTAAGTTATTGGTACAGTTAGTTAAGACCCCTCTCTTATGTGTTTGTTTCTCATTTAGGGAAGTTGTAAGTAATGTATTTCTCTGTTGCGCTTTTTTCTATGCAAAAGAGTTTTATGATATTTGGAAAACCACGCAGAGCACGCACGCACGCACACACACACACACACACACACACTTTGAAGGATTACTAGGCCAAGCCTTATTTTTATGAGCATTATCAAACATATAAAGCATCACGAAAATGTTTTACACAATTTTTTTAGCAGTAACATACATATTATCATAATGAATACACTTTTTACCCAGAAGTGGTCGCGTGGGACACACAGATTACGAAATCGTTAATTCTAGCAAAACTGTTTATTTGTTACCAAAGAAAAATTGAAAAGCCCTTGAAAGTAGGTAAGTAAACTTTCTTTTAATTAAATTACTCACCGGAATCACGATTTGCATCGTGTACAATAAAATAATTATAAAAAAAAGGATTGGGGTGACTAAATAACCCCACTCGACTGTATCGAGTGCGTGCTTGCTCCCGGGTTAAAACATGTTGAAGTCTTTTGCTTTAAATATTAAAAATAATACAATTATTCTTCATCGGAATTTTATATTATTGTTCATTATTTAACATCAATTATAAATACTAATTCGGTGAGGCTTTAAGTTACAATTCGCTTAAAACTAATTATAATTTGAGCAACCATTTTTAAAAAAATCATTTTACATTCTTGTAAACATTGTCGAGCACTTGAATTTGCTCTTCTTACAATTCAGCTATTATATCAATAATGTTTTATTTTCTTATAAATGAACTCGGGCAAAGAGCGGGTACTTCAGCCGGTATACTTTTAATGTATCAGTGCTGCACAGAGTATTTTATAACTAATTAATTAATACTAAATTAAGAACAAGTTTAATAAGTATTAACGACTTCCATGGGCTTGTCTTGCAAAGAAAAGTTTTTATAAGGAATGCTTATGATTAGAAATTGACCCTCTGAGTTCTTTTTCTATATTTAGCAGATATCTATATTTTGTCTTCTAAGCAGCCACCGCATTTTGCAACATGTTTAATTTAAAAATTAGAGAAAGGAAAAATAACATAATAATCATCTTGTTATTTTATTTATTTATTTATTTTTGCTTAAAAGACGTGTACAAAATTTAATACTTATTTTACTAATTTGTATGGTTTATAATTAAGATCGCCTATTGTAGATTTAGCGTCAAAGTGCATTATTATTGCATTCAGTACATTATTAATGTATAAGGGGGGTGCGATAAAAATTGGGATCGAAAAGGGGGGCGCCAGTATTAAAAGTTTGAGAAGCACTGCTTTAAATAAAATGGCAATATAGTTTAAGGTTCTTTAGGTGGCCCGACACCATTTGATCCACGGATCGGTGGTTGCGGAGCACTGATCTAAGGGATTCAATTTCTGTTCCAAATGGGAAATTTCTTAATCTTTGGAGAAAACATGACTGGGATAGTAAACAGATTGAAAATGTCAACTAAATTTTTCAAATTATTTAACTAAAATATTACATAAAACAGAACAAAAACATCTTAATATTCTGTTCTTTAATACAAATCTTTACGTATCTAAATTCTCTTTATCAAATGATTAAATGCAATTGGTTCAACTTCGAAGACATTGAAGCTTAAAAATTTGACATTGACGCTTAAAAATTTATTTTTGTACCCCTAGAGATGCAAACATTCAAGCTTTGGAGCTACTGAGAAGTGTGCATGAGCTTTTTCAAATACAGATGTCTTTCGGATTTCTTTTGCTGAAATATATGACAGCATTAATTAAGTGGCATAGCTAAATTTTGTACTAATCAGCACATATTCAAGCGAGATATTCATTTTTTTTTTAAAATTACATCTCATTCTTTAGTTATTTATTCCAACATTTTTTTCTTTTTTTAGTAGCTCACACTTTATCGAAGAAATTTAAAAGTTCTGTTTGAATGGGAAAATTCCGTTGAACATTGATGCAAACAAAGGTCACACCGCGAGTTCCTTCACTCCAGGTCAATTTTTCCCTTAACCGAGTTACATCGCATAATATTAATGACCATTGTCATTCACGGACTACTTGTATGAGGAAGGGGGTATGATAGTCTACAAAAAAGAGTTGAAAATAAACTTCACGCTAAAAACTAATCTGTTGGCTTATATGGAGGAGGAGTTGAATCCTCCCCCTTATGTGCACCTTTGTTTTTGAAAAGAATTCAGAGACCGGGGATGATCGATTTTCTGTCAAATAGGAAAACATTATCTGTGTTCAAAAGAAATTCGGATTGTAACCCTAATGTCTCTTTATACTTGAGTGCTTCTATAGGTTAGAATTCCTAATTCTAGAGTTGATATTGAAGACACATTTGTAAGAGCTATAGAAAAATAAATAATGAAGAGGTTCCTAATTGTTTACTTTTCGACAGTAGATTGCTTCTCAGCAGAAAAATAACTCTTCTATTCGTCTCGCCCAATATGGGGTCATTGATTCGAAAGGTCAAAAGAAACATACCACTGCATCCAGTATACCAGGGATCAATAACCGTTTTGTTATCAGAGCACAAAATATATATGTATATTTATTTTTAAGAGAGTAAATATCTGAGGCCCAAAATTTCATTGAGAAGAAATCATCAAATTGTTAATGCATTTAACTTATGTTGAATGTACAGAGTAATTAATATAAAAATTGGAATGGAAAAAATAAAAATATGCCTTTAAATATTATTTCACATTAAAAATCTTATAAGCAAACTTATTTACTGTTATGTTCAAAACAATATGTTCATTCACTGTATATGTGAGTTTTAATAATTCTTTGTTTCCTTTTCTGTTTCTAAATAACGATTCAGAGAGAAAATATCTAGATACTAAAAGAAATTATCAATAATACTTCATGGACATTAATTTATTTTTGTAGCAGATCCTATGATAGCGCACGGAGAAAAAAGATTTACTCAAAAATGAGTACGTAGATACACTCAATTTGAAATGACTATGATTGCATCAGATTTGACCGCATGCCTTGATTGAATTTGATTCCTTACATATACTCAAAATCCCCAAAAATGCTAATTAATGCTTTCGGAAAAATTAAAAAAGATATTCAGGATTGCAGAAACTCTTTTAATATATCGGCTACATATTTTGATAATTGGGGCTTAACAACAAATTTAATTCTCATAAATCTTCCGAACTATTTTTTGTATCTACCACGCTACCCGCGGAAAAACACATGAGTACAAGATTGTTTTGATTTTTGAGTTAAATGTACTCATTTGTATTTCTTAAGTAACTGCCTTTGAACGAAAAATTTAATGGGATAAATATTCACCTTATTTTGGCGGATTAGTGTTATAAATGTAATATAATTTACTTGATTCATAATAAGTCATTTTGTTTAAATTATTCAGGCAAATAATTTTGTTACATTGGAATAATTTTAAGGTGACCACACACAGATTTTTAAAATGAAAAGGAGTGCTCTCATGAGAGCACTAATAAATGCACAAAATTCTAATGTTTTTATTACCAACAAAAATAAAAGTCAGTGCCAGTTCATCCATTGGGCACCCATGGGCCCGGGTAACCTGAACTTAACACATTTTCTGGCTATAAATTTCGATCCTCCAGTGTCAAGAGGGCCTGTAGATCTTCTGCACCCAGGACCCGAAATGAGTTTAAATCGGCACTGATCAACGGATAATTTTATATTTAAAGCCGTAAGAGTAATTTATACGAATTTTTCTTAAATCAGCAAAAATTGCAAATATTTAATATTACAACTGACCAGCTCGAAATACGATAAAATATTAATCACGAGTAATTGATAAATTATTCCAATGATAACAGAGAATATATGCGGAGTATATCAAATAAAACTCATTCTATATATTAGGGATTCATTAGATCTATGCATTGAGGGCATTTTAGCAACCACAAGCAACATGTCGTTGACCATTGCAGTGCTTAGATCCAATCTGTTATTTACTGAAGAAGTGATGCTTATTGAAGAAACTAAAGGTAAATTTTCAGTTGAGGGGTAGTCAAGCATAATATGGTCTAGTTAGGATTTCAGTTGAAGTAATTTCTACAGAAAAAAAAAAACTTCCTAAATTTTGAGATAGTTGACTTTTAGCAAAATTACTTTGAAATTGTGCATTTAGTGACTGAGCTGGAGATCAGTGTCATTTTATTCTTACGTACTACATACAAACAACCTATTCTTTTGGAAAACGATACCCTAATATTTAAATCTGCTCTCATTTTCTTCAGAGGTTACCACTTTTTCTTTTTGTATTTGTGAATTTTATTTTTTTAAAATATGTGCTACACACTATAATAAAAGTGTTCAGGCTTAACTATTCCATGTTTTACGCACTACTACAGAAGCCATCGTCCCTTTAGAGTAGTAGTAAATGGTGTCTTTTGACTCAGGCTGGATATCTTAGCTTAGTCAGATTATTACATAATCTCCTCATCAACCCAGTCTTAGGCCAGTATGTATTTCACCTAAAATGGCTACTTATATATAAGAGCATGCAACTTTGATCTTATTTACAAAAATAATTGTTGCATAAAGTCAAACATATGTACAGTAGAACCTGTTTTTGTGTGATTTTATTTTTGTGCGATCTTTTTTTATGCAGTATATGAATTTCAAAGGCTTTGGTGCCAATGTAATGCTTTCTATCAATGAACCAGTGGCGTAACAGAGAATGTTAGGGCCCCTTTGCAAAAAAAGTTAGGTTTTGCCTTTAATATTTTATAAATTAGGTAAATACGTACAAGGCGTCAGTCATGCCTTGGCCCCCCTAGAGTACCGGGGTTGCGGGGGTGTACATTACGCCACTGCAATGTACATATATATACACTTCAAGACGCTCTCTTCATTTGTTACTAACAGTCTCCCGACAATGCACGTTCAGTTGCTTTCTCTCAACGCACCAACAGCCAGCGCTTGATTGAAGAGACGAATCTCTTTCAATTAGTGTGGCATTGTTAATAATTTGATAGATTATGTAGACCAGGGGTGCTCAACCTTTTTTTCTGCCGGTTATATGTTAGTCCAACCTTTTTGCACTCATATGTTAGCTATTTCACGCGGGCCGCAAACATATGAGGGCTATTTTACGCGGGGGCCGCAAAGTGAGGATTAATGGAGAAGGAGGAGGGGGAAGAAATGCTTTAAGACCAAGATAACATAGAAAATTTAAAGTGTGGAAAATTCATGAAAATATTAAAACTCCTATTTTGCTATTTTTAATTATTTTTTCTAATTTTTTACTTTTGATACTGAATTTTTCTATAAATTGGAAGCATTTAAAAATCACTCCTTCACAATTTTTGCATAAGTAAACGGTTTCATACCATTACCAATAATAAAACAAATTTCATAAGGTGCCTTTGTTACCGCTGTGACATTACCACCGACGAAACGCTTTTTTGCTGTTGTAAAGATTATTCAAGAAAGCCTATTTATCACCTCTTGAAAGAGATCTTCGAGGAAAAGTGTCATCGCGAACGATTCCTGTTTAGTGGTACTTTTTAGATACAACACTTTCATGACAAATCAAACAATTACTGATCCATGCTTGTTTTTCACTACAAAATAGTCAAGTTGCCAATCGTCTTGAAACAACCTATTTTCTTCGAATATTTTTCGCTTTCAAGATATGAAAGGTAGTTAAAAATTAGCTCCATTCATAAAATAGTCGCTACTCCACTGTAGTCTGTTATCCCTAATCAGAGAAAAAAAACCTATTCGCACCATACGACATCGACAGAAAAAAGCAAAATTAATATAGTATTTGATTCATAACAAAGAATTTCCCGCTAAATATTTATAAATAAATTAATTTTTCAGAGCAATGGGCCATGGCCAGGCCACTTAAAAAGGCACGGTGGGCCACATGTGGCCCACGGGCCGCATGTTGAGTATCGCTGATGTAGACGGACAAGAAGAACCGAATTATTTAAGAGTGGATAAAATACATGTAGGGATACAGCTTTGCAACAAATTGAGAAAGCATTTTCTTTTAAAAAAGATATCAATTCCGAAAGGAGTATGAAATCTCAAAAAGAGCTTCGATCACACATATCTGGTTATCGTGACATTTACAAGGAACTTTACAACCCACCGACCTTCGTCGCAAAAACTTATCTCTTACTTTATAATGCCAAAAAATAAATCAATTGAAATTATATCTTCAGGTGACAAAGACGATTTTGAACTAATTCATCACAAGAAGATGAGCGCTTTGGATTACGATGAGTAGCAGTGAGAATTATGTATATACATTTTGAAAACTTCTCCATGTAAACAAAGTGAAACCTAATGTTTTTAAAATGTTTCCATGTGTAACTTCATTATTTATTTTGTCATGGAGTACTTTCTCATAAATTTCGTAAAGGATTGGCGTATATTCTAAGTGCGACTTTTTTATGCGGTTCCTCTCTACCGCATAAAAAAAATTCTGCAGTATTTCGCTGAATTTGTTTGTTATACGTAAGAATTTATGAAATTTTTGAATTTTTTTGTGTGCGGTTATTTTTATGCGGTCTCTATCTACCCCACAAAAATAGGTTTATAACCAAAATCTCTAAAAGTAAATATAGATACGTCAATAAATTTGGAAGAGGATTAAATACGGTGGTCAAAATAACGTTTAACTGCAAATTACATGAGTAATTATGTATAAAATTTGAACATTTATAAAGGAAAAAAAAACAAAAATATATTTTTGACACATAATATTGCATAAATTTTATTATTGTCAACTGATCTTATATAAATAATATGCATTTATTCATCAAATGACATCTGTAATATCTTCCTTAAATTCTGATTTTTTTGAAGAATAATAGGGTAACTTAAATAATTTTGCAAGTTTTAACCTGCAATAATATCATACACAGATCCATTTCATATAATTTTTTCTTTACTTAGGTTTAATTGTATAAGTACTAACTCTCATTTTTTTACTGCCTAACAATTCGAGCGTGAAAATTTTTTAATGTTATAAAGCAAGGACGTGCAGACTTTTCCAGTTTACGGTCTACTTCTAATTTTTTCATTGTGTTGCGGTCTGCCCATTGGCATTGGTGTGGTGAGCCAAGATAAATGCCTACATTTAATATAACTTAATAATAAATCCGGAATATATACTAAAATAAATAACTACAATAAAATAAACTTACACTTTTAAGACAGCGTTTAAAGCAAAACGCAAGGTACACAAGGATAATAATAATAGCCACAAATATAATAATATCAAATGATGCATTTGTTATGAAACATTAAAAAACATTAAAAAATAAAACATGTTCATCTAAAGTTAGTGCTCCTAGTCAGCGGCGTAACGGAGAATATTAGCCCCCCTTGCAATGTCGGGTTTTGGACCCCACCGAATCTTACAAAGAATTGCAAAACCGTAACAAGATATAGGCTTTGCCCCCCCCACCCCCACGAGGCGGGGGTATACGCAACGCCATTGTTCCCAGTTATAATCAGTAGAAGACTTCCATACTGTCAGCCAATCTTGAATGTTTCTGTATTCATTTAATAATTGCTAATCTTCAAGCGTTCAGCCAAAAATGTCTTGTTGGTCCACTGGTCAACCGCGATCGACTTAATGCCCACCCCGGTTATAAAGGCTCATATGTTGTAAAACTGTTTCATTGTGACATTTATATTTATGACCATTAAATACTTTCAGAACAACGTAATTGTGATACAAATACTGAGATTGAATCTCAAAATCTACAGCCTTAATGAAGTTAAAATGAATTTTTTCTTGATATCATAAATAAGACCCCTAAATCTCCTTTCCCCTTTCCTTTCCCCTTCTTTTTGACAGAGAAAGGCTTGTATTCTATATAAATAAAAATATTAAAAGATAATCTCATTAGGGGTAAATAATGTTTTTCGACTTCTTTTTTCTTTCTCTCTAGTCCAGACATGTCAAACTCAGATGATATTGCGGGCCACATCGTGTATTTTGTATTAAGTCGGGGATCACATGTTTTTAATGTTAACAAAATTAATAAAATACGATTTTTAGAATGTTTATATTATGTATTTATTAGATTCAAGTTCAATGCATTTCATAATACGCATACATAGTAGCTTCATATTCCACGTTGGTTTTACAATCAAGCTATAAATCTAGATATATAAAGGGTGTTTTTTTAGAGGTATAGAACTTTAAATTGCAATAAAATAACGATGTATTATTCGATTGACATGAATTTTTTTTTATTCGAAAGATAATCTTGTGGCATTACATTTTAAATATGATTTCTGGCATATGACTGCCACGGCTGGCTCGGATGAAGTCCAATCTGGACGTCCAATTTTCGATGACTTTTTCCAACATTTGTGGCCGTATATCGGAAATAACACGGCGAATGTTGTCTTCCAAATGGTCAAGCGCTTGTGGCTTATCCGCATAGACCAATGACTTTGCATAGCCCCACAGAAAATAGTCTAGCGGTGTTAAATCACAAGATCTTGGAGGCCAATTCACAGGTCCAAAACGTGAAATTAGGCGGTCACCAAACGTGTCTTTCAATAAATCGATTGTGGCACGAGCTGTGTGAGATCTTGCGCCGTCTTGTTGGAACCACAGCTCTTGGACATCATGATTTTTCAATTCAGGAATGAAAAAGTTAGTAATCATGGCTCTATACCGATCACCATTGACTGTAACGTTGTGGCCTTCATCGTTTTTGATGAAGTACGGACCAATGATTCCACCAGCCCATAAAGTGCACCAAACAGTCAGTTTTTCTGGATGTAACGGTGTTTCGACATACACTTGTGGATTAGCTTCACTCCAAATGCGGCAGTTTTGTTTGTTAACGTAGCCATTCAAGCAGAAGTGCACTTCATCGCTAAACAAAATTCGCTTATGAAAATCGGGAACAACGGCAATCTCGTTTTGGGCCCATTCGACGAATCTACACCTTGCTTGATGATCGTTTTGATGAATTGCCAAACCAAACTGAGAATAAATCACTTGACAGCTGTTAAATCGGTCGCCATCTTGGAAAGTAATGCCAACTTAAACTTCTATACCTGGAAAAAAAAACACTCTTTATTATAAATGCGAAAGTTTGTGAGTATCTTTGTGGGTCTTTCACGCAAAAACAACTGAATTGATTTCAATGAAACTTTACAGTAATATAGCTTATACATCAGAATAACGCATATGCTATAATTTATAGCTTAGGCTATAATTTATAAAGATAATGTGTGAAGTGTCCAAAATATAACGATATTTGTCACGTAAGTAGGAAAAAATTCTGCCATCTGCAAGCAATTCTGGCGTGCGCTGCAAAAAAGCCCATGTTAGGGTTCATGTACGCCACTAGATGGCGCTATTTAAATTATAAGGTGTGTACTATTGTTTACGCGGGAGAAGTAAAAAACAACGATTGGAAGGAGGCTGTACGAGCCATTCGCTCTATGTTAGCGATACTTTTTTATATATAATGTTTTATGATAATGTAAAAACAAGAAATTGAAAGAGGCTGTGCGGGCCATTCGCTCAATGTTAGCGATATTGTTTTATAAATATTGTTAAAATAAAACCATTTGAAAGACATCAACATAAAAATTGGAGGCACCAGGACGAGATGCAAAAAGATAAGTCATTTTGAATAATATTTTTGATATTTGAAACTGTTATTAGGACTTATTGTGCATATAACTAATTTGAATGAATGAACCGAATTGTTTTTGATTTCATGAGTTTACTGCATATTTTTTATTATTGATTTGGATATTTTGGTGAATAAATTTTTTATATGAGTGAAACAGAGAAAGCTCAAATGGCTGAAATTCGAGCAGCCAGAGGTCGTGTAAAGGCATCTTTGACCAGGTTAGAAAATACTTTTGATGAGATAAATACTCGAAATGAAATTTCTATTCGGTTATCCAGATTGGATGACTTATTCAAAGAATTCGAACGATTAGATTCGAATTTGAGTTTAGAGGAATCTGAACTCCAAGAGTTCGAAGAGAGATACTTTTATTTGAATGCTAAATTTAATGATAAATTAGATGAATTAAATGTTCAGAATCAAGGTAGAACACAAAATTCACAGTAGCGAGTTCAATTACTTCGAACTCAAATGTTAGTAATTTTAGGTTACCAAAATTGAGTATACCACAGTTTAATGGTCATTTTAAGGACTGGATAAATTTTAAAGATTTATTTGTTTCTACTGTGCATTCACAAGTGTCAATATCGAACGTTGAAAAATTCCAGTATTTGAAAGGTCTACTTACTAATGAGCCAGCTTCGTTAATTAAGCATATGCCTATATCTAATGATTCGTATGAAGAAGCTTGGAAAAAATTGTTAGATAGGTATGACAACAAAAAACAAATTGTTCAGTCATTAATTAAAACGTTTTTGGATCAAAAACCTATTTCCGAAGCTAATTGTTTTAATTTGCGTAAATTATTGACACGAGTGATGAATGCCTAAGAGGGCTTAATGCTTTAGGTGAGCAAGCTTCTAGTAAAGACTGCTGGTTAATTTATTTATTATTACAAAAAATTGATCCAGAAAGTAGACGTTTATGGGCTATTAAATCATCTGAAGAAGAATTTCCAAACATGAAAGCTTTCCTTGATTTCCTAAACGTGAGGTGTTCTTCTTTAGAATTAATGTCAAATAATGAATCTGAATGTAAAATTCCGATAAGAAGTAATTATGCAAATTCTAATATAGAAAATGATAAGGTCTTAAAATGTTTGAAATGTAAAGGAACACACCCTTTATTTAAGTGTATTCAATTTAAGAGCATGGATGTTAATTGTAGAAAAAATTTTGTAAAACGTTTTTCATTGTGTTTTTTATGTTTAAATAATCATAAATATAAATCTTGCCCAAATAACCATTTAAAATGTTCTCTATGCTCTTCTAAGTTCCACAATACTCTTTTACATGAAAAAAGGCCAAACGGAAACGCGTTGTTTACAAATTCGTTACAGGGGAATGAAACTTCACAGAGGGAGGGAACTAGCGCAGAGACTCGCAACGAAGCGAGTGAGTTCAAAGGTCAAGCGGGAGAATCGGAGATTTATTCTGGGGCTTCGGTGAACAGTGAATTAAATCTTTCTTTTCTGCCCACAGCAAAAGTAAAGATATTTTATAATAATAATTCTAATGAATCATTTAGCTGCCGAGCATTATTAGATTCTGGGTCTGAATGTTGTTTTATCTCAGAAAGAGTTGTAAATATTTTGGGATTAAAAAGAAAAAAGCAGTAAAATTTCTCTTCGTGGGATCGCGGGGGTTACTGCAGGTCAAACTAAAGGCTGCGTTGATTTGGTTATCGGATCACAGTCTTCGAATGACCGTTTGGAAGTGAACGCTTTCATTTTAAATAAAGTTACTTCACAAATTCCTTCGGAGTTTTGGATGTGAAGGATTTAGATTACTTAAAATCGATTCCTCTTTCAGATGAGGAATTTATGAGTCCTAAAGAATGTGATATAATTTTAGGATCTGATTGTTTTTTTGATATTCTTCGCAGTGGAAAAATTGTTGGTTCTAAAAATGAACCCATTGCACAAAGAACTATGTTTGGATGGGTTGTTGCAGGAAAACTTAATGTTAAAAATAAGGAACCACATGAGTTATATTCTCATTTTTTAAGTACTGCAAACGAATTAAATACCGATTCGCTTCTTCAGAGATTTTGGGAAACGGAGGAATTATCCGTTAAAAAACAATTTCTATCCGATGAGGAACAATTTTGTGAAAACCATTTTAAATCAAATTTTAAATATGATGAGGGTAGGTTTGTAGTAAAATTACCGATATATAGAGACACCTCACGGTTGGGTAACACTAAAGGGATAGTAATTTCTCGGTTGCTTGCAATGGAGAGAAGATTTCAAGTAGATAAGGACTTTGAAAGGCAGTATAAAAATTTTATGATAGAATACGAATCATTGGGGCATATGATGCCCGTGGAAAACAATGAGAAATCTATGGACCCAAAAATTTATTTTCTTCCTCATCATGCTGTTATGAAAGGTGACAGTGTTTCAACGAAATTACGTGTTGTATTTGATGGCACTTGTAAACCTTCAAATGGAAATTCTCTTAATTCAATTTTGGGAATAGGTAAAATGTTACAGCCTGACCTCTTCACAATTTTAGTGAAATTTAGATTGAATGAAATTGCTTTTTCCACTGACATCCAACAGATGTATAGACAAATACTAATTGATCAAGAAGATCAAAATTTTCAGCGCATTGTGTGGAGAGAATCAAAGGACTCTCCCATACGGGAATATAAACTGTGTACGGTAACATACGGTACAGCATCAGCACCGTATTTAGCTACTCGCTGCTTGTTTCAAACGGGGTTAGATCTTGAAAGAGATGATCCTGCTGTTTCATCCCTTATAAAGGAATCTTTCTACATCGATGACTTAATGGCAGGAGCCCCTTCGAGTGAGGAAGCAATTTCCTTGATAAAAACACTTTCTAACATACTAGAAGCAAGAGGATTTCATTTAAGGAAGTGGCGGTCCAATTCATCAGAAGTACTTTCCCGTATTTCCTCAAACTGGGTAGGAGATAGTTCCAATTTGGAAATCCATCCTGATGAATGCTCCAAGGCCCTAGGACTTACCTGGAATTCTATGAAGGATATCTTCATTTTCAATTTAAAAGTAAATTTTCCGGACAATATCACTAAACGTTCTTTCCTGTCACAATCGGCAAGATTGTTCGATCCTCTCGGTTTCCTGACTCCCTGTACCGTGTCTATTAAGATTTTTTATCAACAGTTATGGCTGTTGAAATTAGATTGGGACAGTCCTCTTCCAGAAGCGCTTGCAACGAAATGGAAAACATTCCAGAAGGAGTTTGAACAAGTTTGTTCAATCCACATTCCCAGGTGGATCCACACTGCTAACCAACAAATAACTCTGCATGGTTTTTGTGATGCGTCTGAGTTAGCCTACCAAGATGAATCCAGCTGACATTGCATGCAGAGGTTTATCACCTAAAGAACTTCCCACATGTGTTCTATGGTGGGAAGACCCTCAATGACTTTCCTGTGAGATGGACTCTTGGCCTAAGCAACCCAAGAGAAATGATCAGACTAGTTCAGTGTCAACGGAAAGAAAACGAACAGCTTTTAGCTTCCCTGTGGCTGTCAACTGTGACTCTTTATTGACTCTTTATTTTTAAAATTTTCATCATTTACTAAGATAATTGATATTTTTGCATTCTGTTTTAGATACATCACAAATTGTAAAGCTAGAGTTGGCAAGATGAAAAATTTAGATTCCAAGGGTAAATACCACGTCCCTCCTTTAACCACATATGAAAAGAGGCAGGCAAGTACAAAATTTATTCTTTAAAGAGGAAATCAGTTGTATTAAAGCTAATAAGCCTGTAGTAAAAAAAAAAGTATACTATCTGCTCTTTGTCCTTTCATTGACAAAGACGGTTTAATTCGAGTAGGAGGTCGACTTCGAAATTCGACACTCCAATATGATGCTAAGCACTCAATCATCTTGCCAAATCAGCATGAAATTTGTAAATTAATTGTAAATATGTATCATATTTTATATTTGCATGCTGGATGTACTGTATTATTAGGTATTATTAAGCAAACTTATTGGATTATTGGTTTAAAAAATATTGTAAAAAAATGTATTCATAAATGTATAATATGTTGTAGGTATCGAGCAACTACATCCAAGCAATTAATGGGTGATCTACAAACTCAAAGGTTTACTCCCAGTAGGCCATTTTCTGTTTGTGGCGTAGATTATGCTGGCCCCATCAATATTTTAAGATATAGAGGTAGAGGAGCAAAGACTACTAAGGGATATATAGCTCTTTTTGTATGTTTTGTTACCAAAGCTCTACATTTATAACTAGTGAGTGATCTCACTTCTGAGGCTTTTATTGCCTCCTTGAAACGCTTTTGTGCTAGAAGAGGAGCACACCTAAGCACATTTATTGTGATAATGGTACCACTTTTGTTGGTGCCAGAAGAAAATTGCAAGAAATATTTAAATTTGCATCAAAACTTAATGAAAATGAACACTTTTGCTATTTTCTATCTCAAGTGAATATAGAGTGGCATTTTAGCCCTCCAGTGAGTCCTCATTTTGGAGGATTATGGGAAGCAGGAGTTAAGAGTATTAAGTACCATTTAAAAAGGGTCATTGGAAACACAAATTTAACTTTTGAGGAGTTCAGCACTTTGTTAACACAAGTAGAGGCAATTCTGAACTCAAGACCTCTAGTCTCTTTGGATTGTGACAATGATCCAGACAGTTTAAATATTTTAACTCCTTCTCATTTTCTCATAGGTGAGGTTATTACCTCTTCCCCTGAGCATACCAATGATGATAAACTTTCTCTTCGCTCCCGTTGGGATATTGTCCAAAAATGAAGTTAGGTTTTTGGAGAAAGTGGAAAATGGATTATCTGAGTAATTTGCAAAACAGAACTAAATGGAAATCTCCTAAAGATAATTTTAAGGCTGGAGAAATTGTAATTATTAAGGAAGATAACATTCCTCCAGCCACCTGGCCTTTAGGTAAAGTAATTGAAACGCATCCAGGTAAGGATGGTGTTGTAAGAGTAGTAACTCTTAGAACTGTTAAAGGTAGATTTAAAAGACCAATTCATAAGCTTTGTAAACTTCCTCTACATCAAGAATAACTTCTTGATGGGGAGTATGTTAGGGTTCATGTACGCCACTAGATGGCGCTATTTAAATTATAAGGTGTGTACTATTGTTTACGCGGGAGAAGTAAAAAACAACGATTGGAAGGAGGCTGTACGAGCCATTCGCTCTATGTTAGCGATACTTTTTTATATATAATGTTTTATGATAATGTAAAAACAAGAAATTGAAAGAGGCTGTGCGGGCCATTCGCTCAATGTTAGCGATATTGTTTTATAAATATTGTTAAAATAAAACCATTTGAAAGACATCAACAGCCCATGACAGTACTTATCTATCTTTTTTTGTGAAGAAACCCTTTTTGTTTTGGCTACGCAAGGCGCTTGCTTCTAATTAATTCCACTGATCAGCATAATGCCTGTTTTTTTTATTATTTCAGAATAAAATTAAGTTTTGAAGGGAGAGGTTGTTATAAATCTCTCTCTTTATTTTAATGTCTCTTTTTATGATTTTATTATGCACATTTGGTAGTAAGAAATTGATCTTTTTTCCAAATAAATGCTTTTATTAGTTCTGGTACTTAAAGTAAATAAACTTTCTCTTTCACACTACATCATTTGGACAAATTTTCAAAATTTGTTTGTGGTTAGTAGTTAATTATAACGCTATAATTTTAATTGAATAGGCAGATATTGCATTTTTAAGTATAAAAATAATTATAACTACTGTACTGTATTTTTTGGAGTGTGAGAGTGAGTGAATATTAATATTGCACTGTTCAGCTACACGAGGGCTTTTGGCTACGGATCACGTAATTTTGAACCATGGTCAAGTGACGTGGACGACACCTGAGCTGGCCCCCTTCTCCTAACTACCACACCACACACCAACTTAGTAGGTATATTCTACCAATACTTAGCATGAATATTCTTTGGAATTCACTCTTCCAAGGTATATGGCAGCACGGATTCTATGATGAGTATTTTAGCGGGGAAGGCGAATAGTTTTGTAGCAGATATTGCGTTTTCAGCTGACGGCGTTTTCAGTGTATTGCAAAGATTATTATTTTTGTCCCCAAAAAATAGTTTAAGTCAAAATTCAAGTGTCTTATGTTTTTGTATGTTAATGAAGACCTTAGAAAACGATTTGACTATTTATTTTAAGTGAACAGTGTATATAATTAATTTTACAGTGGAATATCTTTAATTAATTTATTATCTCTAACGGATTAAGTTTCCCAAAGTGGAGTATTTTGTTTATGTATATTCCTTAATTTTCAATGTAGTGATCTAAAAAAAAATATCGTATAAAAAAACTGCAGTAAACCATAATGTGGTAGATAAAGCATTAACGTGCATAGCTCCCCTACACGGCGGGTCTTACAAAGCTCTAATAAAGCTCCAGCTATGAAAGTAGCTAGACATTTGCTAACTTGACTCTATCGTTAACATTTTGCTATGTTTTTTGTTGAATCGTCATTATAATATAAGAAACGGCGTTGCTTGCGAATATTACAATTTTAACATAAAATAAATACAACAGAAAGTAATATTAATGTATTACACTTTCAGATATAAATTATTTACACTATTTTAAGCGTTCATTACAGAAAACTTTTAACACTGTGTTACTTTTGCTGAGCAGAGATCAGCTTACGTAGGTATTTTCAAAAATCGATCCTCAAGAGTGTTACGGAGAGTTATAAAAAAAAAGAAATCCTTTTAAATAGCTATTAGATCTACAGACTTAAAATTTAACACAAAGGTGTTTTTTTCTTTCTTTTTTTGTTTAGCTGAGATATGCAAAAAGCTTTTTTTTTGTTTATTTTGCAATTCACGTAAAATTAACTCATTAAAACCTCTTTATCCTTCAATATGTGTTGTTTAATTTTTCGGTTCACCCGTGCGAAGAACGTGTATACCAGCTAGTATTTCATATTTTTTTTATATGAAACTCTTTTATATATGTTAGAAACCCCCTAGTCTGGTCACCGGATGATCAGATGCAATAGGATTTTCAAAGACTATTCACTTAATGTTGTGGAGACCCTTCTGGGTCTCACCTTGGACACCAAGTTTAATTTGAGGCAAAGAACTACTAAGAGCCATTTCGAATAATAATGATATTTATTATTTTCAATTTCTCAAAAAAACTCTAATAACATATAATACTTTTTATGTTACGTCACTTAAGGGGATTTACCTTTATATTAAATTAAATTACTAATAATGCAATTAATTAATTAAGCTCAAGATCAAGTAAGGTCTACCGAAATAGGAGATCCGAGAAATACACGTACTCGAATTCTTAACTTTTATTAACTTTAACTAATTCGCTTAAACTGACGCTTATTTTAAGCGTACGTAAATTATATTTACCGCTGGCTTATATCAGCTTTCTGGTACGTCTAGCAGCCCGACGTCTTCACGAATCTAATCTCCTTGAATCTTCTAGTAATGCGTTTAAAGTTGCTGGCTCAATAGCCTTCCATCATCTACGTTGCTATCTCACAACGCTCGACTTAAATACCTTATCTAATTTGAATATCCCGTTCATCTTTTTGTAGTTCATTGGAAATAAACACGAATTTATATTCCCTAAAAAGACGTCTAAGAAGATTAGTGGAAAGGTTCCGTACAGATTCGTCACAATGTGACCCAGAAGAAATCCAAGCAGGTCAAAACTGTGATGCGTGGTGGCCAAAGAAAAAGTCCACCTCTATTAATTCAACGTATCATCAGCTGTCATTCCATTTTTATCTGAAGCCCTATGCATGAAATGCATGTCAGCGAGTTCTGAATAGGTGTAACAATGCATTTTGCGTAAAATCTGTGAAGTGGAATACCACTGCATAAGTTTTAAAATTATTGGAAATTTAGCTAATGTGTGTGTGTTTTTGTGATCTTTCATTTTTTCAATTATTAAATTACTCCAAAACAAGTAATTTATATAATATCTTAAGAACTGCAAATTAAGAAATATATGCAATATTTACAGTCGGACCTCTATGTAACGAAGTTTCTAAATCCCGGAAAAAAAATTTGTTACATAAAGGTTCATCTTTTAATATACTTTATAAACCACATAAAACAAATTTCAAAAATTCATAAACACTATATATTAAAAAAAGTAATTATTCACTAATTTTTTAAATTAATATATGTTTATTTTATATATCTTACCCATCAAAAAATAAAGAAAGAAAAATTGCAAGGAAAGCAAGGGAAAAAAATGTCGAAGAATTCACTGTATTTTCAATATTAAGAAAATAATTTTAAACTAAAATTAATGAATTTTAAAGACATTTTATAATTTAAGGCATATAAGTAATATTAAACATATATTATTTTATAATTAGAACACGGGGACACGGGACAACTCCACTGAGATGAAAGGGGATATCGAAGATGTTTCTAGTGAACTAGATAATGGGGGGTTAAGGGTTGCACTTCTTGGATGAAAATTCCAGAACTCTATTGATCTCGGCGAGTTAGGATCTAATAAAAACAGTTCGAGATTTATGACCACTATAAAATGTATTAAAGAGAGAATAACTTGAAATTTTTTCAGAAATACTTTTAAAAAAAGGGAGAACAAAAATTGAATGACAAAAGAAAAAGTTCATTATATAGAAAATGCACTTCGCCATTGAGAGGTTATTTTACGAATAAAAATCGTGAAATGTTCAAGGTTCCAGGAAAAAGTTTCACTATATAGAAAAATTCGCAAAATATGGAGGTTCGCGCGTTATATAAAGGTTCGACTATATTTGAATCTAAGAATACTAATTGAATTCATTTCCTTAATTTACATGGAGGAATTCAAAAACGTGTAATTTTACAAGAATGTTTCATAAGAATGTAATTTCTTAACTAGTTTCTCAGTTTTGGAAAATTACATATGCGTTTCTCAATTATCATTTTTCCTTTCCACATTCACAAAAAGTCATTTGAAGATCGTTCTAATGGTACAACTTCATTTCGAATGATTAAGGTTTTGAAATTTTGTTACGAATTGTTTTGTTTGAAATTTTTGACGACAATTTTTTGTTATAATTTTATTTTGTAGGCCTTTTTATTATCTTTATGAATATACCAAGTTTATTATTTTCCATTCTCTAGAGCAAAAACTACAAGTGTTTTAGTAAAAGCAGATGCCATTACTTTAAGCAAGATGTCATACTTTAAAATGCGTTTTACTCGAAATGTGTGTGTGTGTTTTAAATGCTGAAACGGGGACAGCAATTGCTCAAAAAGTTTTGAAAATAATTAACTGAGATTTTTTGAGTACGTTCTGTATAATAGTAGAAGTGTTTTAACCTTCAGGTTTACCAATTACCGTTTTATTACAAAATTTACTGTCCTTTATGTGAATAAAATCACTGTTTTTTAAACAATTTCATATAATAACTAAGACAAAGGGCTCTAGTTTTTGTAAAAATTAAAATATCTTTTATCATAAAGGTAATTTGAAAAATGAATAGCAAAGCAACACATCAAAATTGAAAATTTGTTCATAAACTTTTTTTGTACAGAATAGATCCCATTCATGTAATATTTTACCAATTGTTCAGCATTTTAGTAATAATAATTTCTCTTTCTCTTCTTAATTTTTGCACATTTTTCTTAAAACGTACTAAATAAATCTAAAAAGAAAACAAACATATCTCCATTTTTTTAAAAAGTGGTCTCAAGTAGTCAGATACCTTAAACCAGTGGTACTCCAACTTGATTTGATTTTAATTTACGTAGAAATGTGAAGCACCATGAAAGCTTTTGGCGATGAACCTCGTAATTTTGAACCATGGCCAAGTGACGAGGACGTCAACCAAACACGCAACCCTCCCCCTCTAAACTTCCACACGACGCTAACGGGAAGACTTAGCTCTTCGACAGATTTAGCGGGCATCGGTTTCTCTACACAGCGGATTTTTAGTGGTACTAATTTTCGAACCCACGACTCGACAATGTAAGCCATGATTTCGCTACCTTGACCACTCGGCTACCAGGACTTCCAACTTTAGGTCAGCGTGACCCTACATAGGAGAGAGAGACATTTCACATTTTAAAAATCAACATTTTTTTTAAAAAACTTCTTTAAGGTATCCGACTACGTTCGCAACCGTGATTTTGCAAAAGCGTATAAATGGATAATATTTATGATATTTAGTATCACTTAGATTAGAAAATGTATATAAAATTGTTTTATGAATAGTATTACAATAAAAAATGATTTAAGTACAATATTTTGACAGAAAATGAACACAGAATGACCCATTTTCAAAATATTCTCCTTTTGCGAAAATTGTTTCTATTATAATAATATTTTGCCTGTATATAACTCAGACCTATGTACAGAGGCTCAACTCGAATTTTTGAAATATGTAGCTTAGATGTGGCTTTATCCATGTTTTACGACAACAGATGGGAGAAATTTTAAGAAAAAAACGCCGATAATTATTTCAATGGGTGGTAACTCTGAAAATAATGTGAATTTTTCAAAACTCATAGAGTTGAGCCTCTGTACAGAGGTCTGAGCTATATACAGGGAAAATAATATTATAATAGAAGCATTTTTCACAAAAGGAGAACATTTTGAAAAAAGTTATTCTAAGTTAATCTTTTGCCAAAATAATATATTTAAATAATTTTTTTGTCAAAATGTCCTTAAAACAATTTTGTACATGTATTCTAATCTAAGTGACACTAAATATCATGAAAATTATCCATTTATGCGCTTTTTTAAAATCACGGTTCCGAACGTAGTCGGATACCTGAATGATATACAGGTGTCCCTCGTATAATACGGTTAATTCATACCGTGTTATACGAAACTTTTTTATTTATACATTTAATTTACTATTTTATTAATTAATTAATTAATTATATGTATGTACATATTATAAATCAGGGCAATATGTACCGTGTTGTATCGCAACCGTGTTATAAGAAACTTTGAAATAATGTAAATCAAGGCAATGTGCATCATGTTATATCGAAATCAAGTCATACGGTGTAAAATTTTATGTGATAGTAGTAATTTAGTTCCATTAAAACATAAAAATGAAAAAGTAAGTTAACTTCAGTGCTTAGTTAAAAACAAAAATATAAAATACAAAAATTAAAAATACTACAAAAAATGTTCAATAATAATTATTATTATAAAATAAATAGAAACGGAGCTTATATATTAGGATCACAAAATGAATTAACTAAAATTACAGCAAATCTATATGAAGTTTGTTGAAACTCCTCTTCACTAATTTCTCCATTATTTCAAAAGTTATTTGGCGTAGTTGCAATTACCTGTATGTTTCAATCTTGCAATTCTTTCGGAATGTCTCTAGAAGGAACTAAAGAACTCTCTGCTATTCTCTTTTAAATTTTCCGCTATGTGCTACTGAAGGATCTTTATCAACAACAAATTTTTCTAGTTTTTTAGCTATAATATATAAAGCTATTCTCTCTTACAGTACAGTTACATTCAAATAAGCAATACCACTGTTTTAAACTGATCGTGAATAAAAAAAGTGTTGATTATTTCCTGTTTTACGCATCAATGATTTTTAAAACACAATACTCACTCTGGTTTTTTTATGGTCATTTATCATCAACGCTTGTGGGGTTACCCTTTTTTCTTTTTTGCCTCTCTCAGACATTAGATTGCTTTTTTTCTCATGAATTTTGGATGTTTACATTATCTTTCATGTACATAGCTTTGTGCTACATTGAAAGTCAGACGTGTGCTTTTATGTGCAAAGGAAAAAATAAAGGGGAGGCCAGTTCAATTTTCAGAATATGCTGATAATTTTTAGTTGTATCCTGAAATCATGTCTTAATTTGTTATTTTGTGAAAAATTTATTTCTACGTAAAGAATAATTTAATGGTACTTTAAGAAGTGTAAATCTGATCACAGTTTTTCTTGAAGAGTGTGTGTGTATCTTGGCTTTTTTTTAAAAAAAATTCTTCATGTTTACGATTTGCAACAATTTCCAAAATCGCTTTAACAATTGTTTTTTATAATAAAGAAATGACAGTAAAACAGTTGGTTCACAAAAAGTGATGTAAAAAGAAGCTTTAATTTTTAAATAGAATTTAATGAAAAAAATTGATGTAGTACTTTTTTTTGTAAAAATAAAATGAATTTACATTGCAATTGGTTACCTTTTTCAGGCGGAGAAATATATATATCAACTCTTTATTTACATTTATACTTAAACCTACTGTGCTTTTTTAATCAAGAATATTTAGTAAAAACACTTAAAATAATGAAAGAAAATTGAATTCATTGTTTTATAAAAAGAAAGAGGTGCAAGTAGTAATGATTGTTCTGAACAAAGGCCGTTGCATCATTAGAACAAAAGACAATCCAAACTTCATTAAATGAAGAAATGAGTATTGAAGTTACATCAACTAAATCTTAGAGTGATATTACAAACAATTGCTTTTATTATATTACACATAAATGAGTGTGCGCATGTGTGATGTTTTGTTGTTAACGATGATGCTAATTTTGCTTACGCCCAACCAATTACAGCTCGACACCTCAATCTTCTCAAAAATTATGTACGGTAAAATCTGTCAAATAACCCGCACATATCCTTTCAAGCTGCATTTTTTAAGTTTTTATACACAGCCCCTTTCTTACGAAGAAACCTAGAATATATGCGTGCAGTGTTCGTATGTCTAGTAGTATGTATGCAAATAATAGTATGCAGTAATACTTTGACTTACCTACTACGACTTACGCGAATTCGGAGTATCGTGATTTTGGAATCTCGTCGATTCATCCATTTTTTTCTTCTTTTCTTTTCTTTCTTTTTTTTTTAATCACTGAAACTCAGGTGGAATCAGTGCCAGACCCTGATGAAACTGGTAGTATGTTTGAAGTTATAATAATAAATTACCAAATAAATTTAGAAGTGGATAGTGATAACGTTCAAGAACTGCTGGATTCCCACAATCAGGAGTTGAAAACTGATGAGCTCATAGACATGTATGAGAAATAACAAGACATTGAAGAACTTGAGTCTTTAGAACCAATTCAATCAAAATATCGAATGACATTTGGTAATTTGACGGAAGGTCTCTCAGTTTAATTGAGAAAGGGCTACAAATTTTAGAAAATACATACCCCAACGAAGAACATATTTTTTTTAACAAAACAAAGAACAAAAATTTATTGGCATGCTACGAGGAAATTTTGCTGGAGAAAAAAAATCTTTGAGCAGGCAGACTGCTTGTTAGATTTTATGAAACTTTCTACATCAAAATAACTTTGGCTTGCCACTTTGTATTTGTGTTATCTAAAATTTTATCAAAGAATTTTTTTTTCTAAATTATTATTTTCTGTTGTCTCCAGCCCTCCTAGAAATAATTTATGCGTATTTATATGCGAAATTATACCCTGACTTACGGGATTATTACTTACACGGTTATCCCTCAGTCCCACCTATCGCGTCAAAGTTCCAGGTATTACTGTACTTCTAGCACTACAACCCTAATCTCTTTGCGTACTAGACTGCGCTTTCTAGTATCATCGGAAATCCCAGATTTCTAGAGATACTGACCTTGACGCTAAGACACACATTTCATGTACCTTTTGACGGTGACTAAGGCGTGTGTTCGTTCGTGTGTTTCATTTCACTTTCTAAAGTTAAATTTTTTTTTATGTCTAAAGGGCTGCGGATTAGTGTTTTACCATTGCAAACCTAGTAGATTCCCTGGAAGCTGGTATCTTTTTTAGTGCAGCCCCATATAGTTGGATACCAATCACTGCAGGTAATTTTGACACCCAGTTTCCTCCCCAGAGGAAGGCACCTAAGCTCTGGCGATGCGAAGACATACGTAGGACTGAAATTTTGCCGAGAGCACCCAAGCCAAATAGGCGCTCAAGGGTCCCCTTTAAAAAAAATTGCTCTTCAATGTTTCAAGAATGTGGTTATTTTCTTAGAACTGATTGAAACAATGAAATTTTAACAAAGTAAACTACAAGCAACATTTATAAATGAAAATATTTCAATATCGTAATTAAGACTCAATTACGGCAACCTTGTTAGAAAAAATGATCTCTTCTCTCTCTCTCAAAGAAAAGAGAACAATAGTAGATATTAAACTATTATTTGCAGAGATTTCATTAACATGGTTGCAAAAATTATTTCATCGACTGAAAATCTAATCATATATTTCACAGAAACTCAAAATGTCTTCTTTTATAGAGCGTTCTATTTTTTAAAGTTAACTGAAAATCCGTGAGTAAATTAATTCTCTTTTTAGTTGTAAAATATTATCGTAAAAACTCTTTAACATAAGTTGATGTTAGGTCATACTTTCGTGTATCTGACGCTTCTTATTTAGATGAATGCATTGCAATTAGATCGTATATGTTTGAAAAATATATTACATTACGTTCTCATGTACACATTTTGAATAGGAATAATTAATTAAATTGAATCGTAAAGGATTTCGAACCTTTTAAGAGGTCCCGTTAATCGGTCAACCCTTTAACCCATTTAGAGGCCAATTTTTTTACACAAAATGCCTAAAAAAAGGGACATTTCTTATTGTATATTACTAAACACCATACTAATTCCCACCTTCACCTCAAAAATACGTCAGATCAAGAGCATTTCAGTACCATAGACAAACTGCATCAACTTTTCAAAACATTAGCACTAAATAATACTTCATAGGAATTAAAGATACGCACACAAACCAAAGAAAGAAAGAAAATATCAGTGCCCGTACAGCGTACGGGCAAAACAGCTGTGGCCTACTTTAAATAGCCTGTATGGTGTATGCACAAAGCGCTCAAGCGGTTAAACGTCACACTCTGCCATTTTCGAAAAATGCAATTCACATTTTGATTTTAAGCGCTGATTATTTCATGGATGCATTTGAATAACTTATTTATGTAATTATAAGCGAATCCTACGGAATGTTAATAAGAGCATTAACTTAATGCACTTAATACTGTATTCATTTAAGTGATTCTCACTACTTAGATTATTTTTGATGTGTAATTATTTTTTGAATAAAATATACGCAACATTTTTGTACAACCAACTCTCACTCCTTTTTTTTTTTTCGTTATTTAATTTATTTATTTATATTTATTTTGTTGTTGGGGCATTTTTTTTAAGATTTGACTTGATTTCAAAATTTTTATACTTCTAATTCGTGTATTACTAATTCGTTTTGTATTACTACTTCGTGTTAGATTGTGAAGGTCCCCTTGGACCTCACTTTGAGAACGAGAATAAATAGGAGTCATATAAGAGCCAGTAGCCATTTTTATAAATAACTTTCTTTATTTGGTTATCTTTCCCAAATAGAATCAAAGACTTATTAACAAATATATCTAAATAGTATTATGAGGATTTAAAGGTAATATCCTTTAAATTAACTTAAATATTTAATGATCCAATTAATTAACAATTATAATATCGATCACGCAGAGATTACCACGATAAGAGATCCCAGAATTATATTCAATGTTCTTATTGAACATTTAATTTTAATTTCACTCGTAATAATGAGTTTTAATGAGACTTTAATTAATATTTACCACACTGCAATTCAGCTCAGCTTTTCTCTGAGATTAAATTATCCAACAAGAAATCTTCAATTTAACTTCACTATAACTTCTGCTTCAATCTCTCTCTCTCCTACTGCTCTAACTTTACTATTCCGTTTCACTTAAATACTTTATCTAATCTGCATAACAAGGAATCCTGTTCTCTTTTTGGAGTTGATTGGAAATAGGTAGGGAATTAAATTTTCCTAAAAAAGACGACTCAGAAGGTTAGTGATAAAATTCCGTATAGATTTGTCACAAGATCAATAATTTGTTTTTCTAATCGTGATAATACTTTTCCAAAATTTGTCCTTATTTAATGCGATTTATATTTCACGAATGCGCATTTCATCGTAAAACAGAATATCCAACTTACTCATTCATTTCATGAATACATTGAAGTCGGAAAAAGAATCTACCTAATACAGTTAAATGGATACAAGGAAGCATCGCGAGCTGTGCCGTTAACATAACTTCACTTTTGTTCTTAGCATGAAAGTTAGAGGGATGTAACGGCACCCTCTCGTCATTCGTGAGATATTCGTTCTTGTTTCTGTTGCATCATTTGATTCTGTTTCATAAATTCTCCTTTCAGTGAGCTCGTTTCCCAAAGTTGACTGATATCAATATGTTAAGAAACGCGAACTGTATCTCCTGGTTTTTACATAAATTTTCCCATAGCGTTAAGCAACTTGTGTGTTGGTGTTGAAGATGACGAAAACATGCTAACCATTCAAAAACATTGATAATTTGGAGTATTATTATACTCAAGGGATCTCCGATCACGAACTAGGGTTTGGAGCTTTCATACCGGTCTCTATGAAAAAAAACAACAATAATTTGAAAATTTTCCCATAACATGAATAGGGATAATTTTACCCTCGAGAAATTAAAAGTAAATTCGTGATCTGCTCTTCTAGAAGTGTATACTGTAAGAAAACATTCTTGTAAAAATACTGCTCGACTCTATATTAGAATAAACGAAACAATCGCGAAATAGGAGAATGTGACTGTAACAGTCGAATTTTTCTTCACGTAATACAGGTTTTGTTAGAAGTGACCCATGAAATACGAGGGAGGGAATGGACAAATGTGTGAAAAATGGGTTAGTTAAATGGGATCTCCCAACAAATAAATTAATTATACTATTAAAAATATAATGAAATAGGTTTAAAGCGAAAGTGCTTAAGACGAAATATCGGATAACACGGTCCGACAAACTACTATGTATTTACTAAGGTCACCAGTTTTTTTACAATGAAAAGGAGGACGAAAAATTTAAGAAAAAATTACAATGTAAATATTTGAAACATTTTATTAATTCTAACAAAAATATATAATTACGCTTACATTCCTTTTAATTATTTCCTTCAACGAGCATTTTTCCATTGAATGAATTTTTCTTGTCAACATACCATTTTCTAATACATCGAAAATTTCGGATAAAAAAATATCCTTCATACTGAATTTTACGGTAAGCACTGTAGCTAAAATACACTCATGGACAAAAAAATTAGCGCACCAAAAAGGAGTCGTCAAAATGAAACGAAATTTTACATACGTAATGACTACTTTGATATAAGTAAATGATTAAAAACACAAAGAAAAAGGATCATTTATTTCAGAGAAAAAGGTAAAAGAACGGAGGATTTAATACCGTGTTGAACCCCCTATAGAGTGAATGCACGAGGCACTACGATCGAGCATTGAGGTATACAAGTTCTGTATGATGTCTCGAGACATTTCGTTCCATATTTGCTGTAACCTTGCCTCTAGTTCGTTCAAACGCGTGGAATGCCCAACTCGTTGTCCCAAATGATCCCTGATATGCTCGATTGGAGACAAATCTGGGGCTCGGGCAGGCTAAGGAAGGGTAGTAACAGTGCGGAGACAGTCTTGTGACACCCTTTTCGTGCGAGGCCGAGCATTGTCTTGTTGAAAAATGGCACCCGGAAGCCGTTGCATGAGTGGCAACACATGGGGTTGCAAAATGTAATGGACATACCGCTTGGCTGTCATCGTGCCAGGGATCAATACTAGGGGTGACCATGTATTGTAGGCAATGGCACCCCATACCATTACACGAGCTGTGGAAGCGGTGTGTCGCTGTAAAGCAAAGGCAGGATTGAGTCGTTCACCACGGGGTCTCCCCACACGAACACGATTGTCATCACTGCTGAGATTGAATCTGGATTCGTCACTAAAGACAACCTGGTTCCATTCTGCTGCAGTCCAGTCTCCTCGTGCGCGGCAACATTCCAAACGGAGGCGTCGACGGGTGGGCGTCAAGGGCAGCCTACGCAATGGGTGCCGCGATTCCAAATGTTCTTCCACCAGGCACCTTCGTATGGTTCGAGAAGACACAGGGGCCCCTAGTGAAGGTGCTACCTGTGCCTGGATGGCGGCCGATGAAGCAGTTAGCTGTACGCGTGCATTTCTTACGATGTGGCGGTCTTCTCGACAACTAGTCTGTCGATGGCGTCCCGAGCCTGGTCTTCGTGTAAATGATATCTCTCGGATCCACTCGTCCCAACACCTCCTCACAACTCAATCAGAGTGACCTAATTGACGAGTTACACTTCTAGCTGTCAAGCCAGCTTCCATGATGCCGATGATTCTCCCCCTCTCAAACTGCGACATTTGCTCATATTGTCTTCGAAAACGTCGTAATGGCATGTCTACCTGAGCTTTTGCTTTGTAAACGATTCAGCACACTCAAACAAGCTTTGGTTACCTGTTTTATACTCCACGGAAAACGACGTTAAACGCCCTCTACCGGCTATGGGTAATGCGCAATCACGCTGCATTTCTAATCATTTGCATATCTCCCCGACATTTACCTTCATGCCAAGTTTCGTTACGATCCCACAATTATTTCTTGGTGCGCTAATTTTTTTGTCCATCAGTGTATTAACATTCAATCTTGATTTCTCACTAGTCCAAAAATCATTACCAACTGGAAAAACCTTTTCAACTGCTGCATTAGTTCCAGGACAGAACAACGTAAATTAAACCAGAGTAAATACATCGTCATATGAATGTGTTCATTTTTGAAATGGTTTAAGTATTTTCACCCATCTTCTATCAATTTTAGTATGTTGATTTTCTCACTGTACTAATTTATTAAAATTTAAATATACACTAGTGTGCAAAAATTAAGGACGAGACGGTTTTTTCAATATAACTTTGTACAAAAGCTTTCCAAATCAACACATTTAATACCGTAAGATCCCCAATACGTAAGGACATGTGTAATATGTAAGCAACACTTACTAAAAGAGAAATCAGAGGGATAAAAAGAAGCTTGATTGAAAAAGTAGCATGGAGCGCAAAATGCGACTGAAGGCCGAAACATCCCTGTGATGGGTGTCCAGCAAGAAATATCCGGTCTTTAGTAGGGGATATGATCTCCCCTGACTGCTAGGCAGGTTTCACAGCGTCTGCCCATGCTGAGAATGGGGTTGTCAATGAGTTGTTGAGGCCTTGCTGCCCATTCGTCTTGCAGCGCCAATCGAAGCTCCCGAATCGTTACTGGTGGTAAGGTACGAGCTACCAAGCGTCTGCCTAGAAAATCCCATGCATGCTCGATGGGATTGAGATCCGGAGATCGTGCCGGCCAATCCATACGTTCAATATCCTCACTCTCTAAGAGCTGTTCGGCAGCTACTGTGCGATGACATGGTGCATTGTCGTCCATGAAAAGGAACTGCAGACCCATAGCGCCTCTAAAAAGACGCACACATGGAAGAAGAATCTCGTTACAATAACGGGTCCCGTTGACTGAACCTGCGTCGAAGATGTGAAGGTCTGTACAACTACCAAGCATGATGCCTCCCCAAACGAGAACACCGCGACCTCCATACCTGTCCCTTTCAATGATGTTCGAGGGATGATTGCGGCTTCCCCGCTCTCTCCAGATGAGTATGTGATGAGAATCGCTACTCAAACTGAATCTGCTCTCATCTGTAAGGAGTACTCGTCCCCATTCATTGTCTCTCCAATTCCGGTGTTCCCGGCACCACAGAGAACGCCTTCTCCGATGGGCAGGCGTTAAAGGTACACACCGTACAGGGCGTCGTGCAAACAGACCACCACCGTGCAGTCTTCTGGCCACGGTAAAACGCGATATCGGTCGTCCAGTCGCCTGTGTCGTGTGTCTAGCGATTTCTCCCGCTGTCTGCCGCCTGTTTCTTCTGACCTGTAAGACAATGCACCGGTGATCTGCGGGTGTGGTTCCTCGTGGACGACCACTACTGAACCCCCGGATAGCTGTTCCTGTAGTTTGATATTGTCTCCAAAGTCGTGAAATGATGCTGTGAGCAATTCCGAACTCTGCAGCCACACTTGTCACACTGCGGCCTTCCTCCAGCTTCCCAATGATTCGACCTCGGGTAAAAGCATCCAGTTGCCGTCTAACAGATTGATTATTCGCCATTTCTCACTGAGGCAGCAACTCGGTGTGATTTTAACTGCTATACGGCGTGCAATCTCTTTGCCAGAAACACTGATCTTACACCGACAACATGCTTTATACTACTCAGACACTCCCCCATTTCGTCTACCTGCATATCTGCGCATGTGCTACCGTACATCACCTTACTTAATCTCCTGATTGGTCTTTCTGTCCGCTCTGCCTCTTCGTTCAGCTGATATGCTAATTTTTCGACTTCGTCCTTAATTTTTGCACACCAGTGTACATTGTCTTCTTTCTACTTCAAACAGACAATTATCATCGATTTTAATATCAGGTATTTCCTTCGATAAAAACCCAACTTAATTTTTTATTTTTGCCCAATTTACTTGCGATAAATTAAAAAAATATCAATGAAAACTGTTATTCCCTGTGATATTTGTCTCAGGCTTTTCTTCGACAGTTCGGAAACACGTTTGGTTCATTACTGAATACAGAGATTAACAGATCAGTATCAAAATATTGAAAAAAAGGACAAGTAGGAGGACACTTTTGGAGCAAGGACAGAACCTATAAAAGGAGGACAGTTGGTCACCTTATATTTACATGCATTTTTTTCTCTTAACACGAATCTAAAATCGCTTAACACGAAAATATTTCCCTTCTGGGAATGAACGAAATACGCGAAAAGCACCAGCTGCGCATGTGAAATGTCTAACTTAGTTTTGAAATACTCTCGGTAGAGCCTATAACACAAGACAATTTTGTTTATCTCAGCTACTTTCACCCATACAAATTCCACACAAAAACATCTAATCTCTCATCAGACTTTGGAATTCGGTGGCTATTACCAGTGTGAGTAAAATTCAGTAAGTTTGGTTCGCGTTTTTTTAAGCCTATTTTAGAAGAATTTTCTTACGAACACAATGGTAAAGAGCTCAGGGGAAAGCAAACTGAAATATTTTGGTATGAAAGTGAAAAAAATGAAAGTGGAGCTTCTTAAGACCGTTGATCAAAAATAGTAGACGAAAACGGAAATCGATAAATATTTTGGTATTGTAAAATTCTATATTAAATTTCATGAAGTTCTTATTAATGTTTTTGTTTCATTGTTTTTTTATAAAGTACGTTGATTTATACAAATAAATTATTATTTCAAATAAATTATTACACAAAAAATTATTTCAAATTAAATGTACTCTGTGATGAATTTAATTTTGTTGAATATATCTTTTTTTTTTTTTTTGCAATATTCTTTAACACGAAAACATTTCAGTCTCATGTTAAACGATTTTCACTGCAATTAATATCTGCTTTTAATCATATAACCATAATAGTAGCTTATATACACAATGTTGGATTAAAATCTCTTTACAATTATAAATGCACAACAGTTTTTTGAATTATGTGTAGAAAATGGCCTCTCTTAGATAAGTTCAATACTCCGAAGGTCAAAAATGAGAATTTTTTTCTTTTTATCTTCCACTAAAGCATTTTTTTTAAAAATAACTCTTTGTATTTCTTTTTTTTTTTACTATCCCTCTACGAATTTTGTTTTGAACAGAGGGATGGTTTTAGGTTTATTTAAGAGAAAAAATGATTTTCGGGGAAATCTCAGAGGAAAAATAACAGCCTTCTAGAATGAAAATAATGCATGTTCATGTAATATATGAGAATAAGGAAACATATTATTTACATTATAACATTAGATAATGTTTTTTTTCTCTTATTTCTTTGTTTTACATTTATCTATTATTAATATCCCAAGCTCTTGGTTTCAGATAATAAAAGGAAATTTTTTTTAAAAAAATTAAATGTATTAAGTTATTTCCTTTTTCAATTGCAGCGTGGCTTTTTCTGTTCACTTTGATAATTATATAAAAGACACCTGAAATTTTCCAGAAATATCCTTGTCACGAAAGTGAGTATCAAATCTCTAGAACAGTGATCCGCAACCCCCGGTCCACGGACCGGTACCAGTCCGTAGATTAAATGGTGCCGGGCCGCCTAAAGAATATTAAACTATTGCCGTTTTATTTAAAGTGGTGCATTTCTCTCGGATTTGCGGAACGTTACACGGAAATCACTTTATATTCCATGTTAAATCACTTTTATTTATTTTTGGTGTAACTATATTTTATTCTGAAGGCATATTTAAATGAAACTGAATTAAAATTTTTTTAAATCAAAACAATCTAAAATATAAACAGTCAACGTGTCCCACCCTCAGCGGGCCGCGGTAAAATTATCAAACGTTGACCGGTCCGCAGCGATAAAAAGGTTGCGGAGCACTGCTCTAGAAGACACAAACACATTATCATTTGGTTTAGTGCCTTTCCGTTTCTTAGAATCTCCTCCAATCCTTATCCGGAGCATATCGAAGCAATCCAAAATCGATAAAGCTATTTTTAGCACTTCTTGACTCATAGTTTGTTATATGGGATTTCTATAATTACTGCATATTTTCTTTTTTCTTCAAAAGCTTTTAACGCTACATATGAGGCTGCGCTGTAGTTTTTTAAAATAATTCGGAATTTCCGGGAAGGGGGGAGTTAATAAAAGCCCAAAATTAGAAATTAGTCAGTAGTTTAAAAATCCGAAAATAACTAGATAAAGAATCATCAGTTTATTTTTATGCAAATCACCAAAACGTTTGGGGGAGGGGAGTTCCTGTTTGACTAGCTCTAGTTTCAAAAATTCTATATAATCACTAAATCTTTTTTATTACTAAAATTATGTTAGCCAGATTGCAGCATGTGAAACTTCATCTCCCAAACGAGGTTAAAGATGTAATTGCCGGAATATTATAAGTTGATACAATATAGAAATGTTTTCAAACATAGAAATTTTTTTTTTAACATTATTTTTCAATTTTTCACTATAACTTCATCTGATTAGGAACTGTACGTAAAATTGCACCCCCCACACACAGATTGTTCTTTTCTTAATATTGTAAGGTGAGGTAAATTATATGAATTCTTAGTTTATGATAGTGTGTTGTCCTCTTAATTATGCGGTATTCATAATTATTTGAAAATGATAGTTAATTTTTATAAAAATTTTCTTAAGGTATCATATTTAAGTATGTCATAATTTTTACCTAATACATTGACTATTAAATGTAATTTTTGAAAAAGAAATGGAACTTAAGAAATGAACTAAGAAGTGAATTTTAGTAACAATTAAATTTAAACGCAATCCTCTCCCAGCAGAAAGTATCTAATATATATTATAAATGCGAAAGTTTGTGAGTATCTTTGTGGGTCTTTCACGCAAAAACAACTTAATGGATTTTAATGAAACTTTACAGTAATATAGCTTATACGTCAGAATAGCACACAGGCTATAATTTCTGGAATAGACTATAATTTATAAAGATATTGTATGAAGTGTCCAAAATATAACGATATTTGTCAAGAAAGTAGGAAAAAATTCAGCCATCTGCGAGCAATTCTAGCTTGCGTTGCAAAAAAGCTCACGTCAGCATATATCTATCTTTTGTTTGTGAAAGAACTTTTTTTTTGTTTTGGCTACGCAAGGTGCTCGCTTCTAATTAATTCCACTGATCAGCATAATGCCTATTATTTTTTATTTCAGAATAAAATTAAGTTTTGAAGGGAGAGGTTGTTATAAATCTCTTTATTTTAATGTTTTTTTATGATTTTATTATGCACATTTGGTAGAAAGAAATTGATCTTTTTTCCAAATAAATGCTTTTATCAGTTCTGATACTTAAAGTAAATAAACTTTCACACTGCATCATTTGGACAAATTTTCAAAATTTGTTTGTGATTAGTAGTTAATTATAACGCTTTAATTTTAATTGAATAAGCAGATATAATTATTTTTATACTTAAAAACGCAATAACTACTGTTCTGTATTTTTTGGAGTGTGAAAGTGAGTGAATATTAATGTTGCACTGTTCAGCTATATGAGGGCTTTTGGCAACGGATCACGTAATTTTGAACCATGGTCAAGTGACGTGGACGACACCTGAGCTGGCACCCTCTTCTCCTAACTACCATACCACACCAACTTAGAAGGAATATTTTACCAATACTTAGCAGGAATATTCTTTGAAATCCACTCTTCCAAGATATATGGCAGCACGGGTTCCATGATGAGTATTTTAGCGGAAAAAATAGTTTGTCAAAATTTAAGTATCCTATGTTTTTGTATGTTAATGAAGACCTTAGAAAATGATTTGACTACTTATTTTAAGTGTGAATGGTATATATAATTAATTTTACACAGTGGAATATCTTTAATTAATTTATTAGCTCTAATGGATTAAATTTTCCGAAGTGGAGTATTTTGTTTATGTATATCCCTTAATTTGTAAATGTAGTGATCGAAAAAAAATATTGTATGAAAAAAACTGCAGTAAATCATAATGCGGTTGGATAAAGTATTAACGTGCATCGCACCCCTACACGGCGAGTCTTACAAAGCTCTAATAAAGCTCGAGCTACGAAAGTAGCTAGGCATTTGCCAACTTGACTCTATCGTTAACATTTCGCTATGTTTTTCATTGAATCGCCATTATAATTTAAGAAACGGCGTTGCTTGCGAATATTACAATTTTAAAATAAAATAAATGCAACAGAAAGTAATATTAATGTATTACACTTTCAGATATAAATTATTTACATTACTTTAAGCGTTCATTACGCAAAACTTTTAACAATGTGTTACTTTTGGTGAGCAGAGATCAGCTTAGGGAGGTATTTTGAAAAATCGACCCTCAAGAGTGTTACGAGGAATTATAAATAAAAAAAAATCCTTTTTATCAGCTATTAGATCTACATACTTAAAATTTAACAAAGGTGTTTTTTTTCTTTCTTTTTTTTTTGTTTAGCTGAGATATGCAAAAAGCTTTTTTTGTTTAATTTGCAATTCACATAAAATTAACTCATTAAAACTTCTTTTTCCTTCAATCTGTGTTGTTTAATTTTTCAGTTCATCCGTGCGAAGAACGGGTATACCAGCTAGTATTAAATAAAAAAATTCTTTACTTGGAAAAAAAAGAAAGATTTAAAACTTTTACGTAGTTGACTAGCACATAAATTTTTTTAATCTGATTTTTGTCAAAATTTTTTTTTAATGTGAATTCGAGAAATCGTTAAAACTACTGCTGAAATCGCACTAGTAATATTTCCAGAGAACAAGAACCTTAAAAAATAGCCGAATATCAGAAATGCAGAGTATTACTACGCGGAGTTTTAACGTGAGGAGAAACCAGGGGCGTAGCTACCGCCGTATCAATGATTCTGCGCCCAACATGTGTAACTACAGTCCCACTAACAGGACTTTCATATCTAAAATAGGGCCCGAAGGAATTTTGATACAGGGCCCACTCAGAACTAGCTACGCCTGGTAGAAACATGATGGTTACTGCAAACCGGTTCCTCTCAAGGATACGCCTTGGCGATCGCCCTTTGGCTATAAAAGATGATTTGGCGGCGGAAAATCCCAGCCAATAAGGTAGAACCTGTAGTTCACAACCTGTGTTTAAGCCAAAGAGAAATTGGCGTTAGATGAACTGAGTTATGTATGTCATTTGTTTATGCTACTTATCTTACTGAGATAGATTTTACGCTAGTTATCGTGTTACTTACTAGCGTGTGTCTGTGTTTTAAGGTGAACGCATGTTGCAACATGCCAAAACGCGCAAGTTCTCCAATACCTACTGTCCGTAAGAAGCTAATCACCCAAGGAAAAATTTGTGATAATCGCCATGCACATTTATTTTCAAATACGGATAAATCAAATATTATATATATATTAGAACCTAGGGATGTAATTAAAGGGAGTTATATTATTTCCAAATCTTTAAATCAGCTAGATTTGGCCATAGGGGAGTATGGAAGACTGGAGAAAATGTGTTACACTAAGGATTCTTATTGGTCTCAGCAATTCCCGCAACGATATGTTTTGTACAAATACCACTTGGATCTTCAAAAGAAACTAGATGATTATTTGTGGAATAATGTAAGAATCTGTTACCAGTCGGAACTTTACTGTTTGCTACAAAGTAGTCTCCACTCCGTTACAACGGCTGATAAAAAACCAAATAAGGAAGACAAGACTTTTTGCAAATTATTTCGGATGTTTAGTTTTACGCAAGAGTTCGGAATTCATTGCCTTCAACTTATTGCTGATGAACGAGAGTCCAGACTTATTAACCAGCTCTTCCTGATTGATAATGAAATGGTGAAATTTTTTTTTTTCACTTCATACTATCGTCCTTTAGTCGAATTCACATTACATCTTACAACTTGCGCAAAGCGCAAGATATTTAATGAAATATACATGGATTGGAGGCAAACATCAACATTTAAATCTGCTGGCTGTTTTTATGAACTGATTAAGTATGGTTACAGTTACCCATTTGTTCCTGGAAATTTTTTACGTAGTGTGAGAGCTGCTGTTAATTACAACTTGTAAGTATATTTATTTCTATACTTGTATAGTTACTTTATGTATTTGCCCTAAAAAAAGCTATAGTTTTAAAATTGTATAAAAGTGTCACTTGACCATTTTTCAAGAGTCAAACTTAAAAGGCCATTGTAATATGTTAGTAAACTTAGTCCAAAGTACTAAAGTTGTAGAGTTAACTTAGTTTTAAAGTGTCAACCTTCCCTTAAATTTACCTATATCACTGGGTTGAAGCATACACTTTCCTCCGAAAGTCTGCCTACAGGCAATCATCTTGCATACTTATGCTGTAACTGTTATTAAAATCTCACTTCAGAAAATCAACATGCTTGTCAGAGATTCTTCAAAACTTCCTTATTTAAACAACAGCAACAAAATTCACCTTAACATGAAAATGCAAGAATGACCACCAAATAATCACCAACCACCCCATCAGAAGTCTGTGTACACTTACAAAAAAGAGCTTTCAAAGACCTTTTATTTTAAAATAACTGCACCAAATCGTGTTTTTAAGTAATAAGCTTCTTTTGGGATTTGAAAGCTTGTGTGATTCCATGGCAGGTGTAACCGAAAGATACCTTATTTAAATTTTTCTTTACTCTTGACCCTTTTTGCCATTTAACTCCCCTTTTATATAGTTTTGTCTACATCCCAAATACAGCTTTTCTTGAATGAGTGGTAGATAACTTGTATATATTTGTATTTAGATTTTAAACTATGGCTATATGAAGCTATGTGTTTCCTATATGTTATAAATTTTTATGAATAAAATATATGCATTTTTAAATTTTTTTCTCCCTTCACTTTCAGAGACCCTTCTGCAAATTTTCAACCACCATCAACAGTTTTTTTATCTTCATATCATAGGCAAAATCTATTTTTGCTCACAGTACTATTTAGGCTTAGAAAAAGTGATAACGAAACCAATCATTCTGAACGTCTGTTAAAAATGTTTTGGGATTCAATTGCAGATTCTTATCTTTCTCGTGCTGAAGTCAGCCAGGGCTGTAATGAGCTTCAGTTTACAAAAGATCGGAAAATCGCATTCATTAAATTTTATGAAGAAAACATTTCTTTTGGATGTACACAACTGAAACCAAGACCTCTTGTCCATTTATGTTGCTGTAACATTCGTAAGCATATGGGACAAAATTTTGAAGTTCCTCATGGTATAAATAAACTTGAGATTCCAGTGAATTTGAAAGATTATCTCCGATTAAGTGTTCCTCATTAAAGCTCTTGGAAAAACACTGTAAGTAATTGTATTTTTTTTTTACTTATCTGTTAGGGATGCATATTAAATGGTATTCAAAAACAGGCCCTTTGTGAAGGTTATCAGGAGGAATTCCTGCTTTTATAGAACCTTTAATTCTTAAAAGCATTATCCATATGGACAGATTTAGATTATAGTTAGAAAACTTTTTTCTCACAGAATTTTGTTGCAGTAGAAAAAGTATCAAATTGGGAAAGAAAGTAAAATAAATAACTAAAGTGTATATTTTACATTGTGTAATTCAAATATTTCAAGATTTCTGTGTGTGATACAAGTCGGGCAAATTTTAAGAAATCATTCTTTTTCAGAATTTAGTTGCATTTTAATGTATCAAAATATAGGAAAAACAAAAATAAATTAAGCATTAAGATTTTTAATGAAGTATATATTTCAGATTTTTCTGTGTAGTTAAATTTAGCAATGAAATCCTTCTTGCATGCAAGTTTTCCTCATGCAAATTGTTTGTATGCCTGGTGTGTGCTCTTTTAAATGCAGCAGTTTTAAATCTGAAGACCTAGAATAATACACACATAACATTAATATTTTCTACTTTCTATTTTTGAACTCAAGCTAGTTTTAAAAAATTTAATAATTTGATCAGTGAGGGAACAACACATGCCTGTAACATTTTCTGATCTTATTTATTTTGTTTTATCCAAACAAAAAAAGTAATCATTCATCCAAACTAAGTTGCTACACATTGATCTAACAAGGAGAGGGCACGGCTTTTTGGAAATTCATTTCAGGTCGAGACTTGGTGTAGTAGTAGTACTCTTTTAGGGTGTTCAATCCTCAGTATAATTCCCCCGAATGATCAGTCAATTCGGAGAAAAAAGCCTTCGAAATTCATCCTTAGCTTTTATACAATTAAATTTCAATTTCCTCCAACGATTTCGTAGCTTGGTTGATATATTGTCTGCATACTATGCGCACGGCTGGGTTTGATTCATCAGTCAATTTTTTTTCATGTCATTTAATTATTTTTAAAATTAAACTTATTTATGAAAGGTTTATTAAATATTAAATGATATTTTATGTAATTATTTTGTATTTTATAAAGTAAAAATACTGCAATTATATAAATAATTATATTAAATTTTATAAATATATTTTTATATTAATAAATAATACTGATAATAAAATCTAATTAATAAAAGACTTTAAGCGTATTTGTTTCACCTCTACAGCCCAAACTAAGCAACCCAGAAGTATGAAACTTGGCACATAATTATTCTAGGTCCTGATGATGTGCACTACGAAGAGTTTTCTTCGAAATTCGCTTTAAATTTTTTAAAATTAAATTTTTAAACGATTTTTCCATATTTTTTTTCTTTAACAGCTGGATTGTTTGTTTGGCAACACAGTATATTATCTTTAGAAATTTGCGCTCAAAAGTTTCTGATATTAACTGAAAATTTTGCATTTTTTTTCAGCAGTAATCTGGTGCATCATTTCTTACTATGTTAAAAATTTTTTTGATTTTTATATTTGTAATATTTCTTATAGATTTTATTTTAAAACTGTATTCCAGGAGAAAAATGCATCGCTCTTCAAGCTAAGCCTACTTTTTATTTTTTCAGTAATTAAATTAGTTTGATGTACACTTTTGTTTTGCTTATATTTTATTCAATTATTCAGAACCATTAATGGTATAGAGTTAATTTTGTCATTTCTTTTTCAGCTTATAAATTTCTCATTTTTTGTGTAGTCACAATTGTGTTCATTTTGTAAATTCTATTTTGGTTAAAGGCAGCGTAACGTTTATATATATTCTTTTGTCATGTTGATATTTATACATTTACATTTGATTCTTCTGTAGTGTTTCTGTTTTTAGATTAAATTAGGTCTCATTTTTAAAATTAAGAATTGAAATTTAAGTTATCAGAAATTCTTCAACTGAAAAAGAAATGAGACAAAATTAAATCTAATGTATACATATTACGATCAAAATGAAAAAAAAAAAAAAGAATAAACGTGACACAGCCCTTAACCTAAACCACAAATGAAAAAGTAACCACACAATTAAATCTAACCGAGGAATGTTTCGGAATAATCAAATAAAATATAAGCTAAACTAAAATGTATATTAAACTAATTTAATTCAGTTATTAAAAAAAATATAAAATATTCTTAGGTGGATGGCCGAAAGATTTAATTGCTCTTACTCCTTTAGCATTATTTTATAAGTTTATAATATAAATTATTTGCAATTAATTTAAATGTTGTTTTTGTATGTTTTCTTAAGATATAATGAAACATAAAATAGAATTTTGAAACTCGTTGTAAAATTTATCTATTAAAAAAAATACTATTCTTCGTAAAACCTTTAGTTTACTTAAAAAATATCTCGATGTACACATATATTCATGATGCATCATAGCTTTGCTAATAGCATCAAAAAGGCCCGAGTGCATACTTTTAACCTTTAGGCAGCATCTGAAAAATTTTTGCTTTCTCCATGTTGGTTACCAACTATATGTTGACTTTTATAGTGTCGACTTTGCAAAAAATTTGTACATATTTTGGTGCTTATGAGTTCTAAGGAACTCTGGTTTTTGGTCCCTAGAAAACTGAATAATTGTGGTATTATATCAATCTATTCTATGAGTTCATTTATTACATCCGTTAATAAAACATTTCCTTAATATTTGTGAAAAATTTAATTGCTCTTTTTTACTCCGTTAGCATTATTTTAAGTAAGCTTATAATATAAATTATTTGCAATACATTTAAATGTCGTTTTTGTATGTTATCTTAAGATATAATGCATAAAATAGAATTCTGAAACTCATTGAAAAGTTTGTCTCTTAAAATTTGCTATCCTTCGCAAAACTTTTAGTTTTCTTAAAAAATATCTCGATGTGCACATTTGAAAAATTACGTTACTGACATATTATGCAAAATTTTTTAACACGTATGTTTGTGTGTGTGTTTCACCTATTTCCCGCCAAACTAAGCAATCCAGAAGTATAAAACTTGGTTCTCTTTTGACCAGCAACTGCTGCACCTAGGGCCTTTTCCTGGAAGTTAGTTTTCACTGCGTAATCAATTGAAAACAAACGTACATACATTAATTTATCGTGTAACTATTTAAATGGCGATGCACCAAATTATTAATGAATTACACGTATTTTTATTCAACGTCGTCTATATATGTATACTCATAAAACAAACAGTTTGTGTGTTTCAGCTGTACCGGCATAACTAAGAAAGCCAGAGGTCTGAAACTTGGCATGTAGAAGCTGTAGGTCATTATCCTGAATACCTTGAAAAGTTTTTTTTTTCAAAATTCGCTTTAGTTTTTTTTAAAATTCAATTTTTAAGCGATTTTTCAGCTAAATGGAGATATGTCAAGTCAACTTTGCGAAAATTAATGTTAAGGGCAGTTTTTTGGGGTATTTTAGCACATTTTATTGTGAATATATTTATTTATAGTTTTTTTTAACTCTTTAAGGTGGAATTACATTCGTTTTTCGAAAAAGTTGTCTTAAAAAAATGTTCTTTCTAAATTTCATTTTTTCGATTCGCAACACAAATATGATAACATTAGATTTCCGATGTCGTAGGATATGAATTGTTTTGTATTAAATTAATACTATAATTTCTATTTTAGTGTCACACAGTTTTATGTTTGTTTATTTTCTAAACTATAATTTTTCCTTGCTTATTGTAGTTTAAATTATGATACCGTGACTCAAGTTTTTAAGTCAAAAAATGATTTGTGAAGCTTTTTGTAAATGGAAGCTTAGATAATGTGGTACTTATGCTTTAGCGTCACCACAGGATAATTGGTGCCATGCGAATCACACCTTGGTACCATATGGCTGCGATGACGATTATACGCAAGTACTGATAATAATTACTTATTTTTTAACACAAGTATCAGTGGATTATTTTAGACAATGAAATTCACTTCTTACTCGCTTTTATTCTTATGTTCAAAAATAATAATCTGTTACAAAAAACTTTATTGCTTTTTTTTGTTCAACGACATATTCTAAATCTTGCTTATTGTAACAATAAAGTTGAAAATCCTAGCTAGCAATATAACAAAAAGAGAATATAGTGATAAATTAAACTAATGGAAAAACAGATTGCTGAAATAAAACCTCTTTTTTCAAGAATTCATTAATGCAGTACTTTTTTTTTAAATAGAAGTTACCGATGAGTGAAATTTGGAAATTTTAACTTAAAAATTAATCCCTTAAAAAAATTTAAACTTAAAAAAAAACATTTGCAAACACAAGTTTATTCTAAGCAAAGATCAAAGCTGCTAACTTGGAGAGTTATTTTGAATGTTCACATTGGTGCGATAAAATGCAAGTACCAACACATTTCCTTCAATTCTATTAGATTTGTATCACCGCAGCCAAAGTGGCACTTTTTTTTTTTTCACAAAAATTTGACTGCTTTTTTTCTTTTTCATATAAAAAACGCAAGAATCTATTGTTTTGATATCGCAAATTTTGCTGATGTGACGCCGATACGTAAGTACCCTTTTCCTCTACTGTCAAATTCCATTGTAACAAAAAAGTAGAAAAATGTAACTGAAAGAAATGACAGTTAAAACTAATTGTGATTAACAGATTGTCAATATTGTGTGTGATTTAAGTTAAATTTTTTTTTATGTACAAGATTTTTTTACATGTTTTTTTGTATTATCAATCTAGGGTTGTGCTTGGGCTACAATTTATCTGATTTTGATATCAGGGTAGTAAGCCCCAAAGTAATTAAAGCTTTAAATTAAATTATTGCCTGAATATCGGTACACTTAAGCGTTACGTCTTACCTACTTCCAACCTAATAGTGTGGCAATTTGGTCTGGAAAAGCTTATTGTTCTTCTTTTATTGGCTAATTCCATGTTTCATCAGTTGCAAAATAGTACAAAATTATAGCTGACTAACCATTATCCACCCACTTCATTGTGTATTTCACGAGGTTGTATAAATAAATACTGTTTACATATTCATAAATTTTTGATACCTAGCATTAAAAATTTGATTGTATTGAAAAAATATATTTATAGCTGTAACTCTCGCCTCTTGATATAAAAAGGTCAGAATTAAGAATTTCTAATAATATCTAAAGTAGAAGTAGAGAAAGATATTTGTGCGCTCGCTTAACCCAATAATCAAGTGAATTTCCACAAAAGCAACTTTAAATGGATCTGTACTTTGCAAAATAAATATATGTGCTAAAAATTTCAAGTCTAATCTAATAAGAGTCCAAACTGAATTTTTAACATCAATTCCTCCAGAGCATTCTAGGCAGATTTCAATTCAACAAAAGAAACATGCAAACTAAATTTTATTATTATGGTCCAGAAGTGATAAAAGTATTTATTTTGATATAAGGATCAATTTTTTACTACCAGGCGTGCATAATAAAGTCATTAAAAAAATGTGCGTAGGAAAATTTATTTATTACTATATTCTCTTTTTGTTATATTGCTAGCTAGGATTTTCAACTTTATTGTTACACTAAGAAAGATTTAGAATTTGTCGTTGAACAAAGAAAAGCAATAAAGTTTTTAGTAACAGATTATTATTATTTTTGAACATAAGAATAAAAGCAGGTAAGAAGTGAATTTCATTGTCTAAAATAATCCACTGATATTTGTATTAAAGAATAAGTAATTATTATTAGTATTTATATATAATCGTCACCGCAGCCAAATTGACGCCTCATGAATAAAATCTGTTAGAATCGTTGTTGCTTTGGTATCAAGGTGTGATTCGCATGCCACCAATTTTGCTGTGGTGATGCTTATTCATAAGTACCACATTATCTAAGCTTCTGTTTACAAAAAGCTTCACAAATCATTTTTTGACTTAAAAACTTGAGTCACATAATTAAAACTACAATAAGCAAGAAAAAATTATATTATTGTATAAGCTATATTATTGTAAAGTTTTATTAAAATCCGTTCTCTCAGTTTTTGCATGAAAGAGTAACAAACATCCATACATACAAACTTTTGCAATTATAATATTAGGATAACAAAAAGAAAATGGAACTCAATGCAAAACTTATTGGGATTATAAGATTGTAGATTTCGTGATTTAAGTTAAATTTTTAGGTATTAACCTATTAGTGTCACACAACCAAATTGGCGCCACACGAATCATTCCTTGATATCAAAACAACAAAGATTTTTTTATGAAACAAAAAAGATTTGTAAGATTTTGGTGGGAAATGGCACAGTTCGCCTGGTGCCAATTTAAATGCAATGATGCTAATAGGTAAGAATATAAATGCTAATGCGAATTTTTATTTACGTCTTAAGATTTTCTGAGCTGTTTATGGTAATTTCATCAAAATCAGACTATGGATGTTATTGAATTCTCAAAAAAGTAATTTTTTTTTTTGCAATTTAAAATTCAGAGTTAATGCAATTTTTGTCATGTTTGCATTATGATTTAACTTTCTTCCACAATCTGTTCTTCATATATATTTTTAAATATTTTACGAATGTACATTTCTATGACATTTTCTATGGTTGAAAAAAAAAAAAAGATTGTTTTTCTTCCTTCATCAGCAAGGGCTGATCAATGTTTAATATCATGAAAGATATGCATAGTTATTTAGACTCGCACTCCAATGGTGAAATGAATAAAAAAAAGGGACAATATCGAATAATTTGATGCTAAAAAAAAAAACAATGCAAAGAAAAATATCAGATTACGATAAAATCGGGTGTATAATGCTCACCTATACTTTTGAGCTGCATTTTGTAATGTTTGTTATGCTCGCCATATAATGTACACCCTCTTTTGTACGAAGAGACATGTACATGTGCAATGCTCTCATGTTTTGAAGAAATTTATTTGAAGTATTATTCCAAGGTATAGAAAAAAAATAGTATAGATCTATATGGAATTACAACTCTTTAAGTTCACAAGGAGTGTCATTTCTTTTAAATAAACAGTATTTGATATTTCTAGAAGTCAAAATTTTTTTCTATACTCATCTTTTTTTGTTTTTAAAGCTCTTAAACCCCTAAATTTCAATTTAATTTTTTATGCTGAAAGTGGGCGTTACGCTGGATTTTTCTCGGTATGTAAGATATTCTGTTATTTTGTTGTTCAAAACTGTTTGTGGCATCATTGCTTAATGTTCCTTCTGACAATCTGTTCTTCATGTAGTTTTTAGCTAATTGTACTTATGCATTGTATACCTTTTTTATATATCAATACATTGCTATAATATTTTCTGTCGTTGATTTTTTGCTATTCTTCCTTCATCAGCTAATTCATTGTTTTCATCTTTGTAGAAAAATATTGCTTGAAGTATAACAGAAGTATAAGTTCAATGTTGACCTGATTTTTTTTTTGTCTTGACTTAACTTTGCTTCTGACAATCTTGCAATATATAAATCAATCATTTGTGATAAAAAAAAGTGTTAGCTGAAAAAACATACACCTTGAAAAGATTTTCTCGTATCTCCTTTTGGATTTCTTTAAAATTCAGTGTTGATGTGAATTTACATTTGATGGTTTAATGTTGTTTCTGATAATTTTATCCTCATGTAGTTTTTTGGGGATTGGGTACATATTTTATATATTATCATACTGCCAATATATGATATATATATTTCAGTTATCACTATAGTTATTTATGATTGTATGTACTAATTTGTTTGTGCTCTTTGTAATAGAATTACAATTGCTAATAGAAATATTGCGAAAAAGTATTGTTTGAATAAATAATTTTTTAGCAACATGTTTTATTGTTTGTATCATTCAGTACTATTGTTCATTTTAGATTATTTCAACAGGGACCTATTTTAGATAGATTCTTTATTTTAGTTCATACTAACTTAATTTTTTTAGTATTGAATTATAACTAATACTTTATTTTAGGTATATTACAGATGTTAGATAGTATTACACCATTCCTCATGTAGTACTAATTAAATTTTTTTCCTGTGTTGATGGCTTCCTGATATTTCTTATTTATGATATTTTGTTAATGTTTATTATCATTAATTTTGTCTTTCAGTTTATCTATTTCAGGTTATTTCACCCATACTTCAATAGCAGAAACTTACTACTGCTATTACTTTTCACATTCATTCATTTCTGTTTACTTTATAGCTTGCTAATTTTCTCACATTGAAATATTTGTTTTTGTTAAATTATTATTCAATTTGAGACCAAATATAGAAAAAACATTTTATAATTAATATAATAAAAGTAATATATATCTTATATATTGATTTAATTATTTTACAATCTTTTTAAATATTATATAAGTCTTTATCAATAAACGAGATTTTTCTTTTACAGTCATTTTTTAATATAACGATATGACACAACTAATTGCTCAATGAACATTTTTAATCAGTTTTTTTTTTTATTTCAAAACCTTAGAAGGAAATTATTGTTATATAACGATTGATTGAGTAAATGAAAATACCAAACCCCTTTTATTTGTTTAAGCTCTAAGAAAATAATTATTGTCAAAATAATGAATGTTAGTTTCGTATAATATACTTTTTTCCCGTCAGATACATGTTTAAATGATTTACTAAACACAGTGGAATGAAAAACTACAAAATTGTAATAAAATACTAAAATATTTTTATCAGACAGTATTCTTTTGTTTTTGAATGTTTATTTAGTGAATGTAAACTAGGAATATAGGCTTTTCACCATATATATATATATATATATATATATATATATATATATGTATATAATGTTTTTTTATGCTTACATATGTTTAATCAAACATTCAAATGATCAGAAAAAAAATCCTTTCAATAGCAATCTGACTTTTTAATTCATCATTTATAAATAATGGGGAGGGGGAATAGTTCTACTCTCAAAAAAGCCACTGTAATGCCGGGCTCTAGAGAAATAAAAGAAACGTGTTTGACAATGGAAAGCTGTGGAAAAAATTTCGAAAAAGGGAATTGTAATGACGTTAATATAGAAATCGTGCACACACACAAGAGGAAGTGCTAACAGCTAGAGAAGGGGAATTTCCACGACAGTATGTTATACATTCAAAAATGTTCGTGCAACGCAGGGGTTAACTGAAGAAGAAAGTTAAAAAAATTTCGAAAAAGGGAATTTTAATGACATCATTATAGCAATCACTCGCATCGTACGCGCACACACCCGCACAAAAGTGCTGGCATCATGAAGGAAAGAGGAATTTAAGTTACACACTCGGTAAAAGCCCAGGCTTAAGCGGAGGGGAAAGAAACAAACAAGTGAAAGTAGTTAGGAAAAAAAAAATAATGTAAGTGCTGATTTTGTGAAGGGAGGGGAAAATTTATAAAAGTAGAGAAAGCCCGTGTAACGCTGGGCCATGCAGCTAGTATATAATAAATATTAAATGGTATTATACATAAAAATTAGTTACAAATATTTTTATAATGTGAAATAAAATATACTATAAATAAAATATTATATGTAATATAAAATTTATAAAGTATATTATTATTAAATTATTTTAATAAAAAAATTATTTTAAATAAATTTAAATAATTATTTTAAGTAATTTTAATTATTAATAATTTTAATTAATAGTTATTTAAATTTTTTAATAATAATTTTAACCAATTTTAATAATAAATAATTTAAATAATAAATTTAATTGTTTTTACTTTATAAAGTGCAAAATAATTACATAAAATATCATTTAATATTTAATAAATGTTTCATAAATAAGTTTAATTTTAAAAATAATGAAATGAAATGAAAAAAATAAATTGACCAATGAATCGAACCCAGACCTCGCACATAGTATGCAGACGATATATCAACCAAGCTATAAAATCGTTGGAGGAAATTGAAATTTAAATGTATTAAAGCTAAGCATGAATTTTGAAGGCATTTTTCTCCGAATTGACTGGCCATTCGGCGGAATTACATCGAGGGTTGAACACCTTAAAGGAGTTACTACTATTACACCAAGTCTCAACCTGAATGAATTTCCTTAGTCGTGCCCTCTCCTTGTAAGAAAGCTCCTTTTCCTTATGTTAACATTAGAATGTTCAGATTTTGATTACCCTTGAACATCCGCCCATGTCATTTGACACCATGATATCAAATATGTAAAATAATTGTAATAACTAAATAATTGCAGAACTACTTTTCAGTAGGCTTTAGTTTTAAGAATTTTTAATATTATTTTATGTAATATTATGACATTTTACATCATAAAAAACTCATAACAAATCAACTGGCCTTATGTTTCGCAAAGCTTGTTGGACCACTGTTTTGTTGCAAAACATTTCGAGTCGGTAATCTATCAGAAACATTACCATTATGTGGTATCCATTCTGCAATGTCCCTCGCGACATATATATCAGGAGTTAAGGAATATTATCAATTTCATCTGGACTTTCTTCAGGTGGAAAGGAAAACAGGCTCCAGTGTCCATTCGACACCAACGGACATTCTAATATTAATCTATTCTGAAAATTTCCTCTTTTAACAAATCAATATCTTACTATTAAGTAGAATTTTTGAACTGTATGTATAAAATATGAATTAATGGTAATCTTTCTTTCTAGTCATATGCATGATCGTTCATTAACTTCTGAAAAAAAAGTTTAGAAAAGTGGGTGGGGGATGTCCTTCCCAAATAATTTGTAGGATTAAAAATATTTTTGATGTACTAAACTAATCTGATTTTGCCCTATATGTATTCAGACTTTTAGATATTTTTTAACCCTTGACTTAGTGCAAGTAGGGCCAGCTCTAGCAATTTTGCTGCCTCGGACAAAAATGGAAATGCCACCCCTCTCTCCAATGCCACCCCCTCTCTCTATATATATTATTTTAAGTCTTAAAAAAATCAAAGTAATTCGAAATTAAGGACATAATTACTTGTTATTAATTCAAACAAAGGAAATGAAAGAGAAGGAATCGTCTATTTAAGCAGGCCACAATTTATTTGAAAAATAGTCTACTAATGGTGGGGATCACAAGAGTTCGTTTTAACTTCTAGTAATTACACTTAAGGCTAAAATAATAAACCTCCTGTGACTCTCCATTAACCAAAACCTCTTATTATCCTTGTCCCCTTTAGGATAGCTGAAACCGGACACTGTAAGGGTGAAAGAAATGTCCGTTGTGACCTCACTCCGAGATGGGGAGAAAGCTACTAGTGAAAGATGTGGAAAAATGTTCATGCTTTAACTATACTCCCGCCCTTCAAGTTTCAATATAAAAGAAAACGGTCATTAAATGTACAGAGTACAAAATAAAAAAAAAAGATATGTGAAATGAAATGCCAAATTCATACCCAATAATATTTCAGAAAATATATCAAATATTTTTCGTAACAAAAAAAAAATGTTTTTTTTTTCAAATTTTATCCAAATGCCGCCCCGTGCAGGGGTCCGGTTTGTCCGGCCCTAGAGCCACCCCTGGTGCAAGCAATTTTATAAAAAATTTTCAAGGATGAATTTTTTTTAAAAAATGGTTATGATATTGAAATATGACTCTTGGTGTCTCTTTCCAGTAATTGAAAGGGGATTGTTTTTTGAGAGTTATTGAAACAAGTTAAAGACATCCCATTAAAACACTTATAGTGGGAGATTTTTCTGCTAAAATTTGAAAGTTATTTTAAAATATTTAAATAGTCAAGATTTGTTTTTTATATTAGTAATTTATTCTAAATTATTTTTATTTAAATAAAAAAAAACATTCAGATGCTTAATTTTAAACATAATACATTTTAGCTTTTTTTTCCATAATTTTTATACAGTAATCACTTATTAAAATTATGCTTAACAGTAATTGTTAGTTTAAATATAATTCTTTGTTTCTCAAAAAGGAATTGTGAGTTAAAGTGTTATCTTGTCATGTGACTGGTTCAAAATTACAATTGGCTGTTAGTAGCCGTTGCATAGTTCCTTAGTGCCATATTAATTAGCATTCAATCAATTCCACTATGTTTCTGAATATTTTTTCATGCAATTAATTGCTTCAAAACTTGGTACTTTTATTCCTTCAGTTACATAAAATGCTCCGGAAAGATAATGCAACAGTATATATTCAAGATAAACCTAAAGATTCTGATTGATGGAATATTAAAGTCGCACTGTTCAGCTACACGAGGGTTTTGGCGACGGACCACGTAATTTTGAACCATGGTCAAGTGACGTGGACGACACCTGAACTGGCACCCCTCTCTCCTAACTACCACACCACACAAACGGGAGGACGTTTCAGCTCTCGACAGATTTAACGTGCATCGCTGCCCTACACGGCGGGTCTTTAGTGGTACTGGGTTCGAACTCGTGACAAAGCCAGCCACGATCCGATACCTATATCACTCGGCTACTGCGGCCATAACCTAAAGATTCTACCTGTTCATTGGACCATATTACGCTCATTGTCATAAAAATTTACAAACCAAGAAAGAGTTGTCAAAATAAAGCAAAATTTTACATATGTAAATACAATGTTGATTTAAGTAAGTGATTGCAAAATTAAAACAAGAAGAAAAAAAATTATTTACTGTAAAAGAAATTACAAATGAATAGAGGTTTTAGTATACCCTATTAGGCCATCTCTTAGCATGAAGTGATACAGTTCTGCATTGAGGCATCCATGTTCCATATCATGTCTTACCTCATCTCGTTCCACAGTTGATGTGAATGTGTCTCTAATTCAATGGATCTTCTAGGCTGTCCAGCTTGCCATCCTAAAGGCCCTATCACACATACATATTTGGAGCAACCGTTTAGGGCAATTTTTCACCCAGCTGAGGGTGAAGGGTTGCAATAAACAAAACAACATGCTCTGACGTCAGCTGTGCTCGTGTCTCCACATTGAAAAATTACTCGCCGATTTTTCTGCTTCAGAAAACGGAACATCCAATATTATTACTTTTATTTTGCTCGGGCTTTTGTTGATGAGTATAAACAGAAAGGGAGCACCATTCTGTGTAAAATATTATACGCCATTAAAATATTATATGTCATGCGTGATGAAACCTAAGCTCTGCCATCCAGTTTATGATGTAGGTGCCAAAGAACCCCATTAAGTAACTTCTATTTGGAAGTTGTTCGGAGCCGTTGCTATGGCAATTAGGTAGGAATTGGTTGGAAGTTGCTCCAAAAGTGTACATGTGATAAGGCCTTAAATTATCCAAGATGGGTTCGATTGTTGACAAATCTGGGAATTGAGCAGACCAGGGAAGAATGGAAATGTAAAATCTTTGTTGTGTGTGGGCAAGCATTATCCTTTTGAAAAATGGCTCCTGGGAGTTCTGCCATGAGTGACAACACATATGGCTGAAGAATGTCTCGAATGAACCTCTGGGCTGTCATGGTGCTGTGTATCAATATTAAGAGTGACCGTATGTTGTGTGTATGCAATAGCGCGCGCGGGCACCCTCATACCCTCACACCAGTAACGGAAAAGTTGTGCTGCTGTACAGCAAAAGCAGGATTGAGATGTTCACCATGGAGCCTCAGCACACGCACACTACTGTCATCATTGCTGAAACTGAATTTGTTGAAAAATGGCCTGATTTCATTTGGTTGTAGTTAACTTCCTTCAGATGCAACACCTCTTCAAACAGAGACAATGTGAGGGGTTGTCAATGGCAGTACACGTATTGGGCGCTATGATAGCAACTGTCCTTCAGCCAGGTGCCTTGGGATGGTATGGATTGACACAGAGGCCTACAGTGAAGGTGCTGTCTGTATGTGGAAGGTGGACAATGAAACAGTTGGAACTATGTGTAGGAGTTGTGTGATATGATGGTCTTTTCGATTATTGGTCAATCAAGAGCACTGGCGTAGCTAGTTCTGAGGGGGCCCTTTTTAGATAGGAGAACCCTGTTAATTGGACTGTAGTTACACATGCTGGGACCTCTGTAGCTTGGGGGCCCTGTATCATTGATATGCCTGATATTGCGGTAGTTACACCCCTGATCAAGAGTGTCCTTAGTCTGGTTGCTGTGTAACAGGACTCTCTCTTGTCCACTGGTCCCAACACCTCACAGTTAGGTCAGGAAAGCCTGGGTGATGAGCTACTCACCGAGCTGAACACCTGATTTTGCTCATCCCTATGATTCGTCCCCTCTGTATCTCTGGCCGCTGCTGAAATTTTCTCTGAAGGCAGCATACTAGCATCTCTAGTTTAAAAGCCTCCTTTTGCAGCAGAAGTACACACAAACAAGATCTGCTTTATAATTCAAGGAGAATGAAGTTCAGTGCTCTTTGGTGGCATTTCACAATCACGCTATATTTATAACCAATTATATACCTGCCTGACATGCACCTTCCTGCCAAATTTCTTGACAGTACCACTCTTGCATCTTGGAGTGCAAATTTTTATGGCAATGAGTGTATATAAAAATATTTCAAATGATAGTCTTCTGACAATGTTTAAGATTATTTATAAATCCTATTGCAGTAAATTGATCTAGCTCTGTGCAGTAAAATTTAACGAGCAAAATCAACTTTTACTATTTTTGTTATAATTCGACTAGAATAATTAACATTTTCGGCACTAGTTGTTTGCTCTTAAATGCATCTTTACAAGAACATTGTATATTTTAAGTATTTTAATTTCTCTTAATTGAATCATCTTTTCATCTAGAAAACCCATTATACTTTTGAAAGAAAAATTCAAAAGTAAATGTAGAGCCTTTTTGTATATTGTGATGCATAATTTGGATATATTGATAGTTCAATAATAAATATATTAGCAGCTTAATAATATAAATATTTCATTATTAATATAAATTTTTATACTAAAGCTTCCACATAAATGTCTGTTTATATTGTTTTGTCCTTTTCTTTCCATATTAATCTGAAACTTTTCCATTTAAAATTCTTACACATTATAAGAGCTTTTGTAATCTGTATAAATAAAAATTTTAAATAAATTACTTATCATTCCAAAATTACAAAGGTACTATGTTGATATGAGAGAATCTATTTTTGATGTTAGTAACATTGAGAAGTTAGATAATGAAGCATGTTTGCATATTGTAAGATTTATTTTTATTGAATTAGTTAATAATAATTTGTTGGTGGATACTGATAATTTAAATTATTGCAATATTAGTATAATGAAAGTATTTTCTTCGTGACAATTTTAAAATATTTAATTGAGTAATAAGGCCATGGTTTTAGTATTTCTGAGGATGAGAAGCATAAGGAACTTGAAATGTATTTCTTCTTCAAAAAAAAATGTGTAGCTTAATTATGCACATTATAAACCTGCTTTAAGGGGACACAATAAGATTCAATTGACAAAAATCAGTCAAAAAAATCAAATCTAATTTTTTTAGTTTAAATTATTTTTTATATACTTTTCTACAAACTCACAAAATTTGACAGCTCAAAAACGCAGAGTTACGATAACTTTTATGTTTGTTTTTATTCATCTTCCTATGGCACAAATCAAAACTTTAAACTGACTTGGAAAGATAAAATTAGTAGTTTTTCTTCATTTAAAATGCAAAGGTATTTTTTCTATTGTGCTTAATACTTAAAAATTTTTTTCACTTGTTGCTAATAGTACATAGAACAAAAGTAGGTATGCATTTTTCAATCAAAGCAATACTTATTTTTTAAAAAAATAATTGTATTCATAAAAAGTACTTTACAAATTCCAATCATGTTATTACAAAACCCATACCAACTTTTGTTATACACTCTGGCCAATTGCTTTGTTGAATAAATTTATGTATAACTATATCATTTTGTAAAGGGTGTTTTTTTAGAGGTATAGAACTTTAAATTGCAATAAAACAACGATGTATTATTCGATTGATATGAATTTTTTTTATTTATTAGAAAGATAATCTTGTGGCATTACATTTTAAATATGATTTCTGGCATAGGACTGCCACGGCTGGCTCGGATGTAGTTCAATCTGGACGTCCAATTTTCGATGACTTTTTCCAACATTTGTGGCCGTATATCGGCAATAACACGGCGAATGTTGTCTTCCAAATGGTCAAGCGTTTGTGGCTTATCCGCATAGACCAATGACTTTACATAGCCTCACAGAAAATAGTTTAGCAGTGTTAAATCACAAGATCTTTGAGGCCAATTCACAGGTCCAAAAGGTGAAATTAGGCGGTCACCAAACTTGTCTTTCAATAAATCGATTGTGGCACGAGCTGTGTCACATGTTGCGCCGTCTTGTTGGAACCACAGCTCCTGGACATCATGATTGTTCAATTCAGGAATGAAAAAGTTAGTAATCATGGCTCTATACCGATCACCATTGACTGTAACGTTGTGGCCTTCATCGTTTTTGAAGTACGGACCAATGATTCCACCAGCCCATAAAGCGCACCAAACGGTCAGTTTTTCTGGATGTAACGGTGTTTCGACATACACTTGTGGATTAGCTTCACTCCAAATGCGGCGGTTTTGTTTGTTGACGTAGCCATTCAAACAGAAGTGGGGCTTCATCGCTAAACAAAATTCGCTTATGAAAATCGGGAACAATGGCAATCTCGTTTTGGGCCCATTCGACGAATCTATGCCTTGCTTGATCATATTTAAAATGTAATGCCACAAGATTATCTTTCGAATAAAAAAAAATTCATGTCAATCGAATAATACATCGTTGTTTAATTGCAATTTAAAGTTCTATACCTCTAAAAAAAACACCCTTTATATTCTATTGAATTTGAGCGGATGCACATTATGTATCATATTGTTTTCATGATTTAATGAAACCAATTGTTTCTTCTTTTTATTATGTATAATTTGAAAATAAATTGCTGATCAAAAATTCAAATAACTTTTAATAAATAAGCAATTAAAAATATTCAAAAGAATGTGCTAATATGTAAATATATTGATCTGTGATTTGTTTCTATTGCAGTCTTTAACAGAAGCTCGACATGAAGATGTACATCTTGTTGTTTCTGTATCTTTCTCAAACTGAATTTGTTCGATTGAAGAATAATGGACATTTTTTTTTCTTTTATTTCTATTTTTCCTTTTATTGTAGCCCTTTCCTAGTAGAATATTTTTATTTCCTCTTTTATATATGAGTACTATAAAATCAAATATTACTATAAAAATTAATAAATATATGTCAAATAAAATAGTTGCAGTTTTTTTCAATTTATTATGCTAATTTTCTATTATCTATAGCTGAATTTTAGGAACAGTTTAATGAAGCAAATGTACCCTGTTACACTTTTCTATAATTTTCTTGAAATCAGAAATGAGATTGCTGGTGTAAATTATCATTACAACATGTAGGTTAATGTCAGCCAACTTGCATCTGTATTTACTCTTGATCTTCACACAAGAAAAACTTTACTCACAAAAAGATGTTGGCCCCCCAAAAGAGAACATTATCTGTGTATTTGGTTTTTTGTCTTGGCTAGTCACAAAAAACTCTTTGTGGGTTGCATGTGGCCTGCTAGTTGCCCCCGTCTCTAGGTGAAGGGTGGTCATAATGTAATGGTTTTTCAGTGTTTGTATAGAAATACACAAGGTGTCAAACAGTCACAAAAAAAAAAACCAAGTGTGTAGCTTGAAGAAATAGTGGAGTTGACAATAACTGTTTTAGTGACATACCACATACTTCCTCTATCCATGTGGTCAGTTTCCTTTTAATCAATCATGCCAGTTGGGAGTACTGCATCATTGAGTGAACACGTGCTACTGCATTCTGCCGATAAAATGTCAAATCAACGTCAAATTTCTTGTGAAACTTAAGGGCAGTCAAGGTAAAAATTTTCAGGTTATTGGTTGATATTTTTAAAAATCTCCAATTCATGACCTTTCCAGTGATATAAAACATTTGATATTTTATGAATTGAAGTATGTCAAAATGACTTTTAAAAAATAATCAGCTGCCATGCGCACTTTGACAGATTAAGTGTAAATATTGGCTTTTTAGATTTGAGAAGCTGCAAAGCCTCCGCAATTTTTCATTTAATCGTACACAATTAACTGCAAGTACAACTGTTTATCTGTTTTCGAAGGGAAGTTTGTATGCTTTTTCGTAGAATTTAATGAAACTAATTGTAATTGAACTTTAATAATTTTAAGATACCTTAAGCAAACAACTTGAAAATTCACAATTTGAATGTGAGTTTTTTCTTTTAGAAAAGATATTTGTATTATTATAGTGCCATTATAAGTTTCATATACTTGCATTTGTTTTAAGAAATTGTGTCCCTTCATAAAAATCGGAGCAAAATTCTACACCATCGCAGTTCTTTAAAACAAATGTAATAGTCTGAACAGAGTTATTTCTTAAACATTGCAAGTCCATGACTTTGGCACATATTTTGCATTTTATTCAAAAAATAAATGAAAGAAAAAATATTAAATAAAGGAAGGAGGATAAAAATTAGGGCAGGATACTTGATGAGGTAAGATTGCATTACAAAATTACTGTTTCCTAAAAATTATACCTTTAAAATTGTGTTTATATAAAAAATGAAATTTTTCTAAATTTACTGTATGTGAATACACATCAAGTTTATATTATACTAGCTGCAAGTACCCGGGTTTAAAATAAGGTTTTCTGTAGAAGCTTACAAAACTGTTTATTTGCATGCAATAAAAGGGTACATTTATCTTAAAGCAATGTGATAGACAATATTTATGGCAGTTCCATTTGGAGTGTGTGTAAAAAGATTTTCCTCTCTGCCCACTCTAGAGCAGGCCACATACAACTGCCCATGAGAAAAGCATGGTGTCTGCAAGTCTATACTCTTCCCCTTTTTCTCAGAGGCATGGCTGTGTCATTTTTTGCTAATGCATTCCTATGAATGAAGGAATGGAATGTAGTAAGTAATGTCATATTTGTTGCAGTATTTGCTTGCAGTAAAGTAAATATAACAAAGAAGTATTGCAAATTACTTACCGCTTTTGTTTAGTAAAGTTCTCTCTAAAATTAGCCCATGGCTCAGAACATGCACATGGAGCACTTTTTTTGGCTGGAGGAGGCAAGAGTGAGGTTGGGATGGAATGAAACCTGTTTAAGAACCTTCCCCATGTAATTTTGTGAATGTGTACCAAATTTCACGTTATTTGGTTGTCTGGATCTTGAGTTATACGGAAACAGACAGACAAACAAATGCGTCATATGTATATATATAGATTTGTTTGAATTCTTGTGTATTACTTTTGTAAGCTTCATTGCATATTTTATGGTGTACCAGTCTTTTAAAGCTGACTTAGCCACAGCAACATTTAGCTAGGTATAGCTAGTTATAACATAAAATTAAATCTTAAAAAGATATCAAAAATAAAAGGCTCAATATTTTGATTAAATCAGTATAAACATTTTCGTACAAAACATAATATATATACTGTAAAATATTTAGTTTGCTATTTGCCTTTCAGACAGACATCAAACAAAATTTTAAAAATTGTCAAAAACAAATAAAAAACATATTTAAGGAAAATATCACTGATTAATTTTGCCAAAGACATCACAATGTGTAAAAAAATATTTTCAGTACATAATGCCAAAAAAAATGATACAAAAACAAAAATTATATATGGAATTAATAAGGGTAACGGTCGCGTATTCTCAATAACGGATTTTATCCTCGAGTTATCCCCGAAACGGAGGTAACTCGCAGATTGGCGAAACATTGTTATTCTCAATTGCGGATTGCGCCAAATCCACGGATTATTCATTCAAAGATAACCCGCGGATTCTACTCGCCGATTTCGGAGGGTAACTCGCGGATTTGTAAACAAATATGGACGACCACTTCGATTTTTTTCTGTTTGAGGATTTAGAAACATTGGAAAGTATTGAAAGAAGGCCAGTTTTCATTCCTTAACATAGGAACAACGTTAGCAATTCTCAATACACTTTTTTTTCATGATTCAGCTAAAAATTACGTTTGATGTTATGATTTAATGTTATACAAAGCGAATTCAAAACTCTTATTATTTTAAAATTTCGATTTATATTTTGATTGTATACGAGTATATATATCCTTATGTATATTTTTTTATTTAAAATTTTCCAGCAACCCCTTGGTAGGTTAAAATAGAATGTTTATTATGTATATAATCATTAATTTAAATTACTTCTAATGTCTAATAATGATTCTTAATTCATGAAAATCTTAGAATGAAAAATCCAGTTTTTTGTGAAGAATAAATTTGTTAATTGAATCTAAAGTTACATTTATCTAAAACAGAACATGTTAATGAATCTTTTCCAATTCCATCTAACAAAAGTAATTATACTATTGGTATTAATCTGATTTTATTTGTCACAAAACATTATATATACACACACATTTATCAATGTTTTACAATATAGAACAGAAAACAAATTTTACATATACAAAATGTTTACAATTTTTCAGAAAAGAATATTTTGATAGCAGAAAAAATTCAAAACTAACTATTCCTAATGACATTTTTTAACTTTTCACTTTACAAAAAAAACCCTTATTCAATTAGTTATTATAGTAACTAATAGTAAATAAATTAAAATAAAAATATTAAATATAATTTTTAAAAAAAATGAAATTATTCTGAAAACTTGTGAACATATTTTGTACATTTTGAAAATAGGTATAATAAATTTTATTGAAGTTAAAATTCATTATAAAAAAATATGACATCTTCATACTTTTAAAAATCAAGCAAACAATAGAATAAATTCCAGCCATAATAATAAATAGTAATAAAATGAAATCTGACTATTTAAACGACAATAAAGTTCATTTTCTTCAAAAACTAGTGACTTTTCCACAAGAAAGCATGAGAAATAGAGAAGTCAGATGTTTCTTCAATTAGTTTCTGCTGCAATAAATGATAGAATTTAGAAAAATTACATAAATTATATTATTTAGTATAATTTAAAATGCATACATTAGTATTGTTAATTTAATATTAAATATGCCACTACTGCTTTTGATACATTAATTTTTTACCACACTACAAATTATTCCACTAAAATAAATCTTATTCATCTAAAAGAAATTTTGTAAGCTATTGCCTACTTTTTTTTAAATAATTTTACTTTTCTGTAAGTCCTTCATTATGCATAAATTTTCATACAATAAAGGGGATTATGCACAGTTTATAATTTAATGAGAAATCACATTATACATTTTCAAGTTTGATTCATTGTACACATTAAACAATGATAATTACTTTAACACATAAATCCATGATTTTGCAAGTTAATTCTTTTTAATCATTTTAATTAGGTGTAATAATTTACATCTTCTCTTATATATGTGCAAAAGATGTGCATGTCATCTTTATTCTTTTTATGAAAAATACAAATACATTTTACACACACACAACCTGAGTTATTTCTTTACATAATTCTAATCAAATATTTGTGAGCACAATAGACAAGGGGCCGTGGTCACAAATACATAGCCATTGAGTTTGGTGCCTCTGAAAACCTGAAATCTGTCATCGTTAAAAGTCCACAGGTTGATGTACTGTGGCAATTTAGAATGAGTTACTAATTCAGGTGTGTTGTCCTTCATATTTGACAGATGTTCAAATGATGAAGTTCATTACAAATAGACCTCACATTGCTTTAAGATGCAACATTAATTATAAATTGTATTTGGAAAAGAAATTTTGTTCAATTATTGATTCTTTTACTCAACATTTCATAATGTGATTCATATTAGAGTTCATTTATGTAATAAAACACAAATCACTATCAAAAAATTCTATTCAGAATAATACGGAAAATTTAAATCAAAAGCTAAATAAAGACAAAAAAATCCATGTACACTTACCCTGAGTTCCTGATAAAACAGCAGTATCATAATCGTCGCTTCAATCGTATCTATACGGCAATCGTTCAATGAGGGCACCCATAGCGGCCAGCAATTCATCTAACGATGTGGTCAGTAACTTTTGATTCATCCACCAGTTTTGTTTACAAGTTTAAACATTTTAAAGCTTCGTTTTTGCTTTTTTTTATTTTGCAGCTCTTATCGACTTCGTTTGAAAGGCTGCCTGGTGTGAAATCAGCAGTCAAGAAATCCCGTGCTTTTTCTTATTGTAAACTGCGCTGGTTATTTTGCAATGAATAACATCTCCTTTTATTTTTCAATAAGATTCCACTAGAGAAAATTTACTTTTATTGGGCGTACTAGCCATGAGAAGAAAAAAATAGCTGTGAATCGAATGTCTTGCACAGATACATGTAAACAATATACCACGTGATTATCAGTGTCCAATCACAACGAGTTTAACATCTCGCGAACGCATAACTCTCGGATCCGGTAATCGTCAGTTCGAGAATAAGAAAAGGGAATTACTCGGGAGTTATCGTCAAGAGGGGGTTACCCAATCCGCGAGTTTTCTTTTCAATAACTCGCGATTGAGAATACCACCGTAAGTGGAGGGAAAGATAAAACAGGCTAAGATAATACTCATAATTTCATATTGGTAGGCTACTCATTTTTGGCATGATTTTAAAATTCCGCCAAATTGGTGTTGTAGCCAGTCTAATGTTATAGTAATGTACAGAAATAACGGTACTTATGTATTATCGCAACCTATTGGTGACATTATACAAAATGAAGCACATGATTGCAAATTTAACGCATACAAAGTTGGGATTGCCAAAGTGGCGAGTTGTCTTGAACGTTGGCGACTGTGAAATAATACGTAAGTACTAAATAAAAAAATTATCCAACATATATATATCCCGAGCATAAAAATAAATTGAAAAATTAAGTACAATACTAACATTAACTGACATAAAAAGAACTGAACTAACTCTATCAATGCAAAAGCGTAAATTGAAAAAATAAGGTACTTGCCTATAACAGCATCCTATTGGTGACATTATATGAAACAAAGCACATCACTCACAATTCAGCATATATATGACATGCGAAATCAGGGTTGCCAACTTGGCAAGTTATTTTGAACGCTGAGAGATTGTTAGGATAGTGCATAAGTAACAAAAATAATTTATCTTACAACTACCTGCTTCCTCAACATACTCATTTTTGGCATGATTTTGAAATCACGCCAAATTGGTATGTTGCAACCAGTCTAATGTTATAGTAATGTACAGAATTGGAGGTACTTATGTAGTATCGCAACCTATTGGTGACATTATACAAAATGAAGCACATGATTGCCAATTCAACGCATACAAAGTTGGGATTGCCAAAGTGGCGAATTGTCTTGAACGTTGGCGATTATGCAATAATAAGTAAGTAAAAAATAAAAAAAAATTATCCAAAGTATATATATCCCGAGCATAAAAAAAAATTGAAAAATTAAGTACAATACTAAAATTAACTGACATAAAAAGAACTGAATAACTCTATTATTGCAAAAGCGTAATTTGAAAAAATAAGGTACCTACATATAACCGCAACCTATTGGCGACATTATGTGAAACGAAGCACATGACTCACAATTCAGCATATATATGACATGCGAAATCGGAGTTCCAACTTTGCAAGTTATTTTGAACGTTGGCGATTGTTAGGATAGTACATAAGTACCAAAAATAATTTATTTTACGACTACCTGCTTCCTCAACAGATATTTAAGCCATTTGTCTGTTTTGCTCATTCTCTGATGCCTATTCCAGTTTGATATGTAATTACTACCAACACTGCTTTTGCTTGGGCAGTATAATTACCCAAGTTTGATTTTCTGCAAGGCAATTTTATGCACTGAAGCCAATAGTATACCCTTAAGGGTTAAAATAAAGACACATAAAATTGTAAAATATTATTAATTTCATACTATCTAAAACAGATAACGAAAACGGAAACACTATACTTATGTTAATCGCAGTAATAAGAACTGAAATACCATTATCAATAAGAAGTTTTAGTTTGTCAAAATTATAACCTTCGCATTTTAAATAAATAAATAAATTCTCCGGAAAAATACTGAAATTGTAAGTTGTAATTTGTAAGCAAAATCACACACATAAACATCCCGCGATCATACCTAAATGTTGCCAAAACAAGAAAACAAAATTTTAGTTGTTAAAAGAATAATCCTTAAAAAAATTATTTATTCAAAAAATAATCCTAATTAAATATCAAAGAATAGAAAAATTGAATAAATATTACAACCGATAAACATAGGTACTGTAAAAATATGTAATAATCTTGAAAAACTGCAGGTAAAGTATAAATTGTCCACTTAGTAAGAAACGTGACATCATATGGAGTCATAACACTGGAAAATCACTTAAAAATTAAAATTTAAAAAATTCGGAAAGAATTATGAACGTCAAACCTATTTAAGAACCTTCCTCGTGTAATTTTGTGTACGTGTACCAAATTTCACGTTATTTAGTTGTCTGGATCTTGTGTTATAAGGGAACAGACAGACAACAAATGCGTCTTATATATATATATATATTTATGTATTAGTATTGTCCTATAAAATTATTTATTCGTATATCTGTACTCATAAAGTAATATTTTTGTGTGAAATATACAATTATATTTGGGGAATTAATTGTATTTGAAGAAGGAAACAATAGGTTTTATGGTAACTGAAATAAGTTATAAATCCTGTAGAGATTCAAATTTTTTTTTTAAATATCCATAAAAAAACTCTGTCAAGCGTTTTTCTGTATTTCCTCGTGCTTCATTTGGATCATTTGACATAGTTAAATTGAATTTTGATTTTAAATCATCAACTAAAAGGTTTTGATTTGTCTTTTGACAAATCTACTTTAAAATTCCCACTTAAAATCATAGGTAACTTGTTCAGAAGACCTGTTCAGGCTTTGTGAATTTTGGTTGTAATTTAACAATATTCAATTTCCATGAATTAATTTTAGCAAATTCATAGTAAGACAAGTAGTTGATTCGGAAGAGAAAAATCTCGGTCAAAACCTTTAAAAAGGGATTTAATAAGAAGATTTATATCACATAATCTCTGGCTTATACTAGCTCTTTTGTCATTGTATGGCAGTTTTGTACAAATATATTCGGTGCTGTTGCAAGTAAAGTCTCCTTAATTATATTTTGTTTTCTTGTATTTAAATTATTTAATGTAACTTTTTCTTAATATATGTATACTAAATTTTGTTATTTTAAATTTTTAATTGTTTTAATTTTCTTTTAGGACTCAAAGTATAATTAAGTAATGTGATTAAAGGAACTATTTGTTCATTGCTATTCTGATTCACTTACAAAAGTAGATTTTTATTCTTAAGATCACTGCAATATTGCTAATGATAATTATACTATTTACTTAAATGTATAAAAATGTGTCCTTTTTCTACATTTTATGTTTAATTTTAGTGTAGGACTTCTCTTTCTTTCTATAATCCTTTTTTTTTTAAATAATTCGTTTCATTTTCATACTTCAACTAGGATTAGAAAGAATCCCGCATTCTCATTTCTGTAGAAAGAGGTGGTGGAGGGAGAAACTCCACTTAGATAAAAGCTGGGAACTTTACTTTTACGGCATTTTGGTAGGGAGACAACCGCGTTTCAGAGTGGCGGGGGAAATGTCCCTCTTTTCTTTTTTAGGGGTGTGTATGTTCAACTAAAGACGAAAAAAGCCGAATGAGCATTACATACCCGAGCGTGACGTTCATTTAATTTTACTCTCCAGCAAAACGCGCCAACAGAAGTTATCACTTCAAAAATTATTTTGCTGCAATTGTTCTTTTTCTATTTTATTTATTAATTTTTGTTTTTCATACATAAATATAAATGTCATCAATTTTGTAGAATATTTTCATGTTGATTAACATTTTTAAGTATGAATGTACCGTAATCGTATTAAATCATTTTCGATTGACATTGTTATTCAAATGAAAAAAATATTATTTGCCTCTCGAATAAAAATAATTTCTTTAGTCTCTTATAAAGGATGATAGTAGGTCATTTAAAATGTAAAACATTAATGACCTTTTGAGTACATTCATTATTTACTATAAGTAATAGAAAAGTGGGGGTTCTGGATCACTAGGCGCTGAGGTGCATGAGGCTCCCGCCTCCCCGGATGAGTTCTCTCCATCCCCTCCACCCCTTCCCTCGGTTCTCCCCATCCACCCCTTCCAACCGGTCCCTCTCATTTCGTCCTTCTTCATCCATGACACTTAACACCCCCCTTCCCTTGTCTTTGCTCTCGTGTTTATAAATATTAAAATTATTCCCAAATTGAATCATATCTAAAAAAAATTCGGAAGTTAACACTGTATTAATGATTAAAACCAGTATTTGAATTAAACATGGGGTGGCAAAACATTTATCGTGTTCCCGAACACACAGGTAGTTTTGGTGGTATCGATGCTGTCCATCGTTTTCTAAAAGGGAAGGTTTCCAGAAAAGGTATTAAAAATTGGTTACAAACAAAGGAATCATGTACTTTACATAAACCAGTTAGGAAAAAATTTGATACGAATCGAGTAATCGTTGGCCGAATAAATCAGCAATTTCAGGCAGATCTAGTCGATATGCAATCCTTATCTTCTTTAAATGATGGTTACAAATATGTGTTGACCTGTATCGATGTTCTTTCGAAATATGCCTGGGCTATACCATTGAAGAATAAAACAGCCGAATCTATTGTATCGGGTTTTAAAAAGATTTTTTCTGAGTGCATTCCAAAAAAATTACAAACGGATGCTGGGAAAGAATTTGTGAACGTTGTGCTCTATAAAAATACCTAAAGGAAATGAAAGTTGGATTTTTTACAACAAATAATAAGGCAAAGGCCTCCATTATAGAACGATTCAATCGTACTTTGAAGACTAAAATGTGGAAGTATTTTACTGAAACGAACACAAAGTGTTACATTGATGTCGTTGGAAAATTAGTGTACAGCAGTGTTTCTCAAAGTGTGGGGCGCGCCCCCTGGGGGCACTAGCATATCGAAAATTTAAAGATTTTTTTAAAAAAAATAACCGGAAAGAAGTGAAACAAAATACTTTTTTCCATAATAAAAAAATACACAGCAACACTGATATAATTTATGTTTATCATCTGGCGTTTTTCTTTTTTAACATAAAATATTACTCGTTAAAAGAAAAAACGAAACCCAGACCCTGAGAAAAATTCTAAGAAGATAAACATTTCATCACTGTAATTATTATTGACATACTGTACATTAGTTGTAGAAAGAAAAGGAAGACATGATTCACTTTTCAGCCAGGCAGCATAATACATTTGCTGATCATTTGATTGATCTTCAAACTTACTGGTATGGTTTCTACATTAGTTTCGTCCCATCTTGTATGTATATATTTTTTCGCTTCGGAAAATTGTAAATAATGAAGAGTTTTACGATATTTGGAAAAGAATTGAATGATTTTTGAAGGATTATTTGGCTAAGATTTATTTTCACGAGTAATCCCAAACATATAAAGCATAGTGAAAAACGTCATAATCCTTTTTAGAACATCCGTATTTTTTTCTGAATTCACTTTTAACCTGGAAGCGGTGGCGCGGGGGGCATCTGTGATCTCCATTGAAGGAAAATGAAACTGATCAAGCAAAAGAATGCATATTATTCATGATTGAGAAACACGATGAACATGAAATGAAAGGAAAATGTTCAAATGCTTCCTTAAGAACTCCATCAACTGAAATATGAAGCCATAAGTGTACCACAAGGTTTAGTTCGCCTTGTCAAAAAGACTCAAGATAGAAAAAGTTCAACTTGCGATTTGTTGATCACCAAAGGTGTCATGAGTTCGAGCCCAGTACCACTAAAGACTCGTCGTGTATGGGGGAGGTGCATGTTAAATCTGTTGAGAGCACAAACGTCCTCTTGTTGGAGTGGTAGTTAAAAGAGGTTAGCACAAACATCGTCCTCGTCAACCATGGTTCAAAATTACGAGGTCCGTCTCTAAAAGCCCTCGTGTAGCTGAACAGTGCGACGTTAATATTCACTCACTCGATCATGAAAGCTCATTAAAACTACAATTACTTGAACAAAATATGACAGCTTTGCCAGCAAATAACATTCCTGTAATATTAGTGAAAAGTATCTTTGATTTGCCTCCTTTATTAAGGTCTTGCACTTTTGAATCATTTTAGTTTAGTTTTATTGAATTTTTCCTCAAATCTTCAAAGAAAAATTGAACATTCCTTGAAAGCCTTTAAGCATACTTTCACTTAATTAAATTATTCACTGGAATTCCAATTTGTATCGTGTAGAGTAAAAATAATTATAAACAAATAATTGGAGTGACTGAGTCCCCCCCACACTACCATTAGCGTTAGCATCGAGTGCGCACCTGCTCCCGGGTTAAAACATTTTGAAGTCTTTTCGCTTTAAATATTAAAAAGTAACACAATTATTCTTCATAGGAATTTTATATTCTTTTTCATTGTTTAACATTAATTCTAAATGCTAATTCTGTGAGGTTTAAAATTACAGTTCTTTTTTAAACAGTTAACAATTAAAGCGCTTATCTAAAAAAATAATTTTACATTTTTGTATACAATGTCGTGCACGCAGTTTTACTCTCCTTACAGTTCAGCTATTATATCAAGAATAATGTTATATTTTTTTAAAAAAATGAACTCGTGCGAAGAGCCGGTGTTTCAGCCAGTATACGTTTAATGTATGATTACTGAAGAAGGTATTTTATAAATAGTTTCTTAACACTAAATTAAGAACAAGTTTAATGATTATTAGTGACTTCCATGGGCTTGTCTTGTAGAGCAAAATTTTTCAAAGGAAGGTTTAATATCACACACACAGATATTGACACACTCTGAGTTATTTTTCTATATTTAGCTGAGACCTATATTTTGTCTTCAAAGCAGCCACCGCAGAAAATCCGGTTTAACATAGATAGGATGTTGAAAATGGTAATAGTATTTTCAGTGCAGAAAATTCACCATCCATCTCTACCCAAAATTCAAAGAGCGATTTATTACAAAATTGCCTTTTAATTTTTCACTGGGTGTGAAATCTATGAAAATTTCTTCTTCGGTAGTCGAGAGCCCTTCTGGAATATCTTGAAATAGACCCCTAATCCACTCGTAACTTGCTACCAAGTTATCCTCATCAAGAAAATACTTTTTAAAATTCTTTGCCAATATGGCTAAATGATTTTACATGGTTTCAAAAACTTTCATATGTTGTTCTTCAGATTTGTAAGTTTTAACACATAATGAGCTGGGGCATTTTTTCCCATCATTTACTTCAGTAGTGGTAAATCCAAAATTTAAGCATTTTTGAGAATATTTCCTTGATTTAATTTTCGGAACCATGCTCGTCTGTGTACTTGTTGATCCTTTATTATCGTCGAATGCTCGCTTACGACTTTAAAATGTATGTATGATTTTGTTTTAATCTACTGCCGTAAATACTTAATTACCGTGAATTACAATTAACGTGTAAATTAAAAAATGTACATTCAAACTAGATTCGGTAGCTATAGAAGTATCGAATGGACCAAAAAACTGACTGGAATTGTACGAGGAAAAGTATTTTTACATGTTTTGCGCAGACGTCCGATAGGTTGCCCAGACTCACGCAAACGTACCCGATAATGCCAAATGTGATGGATATGATAGAGAGCAACATAGACTAGACTATTTTTCTAATGACATTTGTACTTTGAGAAAAGGATGCTGAAGGAAATATATCTTTAATTAACTATATCATTTTACGATCTGTTCCAATTAAAAATTAGAGAAAAATAGCATAATATATATATATATATATATATATATATATATATATATATATATATATATATATATATATATATTTTAAGCAATTTTCTTAAAATATATATATTACTTAAAAGTAACATATACAAAATTTAATACTTATACAGTTTATAATTGAGATCGCATTGTAGCTTTAGCGTCAAAGTGCATTTTTATTGCAGTAAATACATTATTGTTGTACGGGGGAGATAAAAATTATGATTGAAAATTGGGTCGCCAGTATTGAAAGTTTGAGGAACACTGGTGTACAGTTATAACTATACGTGGCGGAGCATTCGCATGAAACCTAGCTCGGTAAGCGAAGGAAATCAAACTCAAGGGTGGCTAACTTTGTACGGACAATCTCTGAAAGAATCAAAATCCATATTCAAAGTGGGTGATGCCGTATGAATCAGCAGAGATAAACTTAATTTTGAAAAAGGTTATGAACAAAATTCGACGAGAGAAATTTTCACGATTCACCAAATCCTTTCTAGCACCTTTTATCCCCAAGAACTGCGGAAAGTATCCGATTCTGGATTTTATCCTGTTGAAAAAGTTATTAGAATAAGGAAAAGGAATGGTAAAAGCGAATATTTAGTAAAATTTAAGGGATACCCAGAGAAATTTAATGCATGGGTAAGTGATGTCAGAATGATATAAATGGGAGCGCATAATACACTTTCCTTAGGTTGAAAGATGTCTCTCATTCTACATTACACTAGTTAGTGACAGTTCCAAGCTTTCTTTTCCAGAAAACAAAATATCCCATTTCATGACTCAACTTCCATTGCCCGTTACTTTGAATAATGGAGAGTGGGAAGTTTGCTTAGTAGATTTAATATATCCACACACATGGTATAACATAAGAAACGATAATAATATATTTGGATTTGATGTAGGTAATGGAGAATTACTAGTGAGACGAGTTCCACCAGGTTGTTGTGAAACTGTGCCAGATATTTTAAAAGGAATGCATTTGGAATTGCACCAAAATCAAATCGAGTTTATTTATCATTCTGTGACAAAGAAGGTAAAGATAAAGCTAGGTGATCAGGCTAGAGTCGTTTTATACAAAGGCCTAGCTGAATTATTAGGTTTTGAACCTGGTGAATATAAAAAAATCTGTTGAAAGTCCATACACAGCTGATCCTACAGCATCATTTCCTATCATGTATGCCTACTGTGATCTCGTTGAACCTTAGATCGTCGGTCACATTCAAGCTCCACTCCTGAAAATTATAAAAGTAGAAGGAAAAGACGGATAAAAAAAAAGTAGTCAATGCTCACACACACACACTATACAAGACCTCACTACGTACATGTTATTCGACAACAGTTCCAAACGATTGAAATGATTCTGCGATTACATTCTGGTAACTTAGTTCCTTTTGAGAGAGGTCGCGTAATAGCTGTGTTACATTTTAAACTGAGAAAAATCATTTAAAAGAAGATGCGAGTAAATATAAAATTCATTTCTTGAAAAATATTTAATGAGTAAAGATGCTTGTTCCTTATAATTGTTGTACAAAGCAATTTTTGAAGACTATTACATTTCACAAACAGGAAATGGACTCCTATATTACGCTGGACAATCTTTTCAGAAAGGTAGTGGTGAGTGGTTCAAATGATTATTCCGTATAGCTTTGCCTTTTCTTTCTTCTTTTGCCTTTCTAAATCAGTGGGAAAAGAAGCTTTGAAAACAAGCACTCAAATTGCAAATGACATGTTGGAGGGTCAGAGTCTGCTAGACAAAGGTCTAATGAAACTGGAAAAAAGTTAATAATAAAAGCTATCCAAAAAGCTGATGAAATGATAGGGCGTAGTAAGAAGCATCAAAGATATAAAAGAAAAAGGAAAGGAATGAAAGCTACCAGTTCTTCCAAATCGAAGAAAGTAAGAGGACGAGATATTTTCGATCATTAGGAGTGATGGCTTTACTATTAAAGGAGTCTACTGAATGTGTTAAATCTGAGCTGAATTTATTTTTAGCTCCTCCTACCCAGACTGTAATAGAGAAAGGTCAATGGGTACAATTCCATCCCATTACTAATGTTACAGATGGAGGTTCTATTGAATTCCTCACACCTGGAAGTGGTGATGCTTACCTAGATCTCTCTCAGACCCAATTACATGTTCGAGCAAAAATCTTTAAAAGAGATGGTAAAGTAATTACTGATGAAAATAAAATTGGACCCGTAAACTTATTTTTGCACAGTTTGTTTTCCCAAGTAGACGTTTGCTTAAATGAAAGAACAGTTTCCCCTCTAGAAATAATACATATATATCCTTATAGAGCTATAATAGAAACTTTATCAAATCATGGGTACGACAGCAACACTTCTCAGCTGACATCTGAACTTTATTATAAAGACACTGCTGGCAGGATGAATGTTTATGAGGAAAACGATAAGGAACCGAATGAAGGATTCAAAAGCCGCGTGAAGTTCATTAGAAGAAGTAGAACTGTTGATATGGTTGGACGCCTACATGTGGATTTATTTAACCAAGACAGACTTTTATTAAATTTAGTGGATGTGAAACTAAAACTCATTCGAAGTAAACCATTTTGTTTGATGGGAGAGAGAGATTATAACGTGATTTTTGAACATGTCTCCCTTTATGTAAGAAAAGTACAAGTTAATCCGGCGGTTGTTGTAGGTCATGCGAAAGCTTTAGAAAGAACAATGACCCCATTGATCGAGTTAGCTGCAAAGTGTTTTCAATCCCACAATCTAGTTATTCTTTCATACAAGATAATGTGTTTTCTGGGCAAATGCCTAAGCGTATTGTCAAAGCATGTGTAGATAATGATGCTTTCAATGGGAATTATAAAAAATCTCCTTTCGAATTCAAACATTATGATGTGAATTTTATCGGTGTGTATGTAGACGGTCAACCTGTTCCTCATCAACCTCTAGAGCTAGATTTTGAAAAAGGAAATTATATTCAAGCTTACTATAACTTATTTTTAAATTCTAATGGACTTCATTTGTCTAGATCAGAATTTGCTAAAGGCTATTCCCTGTTTTTATTTGATTTATTCCCAGATTTTTGTGAAGGAGAGCATTTGAATCTCATTCGTCACAGCAATTTAAGAGTCGATTTAAAATTTAACAAGGCTCTGAATGAAACTATCTCACTTATTGTATTCGTTGAATTTGAATCACTGATTGAAATAAACACAAGACACGAAACGTTTTATTTGACTTTGGGAATTAAATGTTCACCTCTCAGATAAGTAAAATTTTATCAAAGGAGGCTCCTAGAGATTTCTTAGGTGTGTTTTCTTCTGACAAAGGGCCCAAGATCAAGAAAAGAGCAGCACTCGTGGTAAATACAGACCCCCATGATAAAGAAGGATTTCATTGGCTAGCTATGAATATTCAAGATGAAAAACCATCGAATTTTTTTACTCTTATAGATTTCCGCCATCGGTATACGAGCCTCATATCTCCCAATATGTGAAATTATTTCCAAAAGTAATATATAATGAAACTTCATTACAAAGCCTCGCATCAAATGTTTGTGGACAATATTGTATATTCTATCTTCTTAAAAGGTGTAAAAGACATTCAATGAGTTACATATTTTGGGACGCTTTCTTAACCACAAGGAAAATGATTTTAGACTGCATTTGTATTTCAAAACAATTTATAATGGTTTTTAAGAAATAAAAAAATAATAAAAAAATTTTTTTGATTTCTTGTGTTTTTATAGTTTATTACACATATAAATTCTATTTATTATTTAATGTTTTCCATATCTTTATCAAACGATAAGTATTTCCAATTACAATTTTAAACTATTACCTTTTTTATAAACATTTAATTAAAAACAAGTTAACACTATTTTCTATTCCTTTTCTTTATTCTTTAAATTTTCTTTGACCCCAGTCTTATATATATATATATATATATATATATATATATATATATTGTTCCCCTTCACATTCTTTAAATTAATTCTCAATTCATATATCTATTTTTGCTTTTCAACAATAAATGCACTAATTAAAATTTTTTTGCTTTATTAACCGTCTTTAATCATATCATAAATAAAAACGCACACAATGTTTCAATGAAAAAAAGCTTTATTTAAAATATCAAGCATACATAAAATATTTAATATTGAATCCAAGTAGCAGGTTTTGCATACATAATCTTGTATTTAAAATATCTTTTTTTCATTAACTGAGATGGAATATCAAACTCTTTTAGAATATATCAATAGAATTCCGAAGTCCATTCGGTTCAGTTTTTCTATCTTTTAACAAAAACGCTACCAAGTTTATAATGTAGGTATTTGGAAGTATCTTATTTTGATCATTAGTTCTTTCTCATTAGTCCATGATAATGACGCACTATTTTGTTGAAGAAGTTCCATAAATTTCTCAGCTTGGTATTTTCTTTTCAGAGGCATCTGATTCAAAATTTCATTTTCGATATTTATTCGTATTTCATCAGAGGAATTCATTCGGTCAAATTCTTCTTTTTTCTTATTTGTATTAAAGTCCTCAGATTTAACTTCGTGTATTGGCTCTGTTATGTTTTGGGTTGGAAGAGGAAAATTTGTATACTTTTGAAGAATTTGAGTACATAAAGTAACTTTCTCTTGATCGCTTAAGTTAGGTTTTCGGAGAATTTTGTGCATTTCCTTATCTAAATCAATTAAATGAATTTCAGCGAATTGTCGAAGTCTCTCTTCAGTTACAAGGACGAATTTCTTAGTGTGTTCCATGAAGTAATGAAGATATAACAGAAACTGCTGCAGGTATGAGGAAACTCAGAAAACTTTCGCCTTTCTGTACAAGAAGTTTCCTTTTTTATATAATGGTACTTTGCTACTTCCTAATTTTCTTAGCACTTTTTTGTAGGGGGACAGCCAAGACTTTTGATGTTTTGTCAAAGGGACGTTTCCTTTGAGAATGTTGATGGTACATTCGCACAAAGCCTTTATGAAGGAGTTTGTACAATTTCGTAAAAGAGCAGCCTTGCTTTTGCTTCGAGCTAGTTGCTTCAAATGATTAATATGTTGACTCGCTAACATTTTTAAGTTAAATGAAAAAAATGATTGTATAACAAGCTTTAAATAACTTTTAAAAGTTAATTATTTTTTCTCATGTAAACTTTTTTATTAACAATATATTTTTTTTCCAGTTGCAGTAATTTTTGAGAAGGTATCTACTATAATAAAGTATCCAATTTAACTTAAAAGTGTAATTTCTTTTTTTAACAATTAATTATATTTAAAAACTATTATAATCGATCCCACGAGAAAAATTGGCTAATTGGAAATGAACCAATTTTGATTTACCGGGGTTAATAGAAGATATTCTCATTCTCTGGAAATAATCCAGTGCGAAGATGTAATTTTTCATCTGTTTCTGACCTTAAATTAATAAACAAATAACCATATGCGACCGAAGATGCATCCTTGAAACTCTCTTGAAAGTACTTGGTTTGACTCGGTTACATTTGTTTAGCTAAAGAAGCCATTTGCATTTTATCCCTTACATTTTTAAAGCAACACATATAAGATGCATTTAAGGAAATAGTCCGAAATTCTGCCCCTTTATGAAAAAGATTTTTAACAATAAAGATAACTGAAATATTTTTATGATGGCTACCTTTTGTAAAAAATTTGACAATTTTTTTATCGCCTCCTAATTCGGACATTAACTCATCAATAATGATTAATGCATTACTTATCTGGCTAAGATCTGAAGGTAAGTCATCAATGAACTCCACATTAGAAATTTCATCAAACAGAGTTTGATAAGCACCATAACACCAAATGATTTTTGAAGGACTTGGCTTAAACATTGCATAATCCAACAACTTTTTGACAAAGTTTTTCCAGAATCGGAAGGACCACTTATTAGCATAGATGATGGATGTTGTATGGTTGGAAACTCCATTGCAAATGCAAGGATTTGTAAATTTCTTATACAATTTATATTGTAAATATGTTTATAATTTTACTTGCATAAAAATGTTTAACTATGAATACCAAATAATTGAGATTGAACAAAACATTTTTATATCAACTATCTATTTACAATAAAATAATAATAATGTACAGAGATACAACTAACAATATTTCCAACAATAATGAAACTGAATTGAGTAGAGTAAATGATATATAGCATTAACATTTCAATGTAAATAAAGAATCCTCCCTCCACACATATGGAATGCCATAGTACATCGTTAATTTTTTTAAAAATTATTTTTTTGTTTTATTTCAAAAACAAAATTAAGAGGTGGTCAAATACCATTTACAGAATAATTTCATGTAAAGGGTGTTTTTTTTAGAGGTATAGAACTTTAAATTGCAATAAAACAACGATGTATTATTCGATTGACATGAAGTTATTTTTTATTCGAAAGATAATCTGGTGGCATTACATTTTAAATATGGTTTCTGGCATATGACTGCCACGGCTGACTCGGATGTAGTCCAATCTGGACGTCCAATTTTCGATGACTTTTTCCAACATTTGTGGCCGTATATCGGCAATAACACGGCGAATGTTGTCTTCCAAATGGTCAAGCGTTTGTGGCTTATCCGCATAGACTAATGACTTTACATAGCCCCACAGAAAATAGTCTAGCGGTGTTAAATCACAAGATCTTGGAGGCCAATTCACAAGTCCTAAACGTGAAATTAGGCGGTCACCAAACGTGTCTTTCAATAAATCTATTTTGGTACGAGCTGTATGACATGTTGCGCCGTCTTGTTGGAACCACAGCTCCTGGACATCATGATTGTTCAATTCAGGAATGAAAAAGTTAGTAATCATGGCTCTATACCGATCACCATTGACTGTAACGTTGTGGCCTTCATCGTTTTTGAAGAAGTACGGACCAATGATTCCACCAGCCCATAAAGCGTACCAAACGGTCAGTTTTTCTGGATGTAACGGTGTTTCGACATACACTTGTGGATTAGCTTCACTCCAAATGCGGCAGTTTTGTTTGTTAACGTAGCCATTCAACCAGAAGTGCGCTTCATCGCTAAACAAAATTCGCTTATGAAAATCGGGAACAACGGCAATCTCGTTTTGGGCCCATTCGACGAATCTACGCCTTGCTTGATGATCGTTTTGATGAATTGCCAAACCAAACTGAGAATAAATCACTTGACAGCTGTTAAATCGGTCGCCATCTTGGAAAGTAATGCCAACTTAAACTTCTATACCTGGAAAAAAACACTCTTTATTTATATCTTGAATGTGGAAGATATCGCAAGTTCGGCTTACTTGGTTGTCAGGGTCCGAGGTCCCTGAGCTTCAGGAAACCACCAATGAGCTCTCGGCACCGCCTAGCCCATGGGTAGCTACGCCACTGACGACAAGTATAATTTACCATCTTAAAATCTGTAGCCAATTTATAAGAATAAAGAATATTAGTATACACTGAACGTAATAAAAATGTAACATTTGTGGATGTATATAATTATACAAAATGAATATTGATCACAAGATAAATTGGAAATGAGAAATATTTTTACATGAAATTAATTAGAACTCTAAAATGCTGGTTTATATTGAAATAATGTGCTTTTATTAATATTTCTATAAACGGTTTTATTTTATAATATTTTTTCTAAATTTTTTAAATATAAAAATAAACTAAAAAATGTAATCTTCGTTGAATAATATATTTGTGAAATAAAATTTCCTGCTGGTGTTTTTTTTAAAAAATCATAAGTAACCATTTGTTAGGAATGTATTCTGAAATACTTATTTCCTTCTGAATAAAACATTTTCCAATACAGTTACAGGTTTTATGGGATACGGAGCAACGAAGGCTATATTATCCCATTTTCCAATATGACAGATGTTTATTTGCTTTGGTTTTTATAAACATCACATTTACTTGGTTGCTCACATTCAGCCTTTATAAACACGTATTGTTTCACCATTCTTGCGCCATATTCAATAATTTGTCGGCTACGCGCATTGATTTCAGGGAACACAGATTGTTCTCCAAGACTACAGGGCTACAATATCGGTAGCTGTTTGTAAGTGGAACACGAGGTATAAATAACGACCTTTCAGCTAATTTTTTAATGTAAAGTAATGAAAAACAATTGAGTAGTTAAAATTGAAAGTTATTGTGGGATTCGGAGGAAGCAGTTTTTACCTACGTCAGTTATTGCCGACAGTCATTCAGCTTCTGCCGAATGTTACACATGGCAGATAGAGCTGTCAACATCCTGCCCGCTCTTACCATGTTCTCATGCAAGAATTCAAGATCGATGTTTAATTTTTATAAACCTGCCTTTACCTAACACAGGACATTGAATGCAACTCGGGGTAAGTTCAAATGCTATAAAGTTTGGAAGTGGTAACCATTCGTTATTATACCAACGGGGTGTGGTTTAGAAATGATTGACAGATGTAATCATTTTATAGAACGCATGCGCTCTTTGAAAAAATAGACGAATAATTAAAAAAGTATCGGTAAATGGTGAGCAAAGGTGAGAAGCCGATGAAAATGGGTGAAAGAGAAAGTTTTGTTCAAAAAGTGCCGATGTTTTAAGGTATCCGACTACGTTCGGAACCGTGATTTTAAAAAAGTGCATAAATGGATAACTTTCCATGATATTTAGTGTCACTTAGATTAGAATACATGTATAAAACTGTTTTAAGCACATTTTGACAAAAATTATTTAAATACAATATTTTGGCAAAAAATTAACTTAGAATAACCTTTTTTCAAAATATTCTCCTAAATAATAAAATAATAATAATCAAAATAATAATATTTTCCCTGTATCCTCAGACCTCTGTAAAGAGGCTCAACTATGATTTTTGAAAAATTCACATTATTTTCAGATTGATTGATTAAATATTAACGTCGCTTTGTTCAGCTACACGAGGGCTTTTGGTGATGGACCACATAATTTTCACATTATTTTCAGTGTTACAACCAATTGAAATAATTATCGGCGTTTTTTTCTTAAAATTTCTCCCCTCCGTTGTCGTAAAACATGGATAAACCCATTTCTAAGTTATATATTTAAAAAATTCTGGTTGAGCCCCTGTACAGAGGTCTGAGCTATATACAGGCCAAATATTATAATAATAAAAGCATTTTTCACAAAAGGAGAATATTTTGGAAATGGGTCATTCTATGTTCCTTTTTTGTCAAAATATTGTACTTAAATAATTTTTTATTGTAATACTATTCTTAAAACAATTTTATATACATTTTCTAATATAAGTGACACTAAATATCATAAATATTATCCATTTACACGCTTTTGCAAAGTCACGGTTCCGAACGTAGTCGGATACCTTAAAATAACGTTTTATAATTGCCGCACAAAATCGGGTGCGGAGATATCTGTTTTGAAAGCCGTGCTAATGGATTGGTATTGTAACGTCGTGTGTAGCTATCCATCAATAAATAAGGTTTCCAGCCTAATATACAAATAAAAGCAATTTTTTATTTGCTAACAATTTGTTAATGAAGTAATATAAATTCAGATTATATGCCAAGCCGGTGTAGTCAGTCTCTATTCTATTCTCAACGCCACCGGCGTTCATCGTCCTTTTCACTCCAATCTCCGGACTCAGTCCTTTTCTCCATACAAGGCGGGCTCCTCTCTCTCGCTCCCCGACTCCCTTTCCTCTCTTTTTCCGTCTCCTTCCCTCTCCTCTCTCCTTTTCCGTCTTCTCTCCTTCCTCCCTCGTCTCCTGAAAAAGACCCCTTTTAAACACCAGGGGTGTGTTCACAACACGCCCTCGTTCCTTCTTATTGGCAGGTCACAAAAGTCTCACTTGACCTCCCTCGTCCTATTTGCGCATAACACGCCAAAACACACCCGAGCCGTCTGGCCCAAGGCGCCATAGTTCCTTGTCCAACATCTGGACACACTTGTCCATCATGCCACCTGTTTCTAGTATCCCCGTCACTCAACACCAGAAAAGACGACATGATTATTTTAAGATAGGCTTCGCCTATTGTCAATGGGGCACCGGCCCTTCTTTACCATTATGGAGACCCGTCTGTGTGTCTTCACTCCCTGAGTTCAGACAATAAACAATGGCCCCATGGCCACGTGCACTGGTCATTTTACAGCTGGTGGATCGTAAAAATTCAGGGACAATCGATGGGGTCGTACTTGTCCTTGAACAGCTGGTGAAACCATAACGCTTATCATGAATCGAAAGATGGGAATTCACAACCATCGACGATGTCACAACTCCTTCCCCCTGGAAAGGTCCATTTCACTGGACTGCTCTGGCCTCAGTTTGGTTCAGTTCGTAACATTTCACACCGAAAGGTTGTCTTATCAATGAAACCGATCAGGACAGCAATCCAAGAAACATATACAATCACAAGTAAAATAAACAAATAAACCCAAAATTCTTTAAAACCTACACTTTACAAAAAAAAAAACTTAAATTCCGAATCTTGGACCATTTTTTCCATTTCAAACAGTTACATCACACTTCAAAATTTAAGGTTTTAAAGAAAACTCAAATTATAATATTTCTATAATTTTAATACATCAATCGCTCATTCAATTGTGTTCAACATCTGTGAGCGTACACAGTCCTAAGAGACACAAAATATTTACCATAACACATAATTTCCTTCCAGCTTACACACACCATCACTCATACTAATACAGATATTTATTCACACCTAGCACCAATCCTAAGAATTACTCATTCCCATCTACTTATTCCAACGGTTTTTCCAACGATATTAAATAAACAAAATAAACATTTATAAATTCCAAGCTTTACAAAAAATATTAAAAACCAAATTTTTAAATTAAGAAGTTTAAACTAAGACTTTTTAAATTTAATTAATTTATGGCTATCAGCAAGCATTATCACAACCATCATAACAGGTTATTCACAATTCATGGTATTGTCTTCCATTACGTTAGTTATTGAGGAAACACTTTTATTGGGAATATAATTAACAAACCTCAGTAGCTCATGCAATGAATTTCACTAAATCTACATTATGTCTACACGGAACAAACTTGCCCATGTCTCTAATTTACCTTTGATCGATCCGACTTCCGACCCAACCCTACTCAACCATTTTAACACAAAGTCTATTTTCTTTACACGGTTTTCCAAATTTGTATCAGAATGTCTGTGTCGACCATTCGCGATACATCAATCTGCTCTAACAACCTCAAAATCAGAGTCGTTAAATTACATCCATCATAAGCACAAAGAAACTTAAACCTCGATTTTTTAATAATGTACATGCCAACTGTCATAACGCATGTGGTGTGCTTCGGATAATTCATCATTAGAGAACGACGAAAATACCACTTCCACAAATCCAGTACAGTGACGCACGTTGCCGCGTTGATCTTTTTTACCATACTTTCCCCTTTTAAAAAAAATAAATCTCGACTCGCGTCACCTGGTTCAAATTCCTATACTTTATACATTTGATACGCGGTTACGGGTATCTGTTCACTCTTCCTAACCAAACAACAGGCAGAGTACGGTTTGACTGCCCCATCCCGTTTACACCTAAATCTAAAAGATACTCTGTATCCTCTCGTAGTGAATTAATTAACATCTGGGATGAACAACAAGTTTTGATTCTAAATGGCTTTCCCGTAACCAAATTAATATCCTTCTGTCTTAAAACAATAGTCCCAGGATCTGGTAGAAACCTTTCTTTCTTTTTAGCGTTAATCATTCTTAAGTAGCTAATCTGATCAGGCGGTAATTTAAAATACAATTGACTTTTCCTTAAATTACCCTGAAAACTAAAATCCATAAATAGCTTTACCGAATAGAGAGTTTCGGAATCTATTCTTTCTGAGCTATTCTCCATAACCAAATTTGCCAATTCCGGCTTTCTACGGTACAATTTTATTAAATTAAGACGATAAATGGTACTGCGATCTCTTTTTCCAGGTAAATCTATCTCGAAATTAAATTCTGAACCGATGTTAGACCTATTGTCTGTCTCTAACTTATCCTTATAAATCTCCCTTGGTTCTGAGAGAGGCAATCGCATTGCTAACCCGTCTTCCAAGCCTTTCCGCACATCTACTTTACACATGTTTTCCTTTTCCCCATTTAACTGCCCTGCTATCTTAGCTATTGTATGATTTCGAAAACTTTCCCGATTCATTGTTAACTGCTTTTCACAACCCCCACTAACGTCCCAATGGTATATTTCTCCTCACAAATATTCTCACGAATCAATCCTTCAGGGTTCGCCACTCCCTTATCTCTTTTCAATTCCAAAAATCCCCTCCAATATTATCCGGATTTATTACCCGCTGTGCACCCTTCGTCACAGCTTTGACCCTTCCTTCACATAACCCAGCCTTCATTTTCACTTCACAATTACTATTTCTATACACGTTGAATTCTTTCCCTCTTACTTCAGACGGGTGGGAAACGTTCGTCCATCTCACTGGGGGGTCACAATTCTTCTTTTCAAAATCACAAGACGTAGCGTTCTCCACACTTTTATTAACTACCGGGTTAATTAAAGGCCTACACTTATTAACCGGTTCACTAACTTCTGCGGTACGTTTTCCTGACAAAATACAAACATTTGCGAGATTTTTAATCCTATTCCCTGCCTTCAATTTATTTCCATTTAACTTATTTCTGAGTTGAACTCTCATTCTTTCTAACTCAAGTTCCCTAGCTAGTCTACGTTCCTCGAATTTCCTAATTTCCTGTTTTTCACGTTCTTCACGTTCTTCCCGTTTTTCCTCCAAAATACCCTCCAACAAACATTTAACTGACTCTTCATCATAGTATTTACTTTGACAGACTCTCTTCTTAAATTCTATCTTGGGTAAAGTAATATCAATTTCTACCCTTAATTCCTTCGCAACTTCTAACAATACGTCTTTTCCTTCTCTTAACAGAAACGTCATGATGCACTAATACACACAAAATCAAATCTAAACTTAATCGTTACAAAAAATTATACAAAGACTCAAAATAACCTAACAATACACTAGACCTAGACTTAACTATATTTTACCCATATGCGCACATCTAAACAACACAATAAGCTACACATCAGTGTTCTCCAATTCAACAAGTATAACTACCATATACTAAATTTCACAAATCTATAACCACAACAATACCCTTCACAATACTGTGCCAACAAAACAAGTATAACTACTGTATACTAAGTTTCACAAATCTATAACCACAACAATACTCTACACAATACTGTGCCAACAAAACAAGTATAACTACTGTATACTAAAAATTTTACAAATCTAAAACCACAACAATACCCTTCACAATACTGTGCCAACAAAACAAGTATAACTACTGTATACTAAATTTTACAAATCTAAAACCACAACAATACTCTACACAATACTGTGCCAACAAAACAAGTATAACTACTGTATACTAAATTTTACAAATCTAAAACCACAACAATGCTCTACACAATACTGTGCCAACAAAACAAGTATAACTACTGTATACTAAATTTCACAAATCTAAAACCACAACAATACTCTACACAATACTGTGCCAACAAAACAAGTATAACTACTGTATACTAAATTTCACAAATCTAACCACAACACTAATATTGCACATTTATACACTTCATACAAAACTTAAAAATCTTTCTAGTCTCTTATTGTTTCCTAACTCTACCTAGTCTTCATATTCCTTATTTAAAACATTTTACATACAAAATCAAAACTCAGTTGCTGCCCCGAAAATAATCTCAATGAAAAGACTCACCTTCAAATTTATAGAAGACACATAGGAACACTCAGGAATTCTGGCACTTGCAAAATACAGGCGGGCACACTTCATCACTAGCAGGAACGGGAGACACTTGTATCCGACACTTCTCACAGCTGGGGATACCACCAAAACATCTCATAGCAAGCAATTCCAAAATACAGGCGGGCACACTTCATCACTAGCAGGAACGGGAGCCACTTGTATCCAGCACTTCTCACAGCTGGGAAATCCAGGAATTAGGCGTCATTAAACTCGCTTCATCACAATCGCACACGGCTGGCATTTTTTTTCTCTTCACTTAAAACTAAGGATTCGGGCATCTGTTTACTTAAATGCCGGATCAACACCGCTGCCACCAATTTCATATATATATATATATTAGCTGTAACGTCGTGTGTAGCTATCCATCAATAAATAAGGTTTCCAGCCTAATATACAAATAAAAGCAATTTTTTATTTGCTAACAATTTGTTAATGAAGTAATATAAATTCAGATTATATGCCAAGCCGGTGTAGTCAGTCTCTATTCTATTCTCAACGCCACCGGCGTTCATCGTCTTTTTCACTCCAATCTCCGGACTCAGCCCTTTTCTCCATACAAGGCGGGCTCCTCTCTCTCGCTCCCCGACTCCCTTTCCTCTCTTTTTTCCGTCTCCTTCCCTCTCCTCTCTCTTTTTCCGTCTCCTTCCCTCTCCTCTCTCTTTTTCCGTCTCCTTCCCTCTCCTCTCTCTTTTTCCGTCTTCTCTCCTTCCTCCATCGTCTCCTGAAAAAGACCCATTTTAAACACCAGGGGTGTGTTCACAACACGCCCCTCGTTCCTTCTTATTGGCAGGTCACAAAAGTCTCACTTGACCTCCCTCGTCCTATTTGCGCATAACACGCCAAAACACACCCGAGCCGTCTGGCCCAAGGCGCCATAGTTCCTTGTCCAACATCTGGACACACTTGTCCATCAAGCCACCTGTTTCTAGTATCCCCGTCACTCAACACCAGAAAAGACGACATGATTATTTTAAGATAGGCTTCGCCTATTGTCAATGGGGCACCGGCCCTACTTTACCATTATGGAGACCCGTCTGTGTGTCTTCACTCCCTGAGTTCAGACAATAAACAATGGCCCCATGGCCACGTGCACTGGTCATTTTACAGCTGGTGGATCGTAAAAATTCAGGGACAATCGATGGGGTTGTACTTGTCCTTGAACAGCTGGTGAAACCATAACACTTATCGTGAATCGAAAGATGGGAATTCACAACCATCGACGATGTCACAGTATCTTATTGTGTATTGCAGTGTTCCCCAACCTTTTTATCGCCACGGACCGGTCAACGGTCTATAACCGGAGGACGTTGATTGTTTATATTTTAGATTGTTTTGTTTTAATAATTTTTATTATTGTATTTAAACGTGCCTTCAGAAAAAAGTGTAGCAATACCAAAAATGATTATAAAGTGGTTTTCACAAAAAGTAGCCAAAACCGAAGAAAAATATGCCGCAGTAAATAAAATGGAAATAATTTAATGATTATTGAGCGGACCAGTAGTATTTGATCTATGGACCGGGGATTGGAGACCTCTGGTGTATTGTATTCACAGTGGTTCTGGATTCTAGCATTTTCTTCTCCTTGGAACTGATGAGGCTAATCGGTCGATACTTGTTGGAAAATTTAGAATACTTGCTTAGTTTGGGTAGAATTGTTATGTAAGCTTTTTCCATTAATCTGAAAAAAAATTGAGTGTGATGCATTCTTTAAAATATATAAATTATTGCACTTCAGAACAGGCTTTTAAGTGCAATATTTTAATGTAATTCTTGCCTAGAGTTTTCCGGTATCGTGGTTTTGGATGATATTTATCCCTTACTATGGAAATGGATTACTGTTCGATAAAATCATCGTCATAAGGCTCCGAAATTTTAAGAAAAGATGTTCTCTAGAAAATCAGCTAGTACGTCTTCTTTGCCTAAGGTACCATAAATAATGCCTATGTGGTTAAGAATGGAGAGGAAATGTGTGGGTGGGCTTTTTAATATTTTGACGATGGATTTGGTAGACTTTCAGTTGAAGTTTAGAAAAGTATTTTTTTTTGAAGGGATAACTTCTTTGGGCGTGTTTTGCTGAAGAGTGAACTTGAATGAAACATCAGGATCGGGTGTGTAACGCTATTCGTTTATTATTTATTTTTTTGTTTCTTTAGTCGGAAATTGTGCTCGGTCAAGGTCGTATAGATTGAAAAGTTTACGACATACACACCTCTAAAAAGAAATCACGTGACCAAAGGAGGGACGTTTCCCCCGGGATTTTGATAATACTCAGCCTTCCATCTTCTGTGCTTATATAGCTGGTTTATGTTCTCATGTGTATGTATTAGGATATATTAGTAAGAATGACCATTAAGAAAGGTATGATATTTATATTATTCTATAACTTTATTCTTTTGCTATTATTGAAATTTTTTCTTTTTAATTTTGAGGACACGGTTGTTGTTGTTCTCGTGTCCATGAATAAATGCAGTAGATATCACTAACTTCCGTCGAAAGTCTTGATCACTGCCTCTGCTATTTGAGGAGCATCAGGGCTGCACAGGATTTCCCACAAAGAGTCCCTTAGAGGGACCATTCCCATTTTTAGTAACTTTGTTGCGACGGTTGGGCATTCCAAGATGTGATTGGGCGTGAGTTGAAGATCTGGGCAGTGTTTGCATTGAACATATGATCTTGTCTTGTCTGGGTGAATCTTCATGCCCTTAAGGTGTTCAGATGTCAATCTGGTAACTGTGGATGTTATAATTCGGGGACAGTCAAATTCCGTAACTAGGGGTTTTTTAAAAGTGTGATTCATAATTCTATGTTTGGCTACTGCTTTAGCATCATCAAGTGTGTTGGTGGTGCACTTATGATCGATGTCTCTAGCTTCTTTGGCGAGACTATAACGGCACATTCATTACCCTCAATGTGACATGTGCGGGTATCCATTGCAGGATACAGGATTTTCTTTTACTGTGCAGCTGTTCCAGAAGGGTAATAATATTACATGAGATGTTGGTCTCTCCGTTTCTTGTGGTTTTTATAGCTGATTTAGAATCTGAGAAGATTACTAATCCTTCTCTGTAGAATCAATAACATGGGGGTCTTGTTGATATAATATAAGGGCCTCTCTAATCGCCATGAGTTCATTTGTGAAGTTTGAGGTGATTATGCCTGCGTTAATTTTGTGTTTGTAGTTATTACCATCTGGGAGGAGGAGGATTATTCCGGCACCTCCATTGCTGAGGGATCTGTCTGAGGAACCATCGGTGTAGGCGATTGCAAAGTTATCTTGAGGGAGTATTTCTATCGTTTCAAGTCCTTTTTGTCTGAGAGTTACAATTCCAATTCGAAACAGGTGTTCTTTGGTGGGTGTTTTGGAATGAGGGAATCCTGAAGGAACTCTAAGGAGGAATGTTCCAAATTGAGCTCTTTTCTGATTTCACTATCAAGTTGGAGAGTCGAAGATCTTTTGAGCCTTGTAGAATTTTTCCATTTAACAAAAACTCTTCCAGAGATATGGTCCAAACCATATGAGCGTAGTTTATTAGTGAACTTGATAGTCGCAAGGTTGCGCTTTCTTTCTAGAGGAGGCAGGCCGCATTCTTGTTCGGCCTTTTCATTATTGGTTGATGACACTGTTCCAATAATAATTTTGGCAGCTCTGTGTTGTACAGAATCAAGTTTCTGCTTAACAGAAATAGAGGCCGGAGTCCAAAAGGGTTTGAGGTCTTGAGCCCCAAGAAGTTCCGCATAGCTTTCGAAGAATATTCAGTTTTCCAAGAGCTTTGTTGGCAGTTTGTTCGATGTGCTTTGAAAAGTGGAGTTCGGGATCAAAGGTTACTCCAAAAAAGGTAGGTAGGTCGACTTTTTTGATTTGAGAGTTCTGTATTTTGATATTAGCATTAAAACTGCTTCAGACACGGTAAAATGAGCTGATGCATTTATGCTAACATCCTTAATTATGTGTAAATTTAAAATATTTTATTTCATATGAGAAATTAGTGTTTAAATGTGAAGTTGGTGGTTTTTTTATTCTGTTAAATCTTAATTATCTTGAAAATATTAAGAATTTCATTAATAACTTAACTAATAACTTAACCTAAAGCTGCACACATTTTAAAATAATGTATCGTTATTGTTGTGTACCTAACTGTTCCTCTAATAAATCTGGGAAACCATACGTTTCGGTTTTTCGTTCATGTATCGGAGAAATTTTTGCAGCGAAATGTAGAGCAGAAAATGGACAAATAGTTCTAATGGTTGCTATTTATGTTTCACCAAATCAAAGTGTAGAGAAAATGATCGAATTAATCCACAAAAATTTAGTTGCCTTCTTTGAAGCCGGGTCGGATCGGCTCTCTTCTGAATCAAAATCTATACAAATTACCTATGATTTTAAGTGGTCATTTTAATGTAGATTTTTCAAAAGACCAATCGAAACCTTTAGCTGATTTTTTAAAATCAAATTCGATTTAATTATGTCAAATGATCCAAATGAAAGCACTACGAAGTACGGAATAATGCTTGGTGGAGTTTTTTTTAGATATTTAAATGATTTTGAATCTAAAGTATTTAAAGTAAAGTCAGCTACCATATTGTGTGTGTGTGTGTGTTTCCTTAGAATACAATTAATTCACAAATATGATTGTATGTTTTGCAACAAAAATTACTTTATGAGTACAGATATATGAGAATAAATAATTTTATGACACAATATTAATACCCCCTTGTTTTTATTCACAGAACTAATCCCTGAAATAACTTTACAAAATTGCCGACTGGGTCGCGTGGTTGGTTTGTCGCTGGCCTTCTGTACTCGAGGTTGCAGGTTTGACCCCGTCCCAATTCGATGGATTTTCATGATGATGAAAATCGACAGCGGCATTGTCGTATGATTATACGGCATGTAAAAGATCCCTAGAGCGTCTATTCTGGCTTGGATGCTCTCGGTAAAATTAAATCCTAGTACAGGTTCACATCGTCAAGAAATCAGGTGCCTCCTTCTGGGGAGGAAACCGGACGTCAAACTTACTTGCGGCGATTGGTATCAGCCTATATGGTGCCGCAATAAAAAGAGATACCAGTTTCCGGGGAATGTACTAGATCTGCAATGGTGAAACATTAATCGACAGCCATTAGAAATAGAAAAAAACATTACAAAATTTGAAATTTTCACTTCTATCATGTGGTCACAAGCACACACATCTAATTCTTTTATTTGACAGAATTATAAGAAATTGTAATAAGTTTTTTTTTTTTGGCTCATATCTCTTTGATACAAATTGTACTTGAAATTGCCACCTAAGAATACTCATAATAGTAATAATCGGTTTCGATTTGAATCCTTTAAAAGGTAATGTCTTTTTTCTAAGAAAATGGCCCCCAGTACACATTTTTGTCAGTCTTTTTTTAACCACATTCCATTTTTTTGTTTTACAAATAAATGTTATTATTTCCAATACTCATGAAGAAAAAAAATATGACAAAAATTTCTCTGCCTTCATTTAAAGTATTATATTCATCGAATTAATTTCCAAACTAAGCTTCTTTTCTATTTCCCAATTTGCATAATTAACATTTTGACAAAAAACAGGCATGTGCAACGGTTTCAGTATATGTATTACATATGCTCTACATTTATATTTTTTCTTACTCAATATCATTTTTAGTATTTTCGATTACATTAGACAACACCAAAAATATTTCGGTTTCAAAAATAGTTTATTATGAAGTATTTTGACCCGTTAAACACGAAAATCACCATCAAAACTTCAGATTAATTCTTGCTTTCAAGAATCAGAACTCCTCCTTACTCCAAAATAACTATATTTCCGCTTATCTTTACTTTCTGTGCATAAATCTTTGTGATGTTCTTTAAAGCGGGTAGATGGAAGCACTTGCCTCAGGATTGATTTTAACTTCTACGAACGGCGTGTAACAGCACCACCTCTGCAGGTGTGTTTTGAATGCAACCTAGAGTGTCAAAGAAGAAGAAAGACCGTTTGCAGGATCCATGCATTCCATCATCCATTCGAGCCAGTTCCTTACTCAGCTAATGTGAAAATTTCTGTCCCACCTAAAAAGTATGAGATTGTAAAGGATGATATATTGAAGAAGAATTCATTAGATCTCATGGCCCAGATTTCGAGGTTGAAGATTTGAATGAATCCCACAGACTAAATCAAGCATAATTGACTGACCTCGTAAGAGATCTTGAATTGCCAAAGCAGAAATCAGAGCTTCTTTCATCCAGCAATAGAATCTACTCCTACCAGGCGTCAAGGTTACAGAGTCCAAGATGGCTCCTCAAAGGCTTGATGAATTTCACGTTCATTAGTTATGATCCAAACAACTGGAGGCTGTTTAGTGTAAACTCTTCTAAGCTTAGTTTGAAAGCAGTATTACTACACAACGACAACCTTCTTCCTTCCATTTCCATCGGACATTCCGTTAACATAAAGGAAACTTATGCAAATGAGAAATTACTTCTAGATTTAATAAAATACGAGGATCATAAATGACAGATCCCTGGTGACTTGAAAGTTATTGCTTCATTCATGGGAATGCATTTACGCTGTACCAAATACTGCTGTTTTCTGTGTTTGTGGGACAGTACAGATCGAAAATTGCACTACATACAAGACAAATGGCCCAGAAATCTGAAATTAGGCGAGAGAAATGTCCCAACTGATTCTCTAGAAAACCCAAATAACATTCTGTTTCCATCTCTGCACATTAAGCTGGGATTAATGAAAAACTTTGAGAAATCCATGTGTAAAAGGATGGAAAGGCTTTCTAATGTCTTAGATCGAAATTCCCAAGATTGAGTGATGCAAAGATTATAAGGAGGGAATGTTCGTGACCCTTAAATACGCAAAATCATGGAGGACACTGCTTTTGATCAAATTCTTTCTGTAACGGAAAGAGAAAACAGCCTGGGGTGCCTTTAAAAGAGTGGTATGAGGATTTTTTTAAGCAGCAAAAAAAAGATGAGAACTATCAACAGTTGGTGAAAAAACTCCTACAAAAGTTCCATGACCTAAGATGTAATATGTCTGTAAAGATTCATTTTTCATATTTCCACCTTTTTTTTACCCCCTAAGAACTGTTGAGCTGTAAGTGATGAACACAGTGAATGGTTTCTTCAAGATATCGTAACAATGGAATGTAGATATCAGGATCGTTGGGATGAGTCAATACTCGCAGACTACTGTTGGACAGCTTTAAGGGATACTCGGGATTCGACATACAAGAGGCAATCCAAAAGGAAATATTCACAGGAAATGAACTAAAAAATACTGCTGATTTCTTATGTAAACACTGTTTCTTGAAACATGACTTATTGTATTGTATTTATTACCTAGTAATGTTTTGTTCTCAAATTTACCCATAAATTGATGGATGGGCTGTTGTATATCTTAAAAACAGGAGCTAATAAATAAATTTCATTTACATATTCGCTTTTTTTCAACCTAAAATTAGTAAAAGAGTAGGCTATTTAAAACTAGAAAGCAGACAAAAAAGGTTTTTTTGTTGCCTAGCGTTATCTGCGCTAGATAAAATCAGCCCATTATTGTAGTTGTCTTTTATTAATTTTTACTGCTTTGATTTCCTTTCCATGTCACCCAACTGCAATACTTAAATTCCATAGAGAACGCGAAGAGGATTATTTATTTTTTGTGGTGGTGGAAAGAAGCTATATCTATATTGTTTTGCAACTCTTTTCGAATTCTATATTTTAATTTTTTTTTTTCGTATCTGATTAGGCAAGGAAGGTTGAGAGAAAAATAACGGTTTGCTTTAAATTTGCTACTAGAGGGAATAGCGTTGGGAATGGTAGTGTTAAAATAATTACAGAGTTATTACTCATTACGGTTACGAGGAAAAAAATTTAAAAAATACTGTTATTATTTATTCATACATTTATTATATATAATTGATTTTTTTCATTTATTTTTGATAAATTTTCCTATATAGTATTCCTTTCATGTTGCATAAACTGTTTTCTTACAGCTTAGCTAATATTTTGACGCAAAAAATGCTGAGGATGACAACGCAGAAAAAATTAATTTTAATTATTAATGCATTTTTTGAGTAACTTGAAAAAAAAAAAGGTCTTTGCGGTTAAAACTAAAATCCTATAATTTCTTCTTTCTTGAATGTTGTCAGAACTCAATAATTAAAAAATAAATAAAATCCGAGCACACAAAAACACATAGTTTTAAAAAGAAATAAAAGTGTTGGTTTAAAATAGAGAAAAAAAACTTTTAAAGGGAAGCAAGCAGATTTTTTCTTTTGTGAAGGAACTCTAAGAAGTTCAAAAGAAATGATTATATTTTTAGAGGTTTTCAATCTAAGAATTTCTTTAAACCATTAAAATAATCACTAAAAGACTACTTTAAAACTATGATCGAGTGGTATATTTTTCGAGTGTTAGTAGGTTTTCATTAAAACAACATCTTCAGTGGACGTTCATCTTTTTTATTGTGACACACAAATCAAAACCTTAGGACAAAATTGCGGTACTTTTTCACGTTGACGAGACAAACTTGCGACGATTACAAAGCAGAGCGGACAAAGAGAAAAGCAGCATTGACATGTACGGGAAAAAACATAAAGACAAAGAGAGAGCGATTACACTAGATTTTGGCTTTTTATACCGGTAGTGGCAAGCGCGTGATTATTATGTAATAGTAGTTCTGATTGGATATAGAATGGGCGGGATATGGATTTTGGACTAGCCGATTACGATTAAGATTACAGTGTTATTTTTAAAACAAAGAATTAAAGTTTGTTTAAATATTAGTATAAAGAGTTAACAAAAAGGATGATAGAGGGAATTACTACATATATATATATATATGTATAACGTTTAAGTGAGAAAGAGAGAGAGAGAAAGAGTATATAAAATTGGATAATAGAGACGGATGCTACAGTATATGCAAATATAGCAGATTTAGAATTATTTCGTAGGGTTAGAGCTAGTTTTTTGTGTCTAGTAAACTTTCCCTTTTACTTATTATACTGAGGATAATCAGTTATAACATAGATGAATTAAAGAACATCCCAATCATTGAAACAAATCAAGAAATCTTCCCAGCATAATATTAAATAATTTATAATTGACATATTTTCACCACTTATGTAATTTCCCTCTATGATTATTACTGTTTTATTTCAATGACTGTAATATTGTAATAGCTATATATATATATATATATATATATATATATATATATATATATATACAAACAGGGCCGGCCATCTGGGGAGGGGAAGTGGGGTGGATGCTTTGCACCGGGCCCCCACGCGATTGAGGTGTATAAAAACTAAAATGTACTCTTGCACATGAAAATTTGACAATATCCCTATCGTAGGTAATATGTATTTTGTGTTAAACATTGCTATTGTGTGTAGATCTCTGAATTTCAACAATCTGCAAACTAATTCTTGAAATCATGCGGACTCCTTATCGGTTCGCACTCCCGCCGAATGATGCATATACAACAGCGTAGTTACCGTGGTATCAGCCGTATCAATGATACGGGCCCCCCAAACTACAGGGGCTCCAATATGTGCAAAATTTTGACACTTTCAAATAAGTTTTAATTTTCCAAAAAAAATCCCCTTCCCCTCGCTAAAAATTTTGATACAGGGTTCAATCAGGACTTGAAGCGCCAGTAGCATATAATAAGAATTGGTTTCAAACTCTGAAGAACATTCCTCAACGACATTCCCTCTTATCTGATTATTATCAGAAAAAAAAGCCAGTTATTTTCTTTCCTTTTTATATCTAAATTATGAAATATTTGTTTCGCTATCGCCCAAATTATTGTATAAATCGCTTAGCTGCTCTTTCTCAAAACATTGTTTCATATATATATCCCATTATTAAATTTTAAATTGTTCTCAAAATTCAAAATAAAGGCTATCGCAATTTATACTGGTGAAAACAATTAAAGGGACACGTGTTTTGTATTTTTCCGCTATAAAAAGGAAACTCACAAAGAAAATAAAACCAACCTTGGCCAAAATAACGTCCGATATTAGACCAATATATGGGAAAACAAATAGATACAACATGCACCCTAAATTAGGAAACTAGTCACTTGTTCAACACAGCAGCTGACCCACACCCTATCAATCAGGGAAAACATGTCTTATAGGCTGTATGATCGCCTCTAACAGCTACACAACTCTCACTTCGGTGTTTCATACTATTTACCAGGGTCCTGTGACAATCACACCCACTCTTGCACAAAGGCAATCTTGAGCTCATCGATGATCTTTGGAGTTCGAGCTGAAATTGAGTGTCCAAGGGTGTCCCATGCGTATTCGGTGGGATTAAGGTCAGGGGACATTGCAGGCCATTCCAGTAGTTGAATATCCTCCGATAGGAGGTATTCATCTACCAAATGAGCCTTGTGTAGTTGTGTGTTATCATTTATAAAGATGAAATTTAGTCCATATTATCCGCGGAAAAGTTTGATATAGGGTACAAGGATCTCTCTCTTCCCCTGTACCATTCACTTGTCAGAGTATCTCTATCAAACACATGAAGGTCGATATAGCTGCCTGCAATGATGCCTGCCCAGACCACCTCGACCATAGTGATTCTTTTCGACAATGTTAGAGGGCCGATATTGACTCAAAATGAGAACACGTTTCGAGTCACTGCTAAGACTAAATCACGAATTATGAAAGAAAACCTGCCCTAATCTTCCTCTATCAAAAACAGGTGCTTTCAGTAACACGCTAGACGATCTTTTTTGTGGTTGACAGTCAAAGAGAGTTTTTGTGGTTGAGTCAGAGAGGCGCCTGGCATGCAGTCCACCTGCATTAAGTCTCTGGGTGACTGTTTTCCCTGAAAATAATCTTCCTGTTGCATTATATAGGTTGCGTTGTTGTCACGGACCTATCTCTTTCAGCTTAAAGTCTCAAGTAATGGTCTCGAGTCAGCATTGTTCTCTTTTTGTAGCCATGGTCAGGTCGGCGAACCACTGTTTCTATCTCTATGAACTGTTTTCACAGAGTGGACACCACATTTCTCGCAACCCCGAGGTCCCAATAGCAGGTCGCCTGTGATTGGTCCGCATCGAGTCTTCCGACTATCCGCCCGCTTTTGGCATCATTTAGACCATGACGACTGACCAATGCCGGTTTAACCATTGGGGGCTTGAGGTGGGCACCTAGGAGCCCGGATAAGCTTGTGAAGGTCCCCTTGGATCTCACTTTGAGAACGAGAATAAGTTGGAGTCAGATAAGAGCCAGTAGCCATTTTTATAAATAACTTTCTTTATTTGGTAATCTTTCCCAAAAAGAATCAAATACTTTTAATAACAAATAAATTAAATTAGCTATATGAGGTTTAATAAGGGTCTTTCCTTTAAATTAACTTAAATATTTAATGATCCAATTAATTAACAATTAGAATATCGATCCCGTAGAGATCATCGCAATAAGAGATCCCAGAATTATATTCAATATTCTTATTGAACATTTAATTTTAATCTCACTCTTAATATAAAGCTTTAATGAGACTTTAATCAATATTTACCACACTGCAGTTCAGCTCAGCTTTTTCTGAGATTTTATCCTCCTAGAAATCTCCAATAATATATTTCTAACTTCACTATTATAACTTCTTACTTCAATCTCTCTCTCCTACTGCTATTTACTTTACTATTCCGTTTGACTTAAATACTGTATCTAATCTGCATAACAAGGAATCTTGTCCTCTTTTTGGAGCTGATTGGAAATAGGTAGGGAATTAAATTTCCCTAAAAAAAGACGACTCAGAAGGTTAGTGATAAAGTTCCGTATAGATTTGTCACAAGCTGGACTAAACCAGATTTTCTGGTTACAAATTTCGATCATCCAGTGCCAAGGGGGCCTGTAGATCTTCCGTGACAAGGGTCCAAAATGAGCTTATATCGGCACTGCGACTGGTTATATTAACGATTGGTAAACAACAACAAAAAAAAAAATCAAAAAATAATGATTGAGCTGAACTAAGAAGTTTTAAAACGTCCTTACTCTACAAGCTTCAGCGAGCAAGTGAGGTACCTCTCACAAAGATGATCACAGCGACACTGCCTTAAGTCGTCATAAGTCTATACGTAGCAGAGTTGTCCGCAAAGAGCTCATCTATCATCTGATACCTTATTTGAGAAAAGACGTTACCGTTCATCCCTTTAATTGCTTTCATCGCACAGTGTAAAACACTATTTTTGGTATCATGAATTCTTCTTGATTCTTAGCAGTGGCGTACACAAAGAGAGGATGGTTCACCCTCCACCCCATAGACCAACAGATTTTTAATTTTTAGCTTAAATATTACGCCTCAACGCTTTCATCCGTCTTTTTTTTTTAAAAAAAAATTTAATCCCTCCATATAAAAGAATGAATTGTACGCCCCTGTACTTCAGTTTGCTAGTATTATTATTAAAAAATCGTCAGTAAGACTCACACACATAAATCCAAGCTTGTGACGTCTTACGCGTCTTTTCTTTAACATGTCCTTTGGGTTCTTTGGGCCAGAATTAATGGCAACTCTTTTCCAACCAAATCCAAGAAACGAGAAGTGAAAAGATGCAAATAATATAGGATAAATATAGGATCTTAGAGTAAGCGTGATGGCAATGTAATGGTAGTGTAAAGGAATGTGAGACAATTGACGTGCGTTGTGGTAGTGGATGATTATTGAAGTTCGTTGTTCAAAGATCCAATTTCTACGTGTTGTGGGTAAACCTATTGGTGAGCGATTAGAAGTTAAACGTAAAGCTACTTACTACTGTAGATAAAGACAAGTTTATTACAGAATAATATAAGGTAGGATTGATTAATTATTATTATTAAATTTGAAGATTAGGCGGTTCGAGTAATGAGAGTGGTCTGAATTATATTGTGTGTTGCGTATTGTGTCATCGTAGATTCTCTCATTAAGTAGTTATATTATATTTGTTCAAAGTTTAAGTTGAATATCTTAATAAAGATATTTTAAGATAATGTTTGATTCTAGTTCTTACGATAACCCTACACCTTTAGCTCACGCTGATACTTCGAGGGATGTATTTCCAAGGGGAGGTACATCACAAGCTGCTAAATATTTTGTGCAGGTTTGCTTTTTATTCTGTGCATTAACATACGTTTGCAGCTCTTCAGATTTCTACCTTTCGTATTATTAAAAATTAAATATACACATTTACTAAAAAAGCATTATTTGCTTTTCACTTTCATAAATATCTGTTGAAATATTTCTCTGTATTTACTTATATGTTTAACCATTAGATTGGCTCAAGACAATTACACGTGTAGTAAATTGTTTTCTATTAAGGTATCCGACTAGGTTCGGAACCGTGATTTTAAAAAAGCTCATAAATGGATAATTTTTATGATATTTAGTGTCACTTAGATTAGAATACATGTATAAAATTGTTTTAAGGACATTTTGACAAAAAAATTATTTAAATACAATATTTTGGCAAAAAATTAACTAAGAATAACCTTTTTTCAAAATGTTCTCCTTTTATAAAAAATAACTCTAAAATAATATTTTTCTTATACAAAGTAAAGACTTCTCTCTCCATAGAGTCTGAACTATTTTTTTGTGAACAATTCACATTATTTTCAGTTACAACCAATTGAAATAATTATCGGCGTTTTTATCTTAAAATTTTTCCCCTCTGTTGTCGTACAACATGGATAAACCCACTTCTAAGTCATATATTTCAAAACTTCTATTTGAGCCCCTGAACACAGGTCTGAGTTATGTTATATACAGGCAAAATATTATTATAATACAAACCTTTTTCACAAAATGAGAATATTTTGAAAACGGGTCATTCTATGTTCATTTTTCGTCAAAATATTGTACTTAAATAATTTTTTATTGTAATAATATTTTCTTAAAACGGTTTTATATACATTTTCTAATCTAAGTGACACTAAATATCATAAATATTATCCATTTATACGCTGTTGCAAAATCATGGTTCCAACCGTAGTCGGATACCTTAATAAAGTTTGTTGAAAATCATTGAAAACATTCGGATTATTCCTAAAGCAGGCAAAGTCCAATTTATTGGTAAAAATACTGTCTTGGGAAAACAATCCTTCAAGTGATTCCCTCCAATATTTATTTTTTTGCACACATGAATTCGGGAACTCACATGATATGGATAAAGGGTACACTTAAGCCCCCAACAGAAGCAACAAAAAACATATTCCTTAATTTATGACCAATTTAAAAGCTAATAAAAAGAGGGTTGAAATAATCCTGCAGGAAATTACATTTTTTAATGAAAAAGAGAGAGATAGTTGTTGTGTGATTTTAAATCATCGTTTCCTTGTTTTGAATTTCATTCCTTTAAAACAACAAACGGTGATTACGGCTTTATTTATTTTGTATTTCCTTGAGACTTGAAATAATATATTATATACAAATTTTTACCATATTAACTGGAATTAGCTTGCAGCAGAGAGAAGCGAACTGATCTGAGAAAAACCTTCTCTCTTTTCGGAAAAATTCGATCGCTTATTGTCTGACTTAATTATAACCAAATTAATTTTAGTAATTCTGTAATAGTCTTTAATATAATTGTAAATTTACAAAAATAATGAGTATTTTATCGTGGTTCATTACTATTTTTATGGCATGTATTAAATCTTAACTAAATTACCACATCGCGCCATATATATATTGTCTACTTAGAAGATATTCAGGTGGGGCTTACTTTTACATAGAGATTCAGAGACTCTAGAAGTCTCAAAACCTCGTTGAATGTTTCAGTTCGTTCATAAAGCACTAAGTATAGATAATGACAAACAAAATTTTTTAGATTATTTTTAGTAAAAATTTAATGTAACAAGCACTTAAGCTGGTTTGAATCAAACGCACAAATAAAGGTGTTTATGGGTTTCTTAGTTCCATTATTATCCACAGTAGTTATAATTAAAATCTACAAAAGGTCATTTTGGATTTTGGCACATACAGTGATTACCCACGGCCTTTACTGCGCATAATTATTCAACTTCTTCTAAATAGTGCAGATTACCAGTAAAGGGTGCTCCATACGCCAAAATACTGCCCGGTTTGTCATCTTCTCGTGGAAAAAAATTTATGTACGCCCTGTTTACCAACGAGATCTCGAAATATCTCGAATTCTATTTAATTTTCTGTATTGTTTTAAACTATTTTTTTCTAAGACTCCAATTATTAAAATTTTATTTTTTAAAACCTTTTTACTAATGAGTAATAGCAAAGAATCTCACTGTCATATTAAATTTCTTTATTGGAGATAAGAACCCGATAGAGCTGGTGACGGCTCTATCCGCGTCCTTCTGACTAACAAGTCCTCTTGGGAAATCTTTAAATCTATTTTATTCACAACGAACCTTCTGAAAAAGAGAACGTTATTTTGCAAATTAGGTCTACTATATATAGTCTAAGCTTTCAACCTAAAGAGAGAGAGAGAGAGAGAGATAGGATAGATTACTAACGGTTCAGTAATCAATTCAATTCATAGTGTAACGCAGATATTTGATAATTGTAATTATTAAAGTGACAATTGGTCGCTAGAGATTAGATAGCTAGGAAAGTAGTATATTCGAGCCTAAAGTAAGTGCACTGATATTTAGTCTTCTCATACTTCGCGTACCTCGTTATTTACCTACGTATTGCTTCAATTGGGTGCATCTCTTGATTTAGACTGCTTGAACTTGTTTTGTTGATTGTGTGATAAAAACATTGAGTAATCTTGGACATGGCTAGTCTTCCTTCCCTTCCTCCCACATCTCTTGGCGTAGATGAGAGAACCTTACAAGCTATGTGTTCCAAATGAATTATACCAACGAGTAATTTATTTACATTAGTACTAGAATGTCCGTCGGTGTCGATTGGACACCTGAGCCTGTTTAGTTTGTTTTTTCCGCACTTTTTGCGGGGAAATTGAAAATTTTTCTTGATTTCTAATTATTTTCTGTGGTGATTACACAGGAAAAGTTTTGTGGCTCTAGGTTAATTAGTACAGATTTTCAGACTAAACATATATAGAACGTCCGCTGGTGTCATTTCGACACCAATGCTCTTTATCATTATAAATAACTGTCGTCCAGTATATATTCAGATAGTTCACTAAGTAGATACCATTAGTATAACAAATTTCTTGAAGTAATATCACACATTTATTTGATCTTGAATACAGTGTTATTGGATTCACAGCGAAAATGAGTCAGTTATACTAAAATCGTTGTGTGTAAGTGTTTCGTTACCTAGCATTTGCTTACTTGCTCATAAAAAAACATTCGGTTTTGGAAACTTGAATAGAGCAGAAACCCTGATACGACTCGTAGAAAAGGTCTCAGCCCTGATGAAATTGCTAATTTGTTGCGAGAGCTTTCTGAAAATGAATCGGAGGGGGTAGCTGTCTTGCTCTAATTTAGATTCTGATGAAGACAAAGATTGAGTGTGAAGAATGCGAAGAAAGCGCAGATGTAATTAATAACATCCCAGCAAATTCTGATATACGTATATGTCGCTAGGGATGGCACATAATGGATACCGCACAACAGTAATGTTCCTGGCAGATTTGCTACTCGAAATGTGTGTGTTTAGCGACAAAGCAGTGACCTATCAAGCATTAAGAAACATACTGTCAACGTCAGCTTTTTATGATATAAAGCGTAATGATATATGATAATTACATGAAATAATATTAAAAAGTCTTAAAACTAAACCCTACCTTGAACAGTAGTCCCATAATTATTTATTTTTGTTCCAATTATTTTATATATTTTATATCGCGCTGTCGAAACAACACCAGTGGACGTTTAAGGGTAGTCGAGAAATCCCGAACGTTCTAGTGTTAGCCAATTGCCCTGGAAAGACATGTCTCGCATGTCAAGATGCTTTTGTCCCAAAATCGCCAAGGAAGTGCATGATGATTTATTATGAGGACATGGAACTTCGACAGATTTAAAGCTGTCTTACTAAATATGCGAGAGCCTGAACTAAATCTGGATCATATTTTCAGACAGAAAATTTTCTCCATCTTCAAAAAAATATGCCATATAGAAATTTATACATCTGTTTAAGATATAGCTTTTAAAGAATTGAAATATAATCACAGTAGCAGCTCATAAATAATTATGTATTTTAAGACGTAAAGATAGCTCGTTTAGTATTAAGACCAGGTGCGTAGTTACTACCGTATCAATGATGCGGGGCCCCCATGCTACAGGGACCTCATTACGTGTAATATTCAGGCACTTTAAAAAAAATAAGGGTCTTTTATTTCTTTTCTTAAAAAAAAAGGACTCCCAAGAAATTTTGATACAGGGCCCACTCAGGACTAGTTACGCCAGTGATTAAGGTATCGGAGAAAATTGCGAAACACATTTTATACCAAAAAAAATTGATCGAAAGAAAATTAATAATAAGATGAAATATGCTATTTTCTATAGTATAGAAAAGCCAATGCACATTAATGTTGACGTACTCTTATATCTGAAAAAATATTTGAAATTCGGGTCCTATTTTTTAACATTACTACATGAAGAGTGACTTGACGTGTATCAGCCTCTCTACACGGCGGGTCTTCATTGGCACCAGGACTTGAATTCATGATTCGCTAGCCACGATTACTTGATCCCTCGGCTAACTCAACCACCTTTGTATTTAATAGAGCCTGAGTGAGTAAATATTAACTCTCCAAGTGGTTAGCACGGAAAATTCCGTCATTGTAAAGATGCTTCGAAAATACACTGCACGGGTTTATTTGCCTTCAAGTAACATTTTCAAAAGCGGTTGAGCCGTACTTTTCTGAAATCCTTTCCTCCTTTTAAAGGTTTAACATCTTGAAAGATAATTAGGGACGGTGTGGAAGCCACACAGCAGGACACTGATAGGAAGTTTTATGGATCGCAGGGAACCCCGTGTTTTGACCCTGGAGCAATCGTAAAAAATCGAGGAAAATTTCTTTAGACCCCAGGAAGTGTTTGTTTGTTAGCTTGTATTTTAAAAGTTTTGAAAAATCCCAACGCATAAGTTAAATAAGTTATAATTCCCTTTTGGTTTCATATTAATTTGAAACTGTAACAAGTTGGGGCGTGTCAAGGCAATCTGCTATTTTATATAGTTAGACAAATTATATATATTTTTTTAAGTATATTCTTTCGCTTCATTTTTCTTATCTTAATCAATTCTTTCAGTTTTTGAAACATGATTATTTCATTATAAGATGCCAAAAAAAATTAATAAAACACCAAACACTTTAAAATTTGAAACCTTTTCAACTTTCCAACCACTAAAAATTAATAAATTTAAACTTCATCAAATAATTTGAAACATTTTCTTACACTTTGATAAAAATAATAACGAAAAAAAATTAATTAAGATCTATTAGTTTTTTTTTTAGATTTCAAAGCCCAAGTGTTCAAGGAAGTTTACGTACAGTGCCTAGTTATATATTGTTAAAATTCACTGAATTATATTTGAATTTTAAGTGCTTGAACTTCAGTTTACATCAAAGACAACATGAATGAATATTTTTCCACATTTTTTTTTATAACTTGAATGTTTGAATAAATGGTAATCAAAAGTATACGGAAACATTTACAGTAGAGATTTATGCATATAAATAAACATAAAAATCAATTTTAAATTCGAGCTATTCAAAAACATTCGAATTATTCTTTAAAAATATCTATTTATGCAAAATACCTCAACATTTATTTTTTTAAAGGCTAACTGAATACGTAATTAAATCTGGATATTTTTTGAAATCTCGACCGTATAAAGCTAGAAATTTTATGTTAGAAATTCCATTTGAAATTTCGAAAAAAAAATGCATCGCGCAGTTAAAAATTATTTACCATAAGTTCTAGCAATTCTTTGAGTATAATATAAATTTCAAATTTTATTATATAGCTTCTTTGGTATTTTTTAATATATTTCGAGGGTTTCATACAATTCAGTTGAAAACTGCATGCTATAAGCAAAAAATATACTAAAAAAAAATTGACGAATATACAATGAAGTTTTACATAGAAGCTAAAGCGTAGGAATGAAAAATTTTGAGTATATCTGAAGTAGTTTTCGAAATATTTATTTTAAAGTTCAGAAAATTTGTGTGCGTTATGTTATACTTAATATTAATTAAATGGTTAAAATAATATGTTAATAATAGTCATGTAATCGTTTGATGACACATTCATATACTAATAAAAATTATAATAGTCATTAATGCGAATGTCAAGAATTTTATGTAATTTTAAATTCAGACATTAAGATATTGATGTAGAAAATATAAAACGACCATCTAAAATACATGAAAAATGCAGTCTGCTATAAAATGATCATGACAAACAAAATACGGCATTTTCACTTACTATGGCAGAGCCGGCTCAGTCAGGGGTGATCTGGAAAAAGAGAGAGGGAACCGAGGTTTTGATGGATGCCGCTCTAGCTTTTAAAGTTCCCAGGAAAAAAAAATATATAAAGTACAAATGCAAAAATAAGTCTTGCAATTTTCCATACATTTTTATAACAACGAATTGTGGAATTGGCTTCCAATACATTGTTGTGTTTGACAATATCTAAGGTAACCAACCCTACTTTAGATAGATTTGTACTCCTTTTTCGTAACCGTATTCCTTTTAAAATTAATTCGTGCAGACAAAATACACCTTTTGCACCCTTAAAAATTTATGTAAACTATAACGGTTAATTTTAATTAATGCAACTTGTGAAATTTTACATATTAACCATTTCCGTCTAAACAGTTTACATGAAAAAAAAGTTTGGACTCCCTCATTCATTAGGGAATTATATAACATTCCAACATTAAGTTTTATTTTTCACCGAATAGGGTCGAGTGGTAGTGTATCGTGTTTCCACACCACAGGTCTTGGGTTCTATTAACGGGCTGGGCAAGGTCGACTCTGCCTTTCATCCCGGCTACATTGGGTCGATAAATGAGTACCAAGCTTGCTTGGGGTCTTAAACACTGAAGGTCTCTCTTTAGACAGACCACCAAATCGAGACATCTGTTCATGCACCTCAGCGCCCAGTGGTCACGTATATTGGGATGGGCATAGTAGTTCCTGGCCCTCATGGATTGTTGTGTCACTGAGTTTGAGTTTTAAGTTTGAGGATTGCCTCACTTTGCGGATATCCCTTAGATAAACATTTATTTCCACTCATTTGCAATTAAACATTTTTCTTTCAATTACGTTTATTTCAGAAGGAACTTTGATTTTTCAAATGTATTTGCTTAATAACATGTATATTTGTGTATTATATTAAAATTTTGATCAATCCAAAATTACATGTTTTTTGCTCCTCTAAAAGCTTTTAGGATTTTAGAACTGATCTTACAATCCATATACGTTTTATAGTAGTATATTTAAAAATGATAAAGACATTTTATTAACTGTGTGAGGTTTTATGCTTCGTTTATAAATATAAAAAATTGCTTTCAGCTACAGTTTTTAAAATGTACTGAAATAAGTGGAGGAATAGGATATTTACATATGATGAATATTTTTGACTGCAGTAAGATATATTTATATTTCAGATTCTTTACAATTTGAATAGAAGTTGTAAGCCATTTTGCGAATAGTTTGATATTGAATATAAACTCATAGGCTGTTTAATAGTAAAGTGTTTTATTTTTATACCAATACACATTAAAATAAGGCTCATTTGCAGTTATATGATCAGCTTTAGTGATATTTAAATTTTCAAAAATAGTCTACACGTACGAAAACATTCTTTGAAACCACACTCCACATCTCTCATACTATGTCTTCCCTACAGCAGGAAATATTTGTGTATACTCAAAAAATTTAATACAGGATACATTTCCAAATCTTAAAATTGTTTTTAAAATTTGGTATGCATACATTGTGGAACTGTCGGTTAACTTCACTGAACAAAATTGTTTTAAGTGTACTGTTTTGAAAGACAAAAATTAATTAGGAGAATTTTTCTCACAATAGAATTTGTAATGACTGAATTGTGTGAAAATGTAGTTATCGATGTGTGACATTTTTTCCTTGTAATAAAAGAAACAGAAAGATAAGAAATTAAACTTGAGTAGAATATGGTTAGAAGTACGGTCATGCGCATTTGAAGAAGTATATCCCCCATTTAAATTAAAAATTATTGACTGAATGTGTGTTATGTCCATCACAAATGCCGATGTAGAAAGAAATTTTATTTAATACAAAGTTCGAAAAGGAGAACACTAGGAATGAAAAATTTAGATTTTTCGAAAAATATTCAGTTAACATAATAAAATATCATTTATATGATTTTTATTTAAAATAAATTAAAAGTATTGAAATCCTTTTTTTATGTTATTTTAAATTAAAAATATAATTGAATAGAGGAAGATCGGTTTTATTTCATAAATATTACCATCGTATGTATATCACCGTATGCACCATTTATTGTCTTATTGTTTAAAAAAAGAGATAGGGCCTTTACTCTTTTTACCTCATTACTTTTTTAAAAAACAGGAATGTGAGCGCATTTTCTTACTCTCATATTCAAAAATGAATACGTGTGCTTTTTTCTGGTTCAAATCGCAATACCAAAATACATATATATTTTTTAATTTTTAAGAAATGACGGAAAAATAAATTTCGTTTGAAGAAAATGTAATTATTTTTCAACTTCTAACACACCATTTATTTCATTTTTTCCTTTTTTTTTACCCTTTATTTTGTTTTAATTTTGGAAACGACCGACATACAAGATTGCCCACGGCAACTTAATAGCAAGCTGTAAACGATTGATCTCTTGGTTCTTACTTGACAAAGGGACCGAACTAAGTGATAAAATTGTCCCCGTTCGACCTCCCAAGTTTTAAAAGGGGGAAAGGAAAGAAGACTGTTGCCTTTTTAAAGCGAATGGCAAAATAACAGTAAAGGCTTTCGGGGAAAAACTTTTCAGGAGGAAGCTAACCACCCAGAGGATTAACGTGACACTGTTCAACTACACGAGGGTTTTTGGCAACGGACTTCGTAATTTTGAACCATGGTCATGTGACGAGACGTCACCTGAACTGGCACCCCCTCTCCTAACTGTCGCACCACACCAACGGGAAGACATTTGAGCTCTCGATAGTTTTAACGTGTATCGCTTCCCTACACGGCGGGACTTTAGTGGTACTGGGCTCGAATTCATGACATGCCTGCCATGATCCGATACCTTGACCACTGGGCTCCCGCAGCCCTTTAATAGTGTCAGCAGCTGTCACTGTTTGGATGAACGTTTTGATTTATATGCTGAATGTTTGATAAGCTTATTTTTAAATCCTGTCTTCGGGTAACCAGCTAAATAGAAAGAGAAATAGAATAGTTTTTTAAACATAAACAAACTATTTCTGTTTTTTCATTCAGTAAAATATCACATCAATCTTTTAATTAAATATCAAATATAAGCTAAATATTTTAATTTCTATAGTTAATTAAACAAACTAAGCAGTTATGAAAAATATTAGAAAAAAATACATTCTTCTCTCTCTCTAAGAAAATAATTAGCAATAATATGCAAAAATAAATGCTTCATCAGAAATATTTTTAAGATTGTTTCCATTTCTACATCAACAAGTGGAAAGTGTCAATACTTTTTTTTAATGTCGAGGTACTACCAAAACCCTTTTCCGCTTCTTAAGCATCTTTCACCTTAAAATACGAAAAGAGTCAACTTTTTCGATTTTAGACGGATTCTACAGCAATGCATAATTCATATTCGTGTCTTTGAAATTTATTTATTTTAATCTAGTTCGTTCATTATTTATATTCATTTTTGAGAGAAAATGATTAACTATGATTTATGTAGATGATTAGCTTTGAAATATGTGGTAACATACTCTTAATGATCCGAAGTTAAACCTGTCTGCAAAATCATTTATAAATGTGTTAAATGTTGTTTTTTCCCTCTCTCTGCGTCCCCCCCCTCTAAAACATCTTGACGTAGTATTTATACTTAGATAATTTATTTCTAAATACACGAAATTATGATTTAAATAGAACATATTTTTTAAGAAAATGCTTGAAACAATAAACATTTATTATAACAATCACAGTGGAAAGCATTAATGTCTCATGTCCTAAAATTCATTGTTAAATGTTTTATATAGTGATATAACAGTGTGAATCCCTTCAATCATTCACAATGACTGTCTTTCATGAAAAAGAGAAATTTACAAAATTTTAAGACTTAACATTTACTTATAAGTCTTATTTTATGATAACTAAAATAATGTATATTTTACTCTAATTTAAAAAATTACTATATTGGAGGAATAAATAAAAACTTTTATGAAAAAGTCATGTAAATAATTAACAAAAAATTTTAATTACGTAACATAAACACATGTTGATTATTACAAATCTAAATAAATATAATATTTTATTACATCTTCACAAAAAGATTTAACTTAATATAGGTTATAAATTAGAAAATTTCTAAAGTTACGATAAAAATCTTATCATTGCAGACGTACAAAAGTCGTAAAACTTATTATAAAATGTCTTGAAGCATTGTTGTTTATTTTTCAATTCCTCTACTATTAGTTCTCTGTCTCCCTATATATATAAAAACAGGGTGTAACTAAACTCTGCGGTAAAACTTTAAGGGGTGATAGTACACATCAAGACAAACAATAGTAAATAGGAAACTTAGGGTCCCAAACATCTTCCGAAAGAGATAGGGGCCATTAATGTTTAGAGTCCAAAATTTCAAATGATTATAAGAAAATGGAAAAATGGGTCGATTCGTTAACGGTTTTCGCTAAAATTATTCTTTTTATCAGTATTTTCTTGAAAAATAAATTTTAAAGCTCAAAAAATGTCGATAGAGAGCTCCTTAGACTTTGGAGTAACGAACAGCTATTTTTTTACCGTCATTTTTTGTATCACATTAAATGCTTTCAAAAGTTTAGATTTAAACTTAAATTTTGAGCTCAAAATCTGATTCGTTGGGAGTGGTTAAGTATCTCAAACGGAATTGTGTTCAAGAGGTGAAATTTGAAACTCCCTTCCCTGTAAACAGAATTCAGTTATTCCCGATCTTGGTGTTGTAGGACTTAATGTCATAGACCAGGCAGCAACTACTACCTCCTACACGTAAAATAAACGAGAGAGAGACGACAAAATTAAAAAAAATTATTCATAATAGACATGAGCAACTTCTCTGCTAAAAATAAATAGAAACAATTTGATGTACGCATGTAGTGCGTATGAATGAAGGTTGAATAAATGATGACACGTAGAAAATGGTACACGCATGATTTTCTTGCGGAATCACAAAAACTGCTGGAAAGAGCGTCAACCAGCAAAGATGCAGGCCTCACACACCGCTGGCGGAGGGACTGTTGAACATTTGCAAATACCCCGGGCATCTCCCGGATATCGCCTGCTACGACGGCAATCCTCGCAACCAGAGCCTCTTCGGAGTCGACGGGGCTTGTGTAAACAGGACTCTTCATATGACCTCTGACAAAGAAGCCTAGGCAGAAGAGGTCAGGTGAGTGTATCGGCCAGTTTACCGGACTACCCCGTCGAATCCATCTCCCTGGTTATGCACTTCCATATCTGCATATCCAATGCACTTCATATATCTGCGCTGAAATGTGCTGGCGCTCCGTCATGTTGGAACCACATACGAGCCTTTATATGTAGGCTGGAACACTTTGCAATAGAACTTTACATCCTTAAATACAGTTAAATCCTTGTGTACTACACTTTGCATGCAAATCGGGTGATTTGCATAATCAAGTATTTTGCGGGGAAAAATTGCTCATGTCTGCTATGAATAACTTTTTTATTTAATTTTGTCATCCCTCTCTCGTTTATTTTACGTTCAGTGGTTAGTAGTTGCTGCCTAGTCTACGACCGAGCATCAAAAATCGTGAATAACTGAACTGTGTCCAGGGTTAGGAGGTGAGTTTAAATTTCATCTCCTGAACACATACCGTTTGCGCTACTTAACCACCCCCAACGATTGAAATTTTGAGCTCAAAATTTAAGTTTAAGTCGAAGCTTTTGAAAGCATTTAATGTGAAACAAAAAAAAATAAAAAGTAAAAAAATATGTTTTCGTTACTCCAAAGTCTAAAGCGCCCTTTATCGACATTTCTTTAGATTTATCTTTAAAATTTATTTTTCAAGAAAATACTGACAAAAAGAATAATTTTAGTGAAAACCGCTAACGAATCGACCCATTTTTCCGTTTTTGATAATCATTTGAAATTTCAGACTCTAAACTTTAATGGTACCTATCTCCTTCGGAAGATGTTTGGGACCTTAAGTTTCCTATCTACTATTGTTTGTCTTAATGTGTACTATCACCCCTTAAAGTTCTGCCGCAGAGTTTAGTTACACCCTATATATTGTGTTCAAATTTTCAATCGTTAATTAAATACTGTCTATTCATCCATTCAAGTTCAAATACATTTTTTTAAACTTGTTGTAGATTACACTTGATGTTAATTTTTTTCAAATATCAATTCATTAATTTAATTAAAAAATGAATAAATAATTACAAAAATAATAGTCCAACAACATATATAGAAAGTAAAATCGTTCGCGTTGTGTCTCTGTAGTGCAATGGATAGCGCGTTGGACTTAAAATCCAACGGTCGTGGGTTCAAATCCCACCTAAGGTGACTTAATTTCTGAGAATGTGATTTCTTTTTTGCTATAATATTATGTGTTAGAAAAATTAAATTAAATTAATTAATAAATAGTAACAAAAAAAATTAGTTCAACATCATATATAGAAAGGAAAAGGTGAAAATTACCAGAAAAAAATTGCTTTCTATTTTGTCACTTAATATTGTGATTCTGTCATATGTATATACATATTTATATTAATTGTAACTATTTTATAAAAAGTAACTAAAATGAAATTGTTCTTTTTTGACCTAAGTAGAAACTGCCTTAATTTTTATATATATATATATTACTTGTTTAATACAATAAATTTGGGAAAATATCGTTCTGTTGTACAGTTCAATACCGTAATGCACAGAAATATAAGTAGAGTTGCGTCCCCATTAGGGAATTCTGATTCTGTTTTATCGTATATTTTTTTAGGGTTATCAAAATGAAAATGGCATTGCTGTAATAACTCCGAAATTTGAAGAGAAAGATGACTGTGCTTGCCCCTATAGACGGCATAGAGTGCTGGGAATGCTCGTGTTATCATTAGGTCCCTCTAGATGCGTGTGGGATAGCATGGGAGCAAGTTAAAAGACATCATTCGCTTCATAGGTGCTTCTAAGCGATACTACTGTCAATGCTACCACGTACTATGCCCCACTATATGAACTGAGAAAGACTATCAAGAATCGCTGACATGGCTTGATGTCCGGCAGGGTTACCATCTTGCTTGATAATGCTCGTTCTCATATGGCTCTCTGTGGCATGTCAAACATTGTTACGGCAATTCCGTTGAAGGTTCTTGAATATCCCCCTTACAGCTCGGACCTCTCTCGCCATGTGAATACAACATCTTCGGTTCACTCCAGAAAGTTCTGAAAGGACGGCGATTTTCCAACGATAATGAGGTCCATGGTGCTGATGAAAATTGGTCCCACAACCCACATCGGAACTTCTTCACTCAAAGTATCTATTATGTCGTGGACCGATGACACACTTATTTCAACCTACAAGGAGACTTTGCCTGGTCTATCTATTATGTCTGTATTACTTCTTTTCTTTGTATGCTAACTTATATTAATAGCATTAAACCATTTATCATAGCCACTGTCATGCCACTTTCATTTGGGCGACCCTTATACACTGCTGGACAATTGCTAAGGACGGATCACAAATTGCTATGTAGCATAACATTAAGCGAGACATGAGGCCTAGTAGGATAAAATATAGTTGCCACACTGTTCAGACATTAGAATAAAGAATATTTATTGTTCTGGAAAGTACAAAAGCTGTGAAACATCTGAAAGAAAAACAAATGTTCATTTGATCTGCGTACGGAGAAATGGAACAATGCATCTAAAAGTCAGCAGGCACCTTAATGAAAGGTATCAGTACGGGATATGTCCACCGTGGAGTGTGATGCAACATTCCACACGTCGTACCATACTTTGCACAACATTATCCAGCAGCTGTTGAGGCAATTTATCCCATTCCTCTGTGAGTGCACGGATGAGGGTGTTTTTGTTTGTCGGAGGATAGTTTCGACCAGCAACTTGCCTCCCCAAAACATCCACACATTTTCAATGGGGTTTTAGATCTGGAGAACGCGCTGGCCATACGAGACGTTGAATATCCTCGCTGTCTAGACAATCCTGAACAGCGAGTGTTCGATGACATGTTGCGTTGTCGTCCATAAAAACAAATTTATCACCGACAGCACCACGGAAAAGACGAACATGAGGAAGTAGAACTTCATCAATGTATCGTTGGCCCGTCATAGTCCCATTCGCAACCACATGTAGGCGCGTGCGACCATTGATCATGATGCCGGCTCATACCATGATACTGCATGTCGGATATCGGTCCTTTTCCTGGATATTTTCTGGACGATAAGCAGTACCACTCTCGCGCCAGATCAGTTGGCGTCTACAATCCAATGACAGACTGAACCTACTCTCATCTGAGAATAGTACGCATACCCAGTCCTGTTCAGTCCAATTGTGATGCTCCCGACACCATTGCAATCGAGCAGTACGGTGCTGTCTGGTCAATGGGACACACAAAACAGGTCTGCTTGCGTATAGTCCTCCTCCCCTCAAACGTCTGGCAACAGTTTTTTGGGAGATCTGCTTTCCTGAGGCAGCAAGAAACTGATTTGCCACCTGCTGAGCTGTGGTGTGCCTGTTCCTTTTTGCTGATAGGACGATATATCTGTCTTCTGCAGGCGTCGTACTTCTAACACGACTTCCCCCGTGCCGTCTACTACACATTCCAGTAGTTTTAAATGACTTCCACAGCCGTGAAACAACGCTGTGAGCGATGTCGAACTCCCTGGCAACATCTGTTATTTTTCGCCCTTCTTCGATCTTTCCAATAATTCGGCCACGCATAAAATCATCTATGTGATGTCGGGAAGACATGCCAAAAATTTTAAGTTCGTCTATTAAATCTTTCCTGTAAAATTTTGACTTGAAACAACAACTGTCCACACGCGTCAAAACCTTTAAAGCTCTTATGAACGCTATCACGTGATGAACAGACGTGAAAAAAATTTGCATATATTCATACTTCTTCTTACTAATATCCCGCACTTATTCTAATTTTCCACATTTTGCTTCCTTTCATTTTGTAGTTGCTATGGATGATAGTGTTATCCGTCCTTAGCAATTGTCCAGCAGTGTATATTTTGTACAACTGTGCGTGAGAAAAATTGTCTTGTTAAAGGAAAAAATTGATGGATCATATTTTGCAAATCACTTAAGAGAGGAAGTGTTGAGTTTCAGTTCCTAATTTAGCACTGAGATTTATGTATATGAATCATCTAACTTCATACAATACTACTTACATTGATATTTATGATCGCGATTCACAGTTTTATCGGCATCCTGTATTTTAGACAGGAACGAAAATTTACCGGTTATTTCTTCGTATACTTACATTCTTCTGAGCATCTCTTTAATTAGTGTATTAATAATGCTATAAAAACTACTTAATCTAAATTGCTCCCTTGAACTGACAGATTTTTCCAGGGCTGGTCAATCACTGAAATGTATTTTCCCCGTGTTTTTAATAGGTAATTTTGTAATATACATCTGGTAGCTTTTAATTCGGTCGTGGCTTCTAAATTTTCGAAGTTGCCCCGCATTTTGTCTAGAAAACGTACAAGTGACTTGTGAAAATTTTCACATGTTTCCAGCGTTACATTCTTTTTTTTTAAAAAAAAACATGTTGCTAACTCTTAAGAAATTTTTCCAAATTCTATTATACATGATGTACATAAGTATATTGTATAGTTTTTTCTCTTCATTAGCTACACTACTGGTCATACAAAGTGCACACCAAGAAGGACCAGAGATATCACAGCGAAATTTATTAGGGCGATAACGTATTGTACAAAGATAAAACGATTGAAATTACAGCCTCTTGTGATGTGTGTATGATGACAGAATCAGTAGTTAGTGTAGCCACCATTGTTGGTTATAACCGCTTGCCACATGCCTCGGCATAAAATAAAAGATGATTTCAATTTATTCTTGGGGTACAGCAATCCATGTGGTTTCCACATATTGCCAAAGTTGATCTGGTGTCGCAGCGGGTGTTGTATGCCAGTCCAGTCATTTTGCAAGCATGAACCACACGTTTTCGGTTGGTGATACTTCAGGAGAACAAGCAGGCCAAAGAAGCAATTCAATCTGATGGGATAAGAACTCTTGAATAATGTGTGCAACGTGCGGTCACGCATTATCTTGTTGGAATATAGCTGATGGCAAGCGCTGAATATATGGGAGGACCATGGGCTCCAACACTTCAACGGGTAATTTTTTTTCAAAACTAAATCTATAAAAATTTTAAATTTGTGGAAATTAATAGTTAGATTATAATTACTGTGATTTTCTAAAATTACCTTAGTAATATCATTGATATCAATGGAATTAAAAAGATCTTCAAAATTAAAACTATGAACTGAATAATTGTTTTTATTTTTAAAAAATCTGTATCTTTACGGTTGATGAAATTTTGTATATATATATATATATATATATATATATATATATAGAGATAGATATAGAGAGAGAGAGAGAGAGAGAGAGAATACTATCAGCATTTTCCCTGCAGTAGTAATATATGTTTTAAAACTATTTGTAACTATTTGTGTGAAATTTAACAAAATTATTTTTTTTAACATTAAAATTTTTATAGAACTTAAGTGTTGAAAATAAAAAAGGAAATTTAATCATCTCCAGAATGCAAACACCTAATTGTTTATGCATAGAAATAATACTATTACAAACATAAATACACTGGTTTGCAAAACTTAGGTAGTGTGAATTTTAAGCAGATGGCCATGAAAAACAGAAAAGGAGAGAGAGAATTATTGTGATCAATACAATGAACTCTCAATTCAGTTGAAAGGTGATGCGTATGTAAATGTCAGGAACAAAATATCATAAGTGACGTGAGTGTACGCAAAACGAGTGCGGTCAGCGCGCGCGACTCAAGACTACAGTAAAAGGAAGAGCGAAGGCGCAGTTATAAATACATTCGCTGCAAGTGCAAGTGATTTCTTTCGTGAAATATGGCTAGAAGAAATCATCCGAATGACTTCACACATGGAGGAATGATAGGAAAACTGGAGAAAGGGCATAGTTTGACCAGTTTTGATGAAAATTTCGGAATCAACGAAAGTGTCGTTTCTCTCTCTTGGAAAGCCTTCCAAACCGTAGGTACGTCTATATGAAAGGTTGGTGGTAGCTGCCTTTAGAAAAAAACTGGAATATGTGGTTGAGCGATATACAGTCCTGCAGGCTAATAGTGTCTGATACCAGCCAACAAGTGCCATTTATTAACAACTGTGTACAGCAACAGAACGAAACGTGTCACAGTTTACTGTGATCAAACGAATTCACAAAGGTGTCGCAGTCACGCGCCGTTCTGAACGCTGCATCCCTATGAAAGTTGGCCATCGGAGGCACCATTTAGAGTGGTGTAAGCAGCACAAAAACTGGACATCTCATCAATGGAGTCGTTTCATTTCTACAAGCGATCCTCAACTCCAGTTGATTTAGAGAAAAGTCGGGACATGGTTTTATCTCAGTAACAGCATGGAAAGAGACCATTACGGGGGTTCTGGAACTGTCGTCTGGGGATGCATTATACTGAACTGGCGGACTGAGCTCCCCGTTTTTGACAGAACTTCTGTAAACGGAGTTCGCTATTGTAAGGAGATGATCCTGCCCCACGTGAGTCGGCTCTGAGGTGCTATTGAACCGGATTTCGTTGTTATGGATGACAATGCACGACCAGACGGGAATGCAAATTTTCAGCGGCTACTGGAAAGCGAAGATATCAGCCAGCGTTCTCTCTTTATTTAAATCCCATAAAACATGTGTGGGATGTTTTGGGAAGATACCTTGTAGCATAATTACATCCTCCGGGGAACACCCAACAACTGATACAAATGATGATTGAGGAATGGGCACTCTTACTTCCAGAACTGTTCGGTAATCTGGGGCTGAGTATGGAGAGACGGTGCGAAGCAACCATTGCAGTAAGGATAAGGCATATCCAATACTAAGGAATATCTTTTTGTTGTTCTCCTCTTGTACAGACAATCATGTGTAACGATACTATGAGTTCAATAAAGCCTTGTTTTGTTTGGTTCTATTCTATAATGCATTGTATTCCTTTTTGCTCAACTATGCTTTCGTCATCGTTTAAATACAAAATTCTGTTTCTCATTTCTGAATTTTAAGTCTTTCAGATGATTTCTGTGGAGTTACGGCAAAAAAGTCCACCTTGCTTAAGTTTTGAACACCACTGTGTGGGTATATATATATATATATGACGAATCCCTAGCTTTTCAAGTGTCAGTTGGGATAAACTTCCTACCAGAACAACTCAACCCACAACCTGCATAAGTACTTTGACTTCGACTTTCGGCAGACTTACGAAAAACCACGAGACCGAACGACGCACTATCTCCGGATCGACGCTGAAATTGGACTCGTTTTGTCATGGCTGGGAGTACAGACTGCTTTGCTGAACATTAACAATAAAATATAATATGATAAGCGGCTGAACGCTGCATTTCTCCTGTTTTTCTAAGAATTACTCCAATACATGATATATATATATATATATATGTGTGTGTGTGTGTGTGTGTGTGTGTATTTCAAATAATCTAAGTAACACAAACAAAAGATAAATAGTATGCAATTTTTAGAAATATTCAAAACCAAAAACTAGGTGTGTAAATACATTTTTTAAATGTTTCACAATTGAGCACGAATTGAAAATATAATTAACTTCATGGTTTAAATGTGATTTATTACTGTTACAGTTAGTAATCCGATTCGGTTTATATAAGTATGTGTCTTTAAATATATATATATATATATATATATATATATATACATTCGGGGTGTATTTCATAAGTGGATCGAAGATTATTTTGAACTTTGATCGGAAATCGTTGGCGATTCCTGATTCGCAGATTGATAAGGTGGTTAAAACGATTGAGGAAGGGGGAAATATAGAAATAGATCTTTCTAAGACAAAGTTGGAGGAAAACAGAAACATTAGTTGCAGGGTTTGTTTAATAGTTTTCAGGGATTAGAAGCTTAAACATGTTTACACATGTTTTATACACATAAGCTTACACATGTTTTATATCATGAAATTGACACGGGAGATAAGCCACCTGTTGTTTCTCGTACGTATCGTTACGATAGGGTAAAACAAGTGATACTAGATTATCAAGTAGACAAAATGTTGAAAGAGGGAACCATAATTCCGATTCAATCGCCGTACACGTCACCAGTTGTGTTATGTAGAAAAGACAATGGGTTACGAACGGATATTCCGGAAGCATATTGTAGATTCGCTGTTGATTATCGGAAACTTAAAGCTATTACAAAGTACCCCCCGTTATCCCTTACCCTTAATAGATGATTTAATAATGAACATACCCCATACAACGATAATGTCAGCTCTTGACCTCAGATCGGGTAATTTGTAACTGGCAGTAAATCCTAGTGAGATATAGCTAAGATCACGTTCGTCACGAAGAATGTCACTTAAGTATTTCGCCGTATGCCATTTGGCTTGTCAGGGGCGGCTCCCAATTTTCAAAAGGCCATTGATATCATACTAAAACTAGTGATAGGGAAGTTTGTGAAGGTTTATATGGATGACGTCATTATATCGTCTCCATCATTAACTCAGCATATTGAAAATCTAAAGTAAGTTTGTCGATTATTACAAGATGCAGGTTTAACATTAAACAAAGACAAGTGTAAATTTGGTTGTGCTGAATTAAGATATTTAGGTTTAATTATTAATAAGGAAGGAATTAAAACGGATGAGACAAAGTTCGAGCTATAGTCGAGAGGAAACCACCACGAAATTCTAAGGAGGTGTCCAAATATTTAGGTATGTCCCAGTGGTACGCGAAATTTATTAAAAATTATCCCGATCTTTGCGAGCCCCTTTATAATCTTAAACGAAAACTAAAGAAATTTTGTTGGTCATTTGAGGCACAGAAAGCATTTGACGTGGTCAAGGTGGCCATAACGAAAGCGCCAGTTTTAAAATTGCCTGATTTCAAAAAGCCTTTCTAGTTATTTACGGATGCAAGTTCAATAGGTGTAGGAGTGGTTCTAAATCAGGAGAAGAGACCAGTTGTTTTTGCTTCTCGAACGCTTAGTAATGCGGAGAGGAATTACAATGTAACAGAGAGGGAGTGTTTAACAGTAGTTTGGGCTCTAAATAAATTCAGAACATATTTAGGTTCCCTGCCGATTAAAGTCATTACGGATCACGCTGCGTTGACGCATTTAACGAATGGTAAAAATTTGTCGAGTAGAATGATCCGATGGGTAATAAAATTAGCAGAATTTAATATAGAATGGGAACAACGTTCTCTTGAACTCAAAATGCGTTGGCTGACGTTTTGTCGAGGAACCCGGTTGAAAGTATAATTGGAGAGAAAGTTAATTGTGCAATAGTCAGGGATTTGGTACTTTGGCCACGAGAACAGTTAATTTAAGAACAAAAAACAGACCCAGAATTAGGTCATATCTATAGATATCTGGAAAACCCAGAAGATAGCTCGGTTAAGGCGACAATATGTAAGAATTGGTCCCGAGATTTCAGACTAATAGAGGACTTGTTGTTTTATGCCAAATATGCAACGTCATTAGGAGAAATGATAGTATACATTCCCCAAAGTCTTTAAGGAATGAAATAATGAGAGAATTTCAAGACAAGCCTATAGCAGGTCATTTTGGACGTTTTAAAACTTATCATAAAATAAGGGATGTTTGTTATTTCCCGTATATGAGAAAATTTATCGATCAATATATCTCTACATGCTACATGTGCCAAGTTAATAATTATGAAAACGTGTTACCAGCTGGTCGTTTAATTCCGATAATCTCAAATTATCCAAATGAGATAGTTACGTTATAGATTTGTTAGGTCCGTACCCTGCGTTGCGTGTGAGACGTAACCGATATGTTTTAGTAATTACGGATCATTTCAGTAAGTGGGCTGAAATCATACCCCTTAAAAAAGCCTCGGCTTGAGTAATAACGGATAATTTTTTTGATAATTATATATCACGTTTTGGAGCTCCAGTAAAATTAATAAGTGGTAATGACCCCCAATTTATTTCCAAAATTTTTAAGCATTTAAGTGAAATATTAGGCATAAGGCACATAAAGACTGTTGTATATAGACCTCAGGCAAATAGAACCGAACGCGTAAATCGCGATATTGTACAAATGATTGCAAATTATGTTAATGATCAACATGATACATGGGACCAGTTCTTACGTGAGTTTGCTTATGCTATTCGTACAGCGGTGAGAGAAACGGCGGGAAAACCCCCTGCTGAATTATTCTTAGGTCAAAAGTGGATTGCACCTTTTCAGAAATTAGTGATGGTGTCGGATGAAACTGAATTTGCTGTAGGAGATATTAAGAGATTGTTTGAGGAAGCTAGACGAAACACAAAGGCTAAGCATGAAAAATGGGAGATGTATCATAATAGACGCAGGCATGATGTGCAAATTAAGGTGAATGATTGGGTCTTGATAGCAACGCATCCTTTAAGTTCAGCAACAAAAAAAGTGGTAGCTAAATTTAAACCAAAATTTGAAGGTCCGTATAGAGTATTAGAAGTAAAAAATAACGACGTAGTGATATGGAAAGCGCGAAAAAGGTTAACGGTCAATGTCGATCAAGTAAGAATATATCGAGTGAAATGTGACGAGATGGAGATAAGAACTGGTAGCTTGGATAGCAATAGTTCATGCCATGAATCGAGTAGTTTTGAAAGAGTACAACGGAGATCAGATGAGTCACAGTATGGTAGGAAGAAGGGGTTAGATGTAAAGCTTGAGTTAGAGCAAAAAGGGATAAGTTTTTTTTAAGATCAGGGTGAGAGACACACACCTAAAACCGATAAGCGTGGGCCACTTATCAGATCAATACCTAGTTTTTGGTCTGAGAAAAGTAGAAAGATTAAAAAAAAGTAAGAAGGAAAAAAAATAGGGTATAAACGATCACGTGAATCTGGGTCGGGAGGACCGGAAAGGAAGATTCAGAAGGGTTCACAACATAGAGTGCATAAAAGAGCATTGTCGTCAAACGATACTAATAGTGTTTTGCCAAAATATAGAAAGAGAGGCCGAACAGAAGAAACAGTAACACTCACCACAAGCGGCTACAACCTCAGACCACGAAGTGGAAAAAGAGTGGAATCCCGACCAACCATGGGAGAGGAAGACACAACGAGGACCAGTTCGAGCCAGGAAAAGCAAAGGAAGGAACTACAGCCCCTACATCGAAGAGAAAACAAGATCAGGCAACAAGAATACCAGAAGAAGAGGTAATCAACAACAAATAGACCAGGAAAAGCAAGGAAAAGCGAATACTAACTGATCCATATCTCTTGAGGTCCTTGTAAGAGACGCCAACTACAAGTCATAAAAACCAAGTTGTGTGTGTGTATCGTTTAATTTTATATTCTTTCGAACAAGTGGTTGGAAGAATTATTGCAAAGAAGCAAGTCACAGTCGAATAGTTAAAATGTAAAACGCCAAGCAAAAGTGGACTCTACAATGAGTGCATTTTTCTGGAAGATGAAAAATAAGCTTTTGTCTTGTAAATTTTTTTTAAATGTATGGAGAAAACAATTGTAAATATGTATTTGTTTATTTGTATGTATGACTTCGCTGAGATGTGACAATTCGTTTGGTTATTTGTTTTAATAGTTTATTGAAAAATGTTTGTAATTGTATATTGTATGTACAGAGTGTTTTTTTTCCAGGTATAGAAGTTTAAGTTGGCATTACTTTCCAAGATGTGGACCGGTTTAAGAACTGTCAAGTGATTTATTCTCAGTTTGGTTTGGCAATTCATCATGAATAGACTCACGCCTCAACAACGCTTTCAAATTGTGCAATTTTATTTCGAAAATAATGGTCGATTTTCATAAGCGAATTTTGTTTAGCGATGAAGCGCACTTCTGGTTGAATGGCTACGTCAACAAACAAAACTGCCGCATTTGGAGTGAAGCTAATCCACAAGTGTATGTCGAAACACCGTTACATCCAGAAAAACTGACTGTTTGGTGCGCTTTATGGGCTGGTGGAATCCTTCTTCAAAAACGATGAAGGCCACAACGTTACAGTCAATGGTGATCGGTATAGAGCCATGATTACTAACTTTTTCATTCCTGAATTGAACAATCATGATGTCCAGGAGCTGTGGTTCCAACAAGACGGCGCAACATGTCACACAGCTCGTACCACAATAGATTTATTGAAAGACACGTTTGGTGACCGCCTAATTTCACGTTTAGGACTTGTGAATTGGCCTCCAAGATCTTGTGATTTAACACCGCTAGACTATTTTTTGTGGGGCTATGTAAAGTCATTGTTCTATGCGGATAAGCCACAAACGCTTGACCATTTGGAAGACAACATTCACCGTGTTATTGCCGATATACGGCCACAAATGTTGGAAAAAGTCATCGAAAATTGGACGTCCAGATTGGACTACATCCGAGCCAGCCGTGGCAGTCATATGCCAGAAATCATATTTAAAATGTAATGCCACAAGATTATCTTTCGAATAAAAAAAATTCATGTCAATCGAATAATACATCGTTGTTTTATTGCAATTTAATTACCTCTAAAAAAACACCCTTTATATATATTGTTATATTGTTTCATATTGATGTGCATCTGGTTTTGGGGAAACGCGGCATAGACAGGCTACTAACAATAACATTAACAAGCGCTGCGCGATTTGAAGGGAATCTTATTAGAAGGGCCAGATGACGAGTATATATGAAAATTAGTTGTAATTTAAAGGTGATGTATAATGTATAAAAATTGTGAAATGTAATAGTATTATGTTTCAAATTTGCTGTTCTCAGTAACTTAAAGAGTTTTTATTTCAGGGTGACAGACCCTGAAGTATCTATAAAAAGCCAAAAGTCTTTAACACAAAGGGCAGGAGGAATATGAAGTAGAAAAACAGAAGAATTGTATTAGCTTTTAAGTAGCATTAAGTAGAATTAAGTTAGTTATATAAGGGGCATGCGTCTCTCGTTTTCCCAACTAAGACATATATGGTTTTTTCCTGAGTCCGTTGCCCAGATGGGGCATGCCCATTTCGATTGTAAATAAAAGAATCTACCGTGATTAAAATACATAACTGTGAATATTGATCTAGTTAATTGAGTAAAATTTATTGTGGCTGTCGAAAGTTCAAATTAAGGAAGAATATTAAAAATTAAACTTAAGATGAATAGTGAAAATTAAAATTTAAGTTGAATATTGGAAATAAATGGCTAGAAGGACTATTCGAAGTTAAAATATAAATAAGGCATGGAAAGTTAGAAGTAGAAAACTAAAATTTAGGCACGTAATTTCTTAAGGGCCATTAAGACCCTCGAATAAATCACGTTTTGCTTCTTGGAGGGATTGTGACGGGCTCATACATCTTTTCTTTCACATGTCCTTTGGGTTCTTTGGGGCCAAATTTAATGGCAACTCTTTTCCAATCAAATCTAAGAAGTAAAGTGTGAAAGAAAGATTCAAATTAGGAAGCTTTTAAATATCAGAAGTTAGAGTAAGCGGGATGGCAATTTGATGAATGAAAACATAATCCGTGGTTCAAGCGTGAAGAAGTTTTGGATAAAGCGATGTGGCGACGAATGGAAGTTATACGTGATAGAGATCCATTGGGTCAAGGTGCATACCATTGCACTCGAGTTATTGCAAGGCCTCATCTAGAATATTTGTGATCGTTACTTGAACTACAGCAAAGTAGGATTGACTATTTAATATTAGGACCTGTAATAGTATTGGAATCGTGTTTAGGCGAGTCAGTTATTGATAGTGGTCCGAGTTAGGTTAATTCAGTATTATATAAATTGTGTGTTTTGCCACCGTAGATTCTCTCACATATATTATTATAATCTCATTTGTTAAAAGTTTAAGTTCAAAATCTTTTATAAAGATATATTAAGATTATGTATGCATCTAGTTCTTCCGTTAATCCTGCACCTCTAGCTCACGCTGATAATCAAAAAGATGTCCACCCGAGGGGGGAGATCACAAGGTTGCTTAAAAGAACTACTCCTCTTCAGTAAAATTTTCAGTAGGAAATTAAATATACTCCATGAGGAAAATCGCTGTATACGTATCGTTTGGTATCAAAAACCATTTTTTATTATTGTAGAAAGCTGAAAATCTCTTTTGTTTTGTACAATATTCCCCAAATGTTGCAATAATTTCCTTAGAATTTTTTTTTGTTCAGTTGTTTGTTATTAATATTGAACATAAATGCATGGCTCAGATTAAGGGTTTTGATACATATATCTTGTATCAATTAAACTCATAAAATGAGCTAGAAAATAATTATCTCTTTGCTTTTCTTATCAGTTTAAACAAAAATTAAAGTAGTAAAAAGCATTCATAAGGTTTGGATTTTTAAATAGAAAAGGAATCAAAATACAAAATAAGATTTATTTTTAATTTAATGTTTATAGAAATGTATATTATTTTAATACAACAGTGTGATTTGTAAAGTATTGAAAAGAGAGAGAGAGAGAGAGAGAGGATATATAGTAATCTTTGAATGACTGTTTTTTTGAAGCAAAAGCTATTAGCAGTAAATCAATACACATTACAGGGTTTTTTCTTCACATTTAAAATATCATAGAACATAGCAAATAATTTGTTCAATGTCTTGATGATTCAAATAAAATAACATATTGCGAGCAAACAAATCATATTACGCATACAGAGAATTACAAAATCCTAGAAATTGTCTCCTCATGGTTAAATAACATATATTATGTATCTTAGTTTAAATTCAAACAAATAATCTTGGAAAATTATATTATAATTTTCTCAGTATGAATTAATTCTTTAAATACATTAACATTAATACAGTCACAAATTCAAATGGATAAAAAGTTTAATTTACAGGGTTTTCATTTAAAAAAATGTACATTTCTTTATGAGTATTTATATTTATTTTGTTAAATGATTAAAAAATTGGTATAAAGCTAAAAATTATATTAATTTGTCAATTTTATCGATGTTGCTAAAGAAATTCAAAAATAGATTATTCTCTAACTTCCTTTAGATGTGCGAAAATAAGTAAAATAACAAATATTTCATTAAAACAAGCCACTCTAACTGCCATTTTCTTTTCTTTTAATTATGCACAGTGAAAAGGGAGGGGGAAATATATTTTACCATCAAAAATGGCCTGTTTTGTTTTACACGAAGATGCAAAAATGCTTCCTAAATAAAGGCTGAATAACAAAGTTTTTACATTCTCTGACATTAATTATTCGGTTTCTACAACATTTCTGGTTGAAAAGATATTTTAATTCAGTGCAACATAAAAAATATTTTTGAATTTAGCAATTTCGATTAAAGTTAATAATATTTATGCTCATATATACAATCAAAGAGGCACTTAAATTTGTAAAATGTGATAAATATATTTTTAAATTATAGAGAAAAATTCTAAAAGAAAACTTATTTCATCCTAATTCGACAATTTATTTGTGAAAACAGAACCATGACGGTTATAAGCAGTTTATCTTGCTTTGCTTGTCTACACGGCTGCACTAATAATGTCATCTGCATTAATAAAAGCAAAAAATATTTAAAAAAGAGATGAGAAAATCATTTCTTAAAATGTGCATCTCAATCTTTTCAGTTATATTTTATAAAATATGCAAAATTTGTGCATGAATTGCAAATCTGGCGAATGCATGATAAAAGTGGCTTCACAACCCCTCCAAATGCACAGCAGTTGCATCATTTAGCAAATTTGGATCACGATTAAGGTGTTAACAAATTCCCTGTAATAAATTTGCTTCCTAAAAATTAGCCTTTTTATCGCAAAAATTCAATTAAACAAGGATTATTCTACCATCATGGGTTTTTCCAAATGGAGGTCCTAAATTCGTTATAAAGAAGAGGGGGACATATTTCTTTGTTTGCGGAAAAACGGGAGAGAGATTTCGGAGGAAGAAGGATTGATTATAAATTCCACGGAGTTCTCTGACGTCATCCAGGAATGATGTCACCCAATGCGGTTCGACGTGACCCCTAGCGAGCGAATCCCTCCTCATTGATTGAACAGATTAGCTTGTGTCAACATGGCAGCTGAATTTGCAGCTACCTACAAAATTCTGGTCTTGGGTGATAGCAATGTGGGAAAAACCTGCATTGTTCATCGTTTCTGTGATGAAAGATACTATGATACGTACATTTCCACCATAGGTAAGACCTGCATTGGAAAGAATATTTGTTTCTGCTTTGCAAGTGCATTTAAATTGCAACCGGGGAATGAGAAATTCTCCTTTCTTTTTATATAGTTCTCTTTTTTCTATAAATAGTTATAGGAGATAAATGAAATGCATAAAAATATTTTAACAATATAATTTCCTTTGTGTTTTTTTTACTTAAATTCATATTAATGATTTGTGCAATGCAATTTTGTGCTATAGTATTTCCTTTTCATTATTTTCTCGAACTTGTATTTATTTAAAAAATATGTATACTTTCCACTTTCACTTGCTTAAACATGTAATAAATATTTTAACGTTTTCAAGAATAAAAAGTGGAAATGCATTTAAAAAGATTGCTATAAATAAATAAATATGAATAAAATTTCCACTGAAAACTTTTTAAATATATAAGGAAGCTCGTCAAAATATAATCTTCATATGGAAGTCCTGCAAACGAGGGAGCTAATAAAGATGTAATTTGTGATAAATAAATATTCCACATTTGTTTTTTCTATAATTTTATTACAGTTTAAGCAATGCACAATTAACACAAAATGTAATTTTATTTTTAAAAGTGAAAAATCTTGAAATTATTTATTCACTGACATAAATTTAATTTCAGATTATGTAAGATAATTTTCTTAATTTCATTTCTAATATCAAAAGCTTTCCTATATTTTCTTAAAATCAAGGAGGGGGGGGGATTTCTTTTCCCTTCAGTATTGGTTGAATTATATTTTTCTCCTTTCATTTTCAGTTAATATGGATATTTTTTGTAAAATTTCCCTTTACTAACTACTCGCTATATTAACTTAGCTTCTCCTGATTATATATTTGAAAGCCCACTTTCCCCTAATTTATTACTTTTCACGTTTATTTTACTGCCCTATACTGTTTCTTCGAAAGTAATTTGTAAAGCTTTAACGACAGCAGACAAATAACAATAAACGACAATCTTTTGTTAAAGGCAAAGGTGAACTCTTCTAGAGAATGGCTTTGTTTTTCTGTACCTTCCAGGCTTTATTGCACATAAAAATCACGTACTTAAAAATTTAGGATTAGTAATTTAATTGCATGCCATTGAATATCAAGTACTAAGCATTTCTGAGTTTTCATAAGAGGTAAGAAGAATTACTATTATTTTCTACATAAAGAATTAAAATAATAAATAGATTCATCTCAAGCCGAGAAAATTAAATTGTCTACATTGCATAAAATTAACATAGAAATAATAAAAAATAGATGTGATAACGACTAAAGATTAAATATATTAGTTCTTAATTTAATAATCGATTACCAGTCTTTTAATATTTTTGAGAAAAGTACAACAATTGTATGTATATATAACATTCTCGCAATAGTAATAGGATCTATGAACTGTAAAAAATATGTATTTTGAAATAGAAAAAAAAGTATAACATATACGCATCATTCAAGGTTTAATAAGCGTATATGTGAAAGTAAATCTCTCTCTATACTCATATATTTAAGACTATACATTCTTAGTGTGAGAAAAGAATTATACGTAATTTTACACCAAAAAGAGGTTTAGGGTGAAATTCTTTTATCATGATGCATACAAATGAGCATAAATTTTTATAAAGGATGTAAATTCTAAATATGTTTATTTATTTTTAATCGTGAGAGAGAATTACATCAAATGAATTATATCTCTCTGTTTCTTTCCTATTAGTTTGATGTGCTGATTATAAATAAGATTACTCTGTGTTCGTAATTACAATAAATAATTTATCATACGATTCAACTACTTATCAAATAAGCTGTTATCCTGTTTAATTATTTAAATTGATATGAAATCTATTTTTAGTTAATATATAAAATGCATTTATACTTCTTAAAAATATTTGAAAATATGCTTCTTTACGTATATTTTTTTAATACTGAGGGATAAGTCCAGAGAGAAAAAAAATTATCTTATTTATTGTAAAAATAAATTCATTGTGATGAATGGTTCACTTACATTTTCATCAACAATGAAGCGCATTATTATACAAATATGATTATTTCAAGTACAAGCTATTTAATTTCAGCAACGAACGTTTTTTAAAATCCTTCAACTTAAATTTAAAAGAAATCGTGTTACGTAAATTCAGTGCATACTTACGAAAAAGAAATTTAAGGAATTAATTTTTAAATTAATTAGCTGCTTTTTTCTCATACAAGAAGCCATGATATAAATTGCATTTTACTTTCCAGAACAGTTTCTCTTACATATTTTCGGATTATTATTGAAACATTTTGTGTAATTTGCCATTTTTTATTTCTCTTTCACTTCTTTCAATATGCTGCATTAGAATTATAATGCACAACATTGATCATGTCCTTAATATAATAGCTGATATAATAATCAGCTTTCCTTAGTTCTGTTAATCAACATGTAAGTACTCTCGCTCTAACAATAAGAATCCTAAAAGTGCAAGTTAAATGGACATTGACTAACATTTATAGGTGAATAACCTTTTTTTACTCATAAGGCAAAACGCTTATCATTTAAATTAAAAAAATAAAACAAATAGGAGTGTATTATATGCAGTTTCAGTCTCTCTAATAATATATATATAGAGAGAGAGAGTATTGCTATACAGTATAGTATAGCAATGACATATTTATTGTACCTCCTTATACTCTATAGCCCAGTAGTGTAGGAAAATTACAGGTAAAGTAATTTGCCCATACTACACTGTAAAACATTGTTTAAACCTGCATTCTTGGTTCTTAAAGCCAAGAGTTTACTGTTGTACAACATTGGCTGATATTTTTTAATGTTCTGACTAATTATACTTAGGACTATAACTATTTGTATATGTAATTATTATTGTGGATTATATACATATTCAACATTATAGTTACTCTGTATATACTTATAATATTTTGGACTGCAATTTTTATACCAATGAGAATCAATCGGCCTTAAATATTTCATAAAATTTAAAATATGTAACGTAATTCACAAGTAATAATGTTATAGGTATATAATAGCGATTTTTAAAACACCAACATAGTTTAAAACGATATCCAACTCTGACAATATGTGTTAAAATGAATCATATATCTCAACTGTACTCAATATTTAATAATTTGTTTTGTAAATTTATAAATGATCTAAAAAAATAATTCATCATTTTTTACAAAAAGTTACAAAAGCGAAATGCAATATTAATGTGTAAGAATTTATATTAAACATTAGTGAGTTCAAAAGTCCTAAAAATAAAAGAGTTTTTGGAGGAAGTTTGTATTAATAATAAATAAGATGTAGGACAATATTAATAAAAATAAATACAAACTTACCTCGAATAGGCACAATTTATATTTGTGGTAGTACCATGGTTTTAAAGTCTTAGATGAGAGAGAGAAACGAAAAAATTATACATATAGTGTTTTACACAACTCTTAACTTACTATTTCACGCTATTTCTTTAAATTGTTTTAATAATATAAAAAATAAATCAATTAAAACGGTTGGTGAGATTTTATTTACAGTAGAGAATAATAAGAAAATCAGTTTTAATGATTTATCCACGGAAAAGCAAAATGAAAGTTTTAGAAGCTTACAACTTTGGGAATGTGTAAATTTAATTTACTTCAACTGAGTTCCAAAGATGCAATCGTAAAGTCGAATTAATAAGCAAGAATAAAATAGAAACCTCAACATTAATTCATTAGAATAGAATTTGATTTGATAAATTTAGAAACTTATTCTCTTATTATAGAAATAAGAGCATTGATATAATCAAATTATTTTTTTTTCCAAACAAAAACGCTTTTTTAAAAAAATTTTCTTTTACATTTTCAAAATCACTTGTGTACTTTTCCATGAAGAAGGTTAAATTTTACTTTTTTAAAAAAAAATTAATGAGTTTTTAGATTTTTAAAACTAATTTAGTTTTATGTGATAACAGTAGAGCATATTAGAATTAGTATATGTAGTTTCTACACTTGTTTTTCCTAAACAACCTCTTATATAATTGAAGATAAATTATTCATTTCCTGTTATAGAAATTGTAGATGTGTAGTTATTTGACAGACGTAACCAGTGCTCAGTTTCAGTTTAATAACGATAATCATATAAGATGGATCTGAGTTAATCTATCAATTCAGGAAGTGAATTTATTTCAAATGCTATACAAGTGAACTAATAGAAGTATAATTGATTAAAAAATTTTTTTTCATCCTTTTTCTGAATAAAGGTTATTGTATTTTGAAAATAACTTGACTCCATCGAAAGTGCTATGAAATACAAATGATCAACATAATTACTTTTTAGAAAAATCATAAGAGATAATAACTTGTAAAGAGTGATTTTTTTAATCGTTTGTACTGTCATTAGAATGTGTGATGAATTTTCCCCGTCTGTAATATATTTCTTAACGTAAATGAAATTAAAAAATACTTGAAGCATTCTTAAAACGCAGATAAAGAATGTGACAAATTATGCAGAAGAGCTTTGAAAAAAAGTCTGTTACTTACTTTCCCTTTAAAGGGGTTACACAACTTGAATTACATTTCCTGCAAATCCAACATTAAACTGCATACCGCCAGAGTTTTTAAAGTCTATCAAAAGTTGATTCATTAAGTATCATTTCTAGTACTAAATATATATATGGTCTAATTCTCTACAAACAAGAGATAAACTTTCACATCATTTACATTCGAAAAAAACACAGAGACAGTAAAGAGAACACACAATGAAGGACGCTAGATTAAAAATTATAAAATGGATGCTGCAGTATTATAAACATTGCTGACTTAGGACAGCTAATATATAAATTTTTTTTTATATAAAAGTGGGGTTGAACATGTTTTTTGGCCAGCCAACCTTCCCCTTTAAGTAAATAATTCTGAGCAAAAACCTATTGAAAGTAATGGATAGGAATATCTAAATCCATTTCAAAATAGAGGTAACTTACCTAAAAATTGCACTTGAAAATGCAGAGCCCGCGCTAAATCTGAGTGCAATAAATAAGTTACTGCCAGATTCTGGACCCTAATGTAGATTCAAAGCATGTGAATGGCTGAAATGTAGCACTTAACAAAAGTATAAAAAGAATAGAAACAAAAATTAATAAAAGAGTTACAAAAAACCATAACTTTAGAGACACTAGAGTATACATGAATTACATAATAAGTAATTTTAACTAATAATAGAATATGGAGGTAACTATAACTATGAAATGTATAAATTTATAGTATTAAACTATAATTAATATAAGAATTTTTAATCCTTACAATTTAGAATAGCTTTATTCATATAACTATTAATAAAATGAATTGGGTATTTCTGACTTAAGGAATATTTAGTAAAATGTTTATAGTTATTTATTATTTCTGATATTTTTGACACTAGAAATTTATTGCGTTGTATATAATTAATAATAATATTTCTGAATATTGAAATATGTACATTACTCTCCCAATATGGAACTTTTATTATATTGAAATTAAAATCTTCTCTTTTATCATAAATATTAGAAACTATTACATTATCTATTAATTTGATATGTATGTCAAGAAAATTTGCTTCATTGTTGTTACTATTTGTCTGTATTAAATTAAGATATTGTGGATAAAAATTAGTATTAGGTATAAAATTGACTTGCTTGCCAAAAATTATTATGTCATCTATATAACGATAAATATAATATTTAGAATTATTAACGTATCTACTTTCAAAATAATGTAAGTATAAATTGGCAAGACAGTTGCTCGCAGGGCCACCTTGTGGCAAACCTGTAATCTGCAGATAATAGTTACCCTTATGAAATATATAGTTCTCTTTAAGTACTAACCTAAGTAGTGAACTAAATCTATCATAATTAACATTATTAAATAAATTATCTTTATGCAAATTTACAAGTATATTAATCATATCATCAATATCAATAGAGTTAAAAAGATCTTCAAAATCTAAACTATAGATTGAATAAATCTTTTTATCTTTCATTTTTTTTCAATAAGAGATTTACTATTTTTAAGTATGGTTGTGGATTTAAGATTATTTATTGTATCATGTATTATTCCCAATGGAGAATTTTGCCTGTTTTGCTGATATATGTATTAAATCCATTTGTAACTGTCCTAAATTTGACTGGGTCTTTATGAAATTTGGGAGTAAGAAATATATGTGGAAATTTAACACTATTATTAATATGAATTCTTAATTTTTTATGAAAAGCCAAAATTCGATTAATTATTTCTCTATCAGAAAATGATGACTTAATAAAAGCTGTATTATTATCAAAATATTTGTTGATCATTAAATTATAATAGTATTTACATATGAAGGCAAAATTACCTGGCACTTTATTAACATAAACTATAATTAAATTATTTTTTAATTTTTTTAACCTAAATTATTAATATCATTAAAAAAGATTTTATTATCTGTACCAAAGTTATATTTATTAAGCTGCTGTGTAATATTACCTTTGAATTCTGTGAATGCCTCTATAGGCATACTACACTGGTGTGCAAAAATTAAGGACGAGACGGTTTTTTCAATATAACTTTGTACAAAAGCTTTCCAAATCAACACATTTAATATCGTAAGATCCCCAATACGTAAGGACATGTGTAATGTAAGCAACACTTACTAAAAGAGAAATCAGAGGGATAAAAAGAAGCTTTATTGAAAAAGTAGCATGGAGTGCAATGCGACTGAAGGCCGAAACATCCCTGTGATGGGTGTCCAGCAAGAAACATCCGGTCTTTAGTAGGGGATATGATCTCCCCTGACTGCTTGGCAGGTTTCACAGCGTCTGCCCATGCTGAGAATGAGGGTGTCAATGAGTTGTTGAGGCATGGCTGCCCATTCGTCTTGCAGCGCCAATCGAAGCTCCCGAATCGTTACTGGTGGTAAGGTACGAGCTGCCAAGCGTCTGCCTAGAAAATCCCATACATGCTCGATGGGATTGAGATCCGGAGATCGTGCCGGCCAATCCATACGTTCAATATCCTCACTCTCTAAGAGCTGTTCGGCAGCTACTGTGCGATGACATGGTGCATTGTCGTCCATGAAAAGGAACTGCAGACCCATAGCGCCTCTAAAAAGACGCACATATGGAAGAAGAATCTCGTTACAATAACGGGTCCCGTTGACTGAACCTGCGTCGAAGATGTGAAGGTCTGTACGACTACCAAGCATGATGCCTCCCCAAACGAGAACACCGCGACCTCCATACCTGTCCCTTTCAATGATGCTCGAGGGATGATTGCGGCTTCCCCGCTCTCTCCAGATGAGTATGCGATGAGAATCGCTACTCAAACTGAATTTGCTCTCATCTGTAAAGAGTACTCTTCCCCATTCCTTGTCTCTCCAATTCCGGTGTTCCCGGCACCACAGAGAACGCCTTCTCCGATGGGCAGGCGTTAAAGGTACACACCGTACAGGGCGTCGTGCAAACAGACCACCACCGTGCAGTCTTCTGGCCACGGTAAAACGCGATATCGGTCGTCCAGTCGCCTGTGTCGTGTGTCTAGCGATTTCTCCCGCTGTCGGCCGCCTGTTTCTTCTAGCCTGTAAGACAATGTACCGGTCATCTGCGGGTGTGGTTCCTCGTGGACGACCACTACTGAACCCCCGGATAGCTGTTCCTGTAGTTTGAAATTGTCTCCAAAGTCGTGAAACGATGCTGTGAGCAATTCCGAACTCTGCAGCCACATTGCGGCCTTCCTCCAACTTCCCAATGATTCGACCTCGGGTAAAAGCATCCAGATGTCGTCTATCAGATTGATTATTCGCCATTTCTCGCTGAGGTAGCAACTCGGTGTGATTTTAACTGCTATACGGCGTGCAATCTCTTTGCCAGAAATACACCGACGACATGCTTTATACTACTCAGACACTCCCCCATTACGTCTACCTGTATATCTGCGCATGTGCTACCGTACATCACCTTACTTAATCTCCTGATTGGTTTTTCTGTTCGCTCTGCCTCTTCGTTCAGCTGATATGCTAATTTTTCGACTTCGTCCTTAATTTTTGCACACCAGTGTATACTTAATTGCTATTTTGTATATAAATTGCTCAATATCATTATATAGCTGGTTTTTTATAATTTTATTATTATTCGAGAAATCATTAATCTAAATCCAGTACCTTTATTCATTATGTTTCTAAGATTGTTGTCTTTTACAATGTCGAGGTTACCAGTAACAACATGCTTGTGATGTTTATCTATGAATTCTTTAAAGTCATTACATTTACATATTAAGTTTTCTTGCTTTATAGGCACATTATAGTTAAGAATTGATCTACCTATTTTTTTTTGTATTTAAAAGCTTTTTTAATAGTAATATTTTGTATTGGGAAATATGACATGTGTTTTTTAAAAATACCAGAAAAAAATTAATATTATCATATGATTTATTCATATATAAAAGTGTACATTATTCTGTTTGATAGTCTTTATTTACATTAACTTTTATTTTATGTTTATGTTTCAAAAATTTGTGAATGTCCTTTATAATATGCAAAGCATGGCAATCTTTAATTTCATGAGATATTAGTACATCGTCTGTAATACATAATTCTGTCTTACTGAGTCCAAACATAAAAGATTTAATATGTTTTATGTTAAAATTGTTATCAAAGTTATTACACAAATATCCATAATACTATCTATAAGTACTTTATTGTGTCTACTTAATCTTTTAGTTCTACCTCCTCTAGTTTTTCTTTTATTAATTATTTTATTAATTCCATTATTATAATAATAATCTTGAGAATTTTGTTTAATTGCATTGAGAATATTTTTACCTTGGTATAATACATTTATTTCATAAGGATAAACTACATTATAATATTTAATATAGTAATTTTCCCACCATAATCTTTCTTTAATATTAGGAACAACTTAAATAATATTGATAGAAACATTTTCGAAACCATGTGTACTAAAGTGTCTTATTTCTACCTTATTTGAATTTTTAATACTGTTAAAGCATTTAGTATCTGACCTATGTTGATTAATTCTGATATTAATTTTATTAGATGTCTGACCAATATATTTAAGTTGGCATTTATTACACGCGTCAATAAGTAAATACAGTTATATGTTTTACAGAAGGTAAATTTAGAATCCTCTTTGATTTGATCATTGTGGATCATTTTACAAGTTTTACATCTTTTGTCGCCACATCTTTTGTAAAAAGGAATTTTAATACTGCCAAATTTACTATTTTGAAGCTTATCTAAGTACCAATTACAATTGTAAGCATTAGAGTTATTTGAAACATTATTGCAATGCAAAAAATCTTTTTTAGAATTCTTTAAGTATTCCTTATTCCAGATTACTATAGTATTATAAGTATTAAAAGGTCTCGATATATATATATATATATATATATATATATATATATATATGTATATATATATATATATATAATATATATATATATATATTATATATAATATATATATAATATATATATATATAGTTCCTTTTTTAATAATAACTTTAAAAAATTCAGCTAAAATTTCGCACTTTAATGAGTAAAAGTATTAACATTGAGAAATAAATTAATAATTAAATATTTATGCTAAGTTTTAAATAAATTTATGAAATATAAATAAAATGCCCAAATTTTTATAATTGCTGTATAATGAAGATTGTAATTTTTTTGTAAGAACTTATATTTCAAGCAAAAGATCCACTGACTTTCATACTTCAGTTGAATAGGTATTAATGCATATCGGAATTAAAATGATTGGTGCAGAATCCATTTTATTCCACTTCATAATTTTGTGGCAAATTCCTGGTAATGTTTTGTACTAACAACTTAAATAGCGTATTAATTTCGTTTTTTAATTTTGGAGATGTAGATCATACTTTTCAAAAAATAGCACTTTTATAATAAACCTTTGAATTGGATATTTTTTATACATACTAACATATCTCTCCTTTATTTAATTGCATTATAGCTTTGATGTACGCATGTGCTTGTCTGTATTTGCATTATACACTATACTATTAATATAGCTATATTATTATGTTTATGAATTGCTATAAATATAACTTAATGCCTTGGTGCTAAACAGCATGTAGGAATATCGCAAGACAATACATCTCAAAGTAGAATGGCTACAGTTATACAATAGCAACCACTTAGGCTTATGACTAAGAAACTATTTATGTATTATGTATTATTATGAGAGATAAAACACCGTTTTTATCTCTTAAATAAACTTATTAACCTAAGATTTTAATATATGTTCGTAATTTAGTCAATTCAAAAAAGGAAAGAAAGTTAAGCAATACAAAAATTTTGGAAGAGTCATTCTTGTCATTTTAAGTCGGAGTCATTCTAAGTATTCGATTTAAAATTCGAATTCTTTCTTTAATTAGCTTTTTTAAGCTAACATATTATTTTATTAAGCTTACATATTTATTTAAGCTTACATATTATTTTATTCTACAATAAAAAAAATCTGTATTTTATATAATAATTAGGTCGACTTCTTTTATAAAATTTTTTTGAACGAATTGAAAAGGACACTTAATTAAATAAAAAAAATTTTTTTTTTAATCGGGCGTTAAATAAGTAAGCAAATTTATTGAAAGCAAAAAATTTTTCTGAAATCTCTTCCAATTTTTATAAGCTTAAATGGTTAATATGACAATATGAGTTAGATACAATTATTTGCAATTATATGAGAGTAAATAAATAAGATGTGAGTGCCTTATTTAGAATTTTTAGATAGATTTAAAGAACCAAACTCTAGACAGTTATCCCATGTTAATTTTCAAATTGCCTTCATTAAAGTATACGCTACAAAAGTAAAATTTGGTAAAAGGAAATTAAAAATTGTGTGACAAATTTCTCAGAGATTGAACTGTGACTATTATAATTTTTTTATTTGATGAATACAATTCTTTTTGTGTGATTTTTTATCAAGATTTTGTACTACAAATATTTTTACCTAATGAGAATTATAAAGCTAGCATTATGATCTAAATAAAATAAAACCTTAAATTTGGCCCATTTATATAATAATACATATTTATCAATGAGTTAGTAAAACCATTACGCATCGAAAACCAATTGTGATGAAAACAATTTATTATAATACTATAAGCATATAGTTAAAAAAATATGTGCCATTTTAGGTTAACAACTTGAATTTAGATAATTTGCTGCAATATTTTTTAGGATATATTAATTTTTTTATTTGAAGCTTTACCTTAACGTTACTGAACACTTTTAAAATATGGAGTAAAGTAAGAGTGAATATTGAAAAAATATGGAGTAATTCAAAACTCTCAGGTGGATTTTTATTGCAGAGACTCTTAATGTGTCATATTAATAATATCATTATTTATAAGCGACAAAAAAATTTCGTTCGTTCGTGATAATACTATGATTACATTAATTTTTTTGGTTTACTTTCCGGAAAATGAGCAGAAATTAAAGCTTCTTCACGTAATTCTTTCACAAAATATCTCTTAATAGATTAAATCATACATACAACTTCAAACCTTTTTAAAATATGTTTTAGAATCCCAAATTATGTGTATTACTTTTTTTTCAAAAAATAATTAGATATACTTCCATCAATTTTAAGAAGGAAAAAAAACTAAATACATTTATTAAAATACTGTAACATAATGTATATAACATCATATAATCAATCATTTTACTAATATATGAGTATACATACGTTTATAGGTAAACGAAAGAAGCACACATTCTCTTGCTTTTACGTAAAACCCGTTTCATATCAAAGATACAATATTTGCCAAAGAAAAAACATTACAAGTAGCAAGGTACGCAGTTGCGGTTAAACTTCAATAAATTCAACATAGAAGTTTTAGTTCAATCTATAGTGACACAGCTTCAGAATTTTTTTTGTTCTATTTATATTCATATTGTAACAACATAAATCTAAAATTTTGCTTGGAAATTTGCATAAATTTTCCAAATTTATTTTCACTGATAAGAAATGTTTTATGTCTACACTGGATCTTTTTACATTTTTAATAATCCAACTGCCTTTATTATATACTATATTTCTAAAAAATATTCATGTTCATAGGCATTTAAGTAACTACATTTTGAGAATACCGCTGTATTACGTACCTTAAATATTTCCACGTTTAAAATTCTAAGATAGGAAACAATTTGGGCGTCAACTTTATTCGAAATATATTTTCTAATCATATATTTAAAATTTTATAATTAATTGTGCTCCATTACGTGTGTCTTTTTAAATAAATATCATTGTTCATACAATTGTGCTTTTTAAACTTTTCTAATTTTTATTTTGTTATATTTTAAACTTTTAAGAGTTTCAGTTTGTGGCCGTTCCTAAGATGTACATGAGCAAAAGTAAAATGAATATTTATATTATTACGATATCCATGTTATTTGAAATTTTCTAATTTCTACGCGTTCTGTGTATGTTTCAATTGTTTTATCGTTCTAGATGAAGATCCTTACGTAAAAAAAATCGGATTCACAACTTTTAGCATATACTTAGAAGAAGAAGATTATAACATTTTATGAAATTATGTCTTTCGAAGTTTTATTTACTGTGTCGTTAGTTATAATTCATAGAAACAGTTCCTGAGAAAATTAATTTGCTGGAATAGTTTACAAAATGTCATTGAAAAGTTTTGGAAAATATTTTGTTATACGTCTACATCCCGAGTAAGAAAAAAAGATATTAATTTTCTGATTACCCATTTTCCGCATTACTCCTGAAAAGTAATCTTTTTTTTTATATAATTCGCAGGAAAACTTTTTTTTATTTCACTTTAAATTTAAAACTCAGAACAACCTGCTTGATTAAAAAAGAGCATTTTAAAAGTAAAATGCTACTTTTATATTAAAAAAAATTAAATGTTGATATCAGTTCTTATAACTTGCATTGTAAGGATATTTCATAGATTTTCGTACTTTTATTTAAATGTAATTTCATTCTGTATTGTGTATAGAAAAAGTAAATAAGTATACTATAAAAAGTCCATTTTAGGGATTTTTTTAAAAAAGGAAATTACTATTACGCCTCAATATACTAAGTACTATGTTATTTAAAAATTCATAAAATCACGAAATGCTTAAGAAAACGATTTATAAAATTTGGGACTAGAAATTCTCATATATATTATAATTTAAATTTCATATATATATTTACAACCTCCGTGGAAAAATTAATGAACTAGATTACACTACAAACTATAACTTTCGAGTATATATGTATCTTGTTTGATGCTATCATATTACGATAAACAATTAATGTTAACTTGCAAGGCTTCTAGCATTAATCCAACCACTGAGTATAATACATTAAAGGTAAACAATCCTAGAATAGAACAATATTTGGCAAAATGAGGGTATTATAATTTAAACAGTACCGCAGTCCAATGAGATCTTAAGTTATAATTTCAGTTACGTGTGTGCCATAGAGATATAACTGTCAAATGAGTTAAGCCTGGTTATTTATTTAGACGTCTCACGCTAAGGATCATTGCTAATGTGCAACTACAATATTAAATTAGAAATGTTGAGATAAGTCTCGTTCTGCAGCGTTCTTAGATTATTCAGGGAATCTTTCTGCGTAAATTAAATCTTAAAGCTCAGTCAGCTTACAGTTTTCTTAGCTATGACTTTATTTTAATCAGCTACTTCAGTAAAGTATTCCTGTGATATTTTGAGCTCTATATAACTGTATAATAACAAATAATTATAAGGTTTTATGAGCGTAAAAGCGTCGATATCGTTTTTAAGACTGAAAAAGTTACAATACCAAATTACATGATTTTATATCTTATATAGATTAATAAAAGGAAAATATTTTCAAAGTTTTTCGAAATATCCATAAAAAATATATAATTTAGTCTTGCTGGGAAAAATATGTGTGTGTGTGCTTAATTCCCCCCCATTTTTCTAATTTCTTAAAGTATATATTTATAATAATAAGGTAACAGTGTTATTTGTAATACATAAAAAGTACACCCGTTTCTGAAACTTTCTCAGCCAAAAATGAAAAAAACTTTGAGAAAAAACTTTTTGAAATTTATTAGAACTAAATTTGACAATACTAAAACGAATTTATTCAGTATGTGTAAAAAGGATTTAAGAAAAAAAGAAAATTGTATTTCTCTTTACAATCATTCGACTACTAACGAAGTACTTTTATTTCATTAAAAAAAGCTTAAAATCTTTGGAAAACTTGGTCGAAATTTTGTTAACAAATAGAATTCATATTATTTGGTATTTATTTCAATCCATTTGGCAACTCTCCAAGCATTTTATTTCATTTGCATTCTTAGTATTATGTTGCAATTTTAAATTGCCATTCTCATTATATCTTTTTCTAAGAAAACTAAAAAAGAATTTTTTATTAAAGCATTATGTAATATTCAACAATCGGTGCTTTCGAAAATTGGTAAAACTGAAATCATCCAACTGCTTGTGAATAAACATTTTGATACAGAAATAGAAATAAGAACTTTTGTCTGCGTCTCAGATAACAGGAAAAATACGGACAACGACCAAGTACAGCCAAGCCAAACTTTTTCCTTTCAGACAAACCAAACATCTTTACTTATTGCAGCTTTTTCTAGTCACATAACTTCGTCTGAGAACATTTGATATCTGAGCTAGCATGCTGTTTTTCCTGGTCATCCAACAGAACTTTGTTTGAACACAAGTAGTAGATTCCACAAAAGAAAATATTTCTTAAATCGTGCGTGGCTTAGCTCTAACATTTGTTTTCTATATCTACCTAAGTAGCAAAATTGAGAACTAGTATATGAAAGAGTTTATTTTTCTTTTGATAAAAAACATATCTTCAGTTTATATTTCCATATTTTTGGATCGCATATAGATGACATAACGTATAGATTTATACCTTTCCAATATAAGAACATCTACTTAATCAAAACTTTTATATTTGCTTTCATCGGGTTATACAGACAATAATTTTGATAAGTCATGTTTTTGATAGCGTTGGAAATATTCCAAGGTCAACAGTGAATCTTTTACTAAAACTTCCATCTGTTCCCCATTAAAATAATGGTTTTGCTTCCTTCAAAACTATTTCCTTTAGTTTTTTATTTTATACTACAAAAGCTCGTTTTTGACTTGCATCACCTGCTTTCAAAATAAAAACGATATTTTTCGAGGAAAGAATTATTTCTCTTATATCGAACGATATATTTTATGTTTTTTGGTTACTTAAAGTCTTAGCTTTTTGCAGACGAGGTTCTTTTCTTCTTACTTACGCATCATTAAGCCCCAAATGAAAGAAAATAAGACAAATAAAAGAAAAATAACTAGGATGTGTTTTACAAAAACTTTCAGTGTAGGAGAAAGTAAATTTCTATTTTTTGCACACATTTAAACATTGAGGTAGCTTTTAAAATATATATTGCATCTCTAAATGATTTTCTTAAGTAAAGGGATAAAAAAATTTCCTATTAATCCTAGTATAAAGTAATAATCATCTGATAAAAAGGGATACTTTTTCTTTCGAATATTCATTAAGATTAGTTTTACTCTGTTCAGTAAGATTAATTCCAAAAATGTGTGCCAGTTAGATTTATTAATGTTTCATTAATTCATAGCATTAATCAAATATTTTTTATTTATTCAAATTATCTACTAATAACGCTAATTGCACAAACAAATGTGGAAACAAAGTGGTAAGAATTATATCAGCCTTGAGTATATTTTAACTCAAATCATGAATTTGGAATCTATCCGTTTATTTTAAAAAATAAAAATAAATTTAACACAATGGCATAATTTTCAATATTTCACTATCATCTATTAATAAATAAATACTGGAAAGCTTTACGAAGTTGTTTTATTTCGTGATTTAATTTGAGGTTAAAAATAACGATGTTAGAGTGTATTTCTCCACTTCTGATTTATATATTTAATTTTAATAATTGACTAAGCATATACATATACATAGAGAGAAAGAAAGTTCTCAAATAGGAGAAAATCATATTACATATTTTCAGATTTAAGTTTTCGAATATATTAGCTAAATATACCCCGGAATATCCTTACAGAAAATCCTTCTAATGCAAAGCATTAAAAACTACTATTACACACATATTTCATAAATGTTTTTTTTATCAAGAAAATATTCAGTTGACTTTTCCGTTGAACAGTTTAGCGACTTTTATGAATTTAAATTTCAATGAAAAGCATAAAATCTATTTGTTCAAACTACTAATTCAAAGTGATCATGATAGTTAATAGCTTACATTCTCAAAAAGAAAATTGGAAATCAGGATTTCCGCGCTTCACTTTTTTCCACTTGGATCATAATTCTTGATAAAATGCCAAAACTCGTGTGACACAAGTTCGTTGGCTTTAGGCAAAAAGAATAAGTAATGTTTTCACGCATTTCTAAGCTATCACTGTCAAAAGGGTTGATACTAAATCTTAGAAACAAAAATGAAGTAGCTTCAACGGAAATTCAATTTCATTCATCTTCCTTTCTTTAAATTCAGGAAAACTTTTGATAAACGATACACAATAGAAAAACTTATCACGATTAATGAATTTTCCTCAAAAAGCAATCATCTAATTCATTCCTAGATACTGATGTTATTAAAAAAAAAGCTAAATAATTTTCAAATTTGTTGAAGTATTTGCACTAAGCTGACTGAAGAGTTCTTTCTGAAAGGATAGGGTCAACTATAACCAAACTTTTATTTCTTTTATTTGCGAAAATTGTACAAAGAGTTTTATCGCTAAAGTGTCACTGACCTGTCCTAAAATTTTGTAACCCAGTTCACTCACTCAAATTGCACAACTGCGTGTTGTTTTTTCTTGACTTCACAAAAAGAATCAATTGATAAGAGATGATTTTTGACCATCTACAGTAGTGTTTCTCTCTGAATCTGTGATATTCGTTTCCCTGTGGTACATAAAATGATCTCAGGGGTACGCAGAAAAAGATGTAATGGACATTGGTAAACACACTGAATATATGAAGAAAGATGCTTTTTACCATTATAAAAAAACTCTTAATAAAAGAAGATTTGTGAGGTCATAATACTTATACCTCATGTTGTATAATTCAGGTTACATCCTTTTGTTCATATGACGTCATAAGTTTTTGTTAAAAGTAGTTACTATAATATTTTTTTATTGCATGTGAATCGTCGTTTACTGAATATTTTTATACGGTGAAATAATTCTAAAAATTATGTAACTAAAATAAAAATAAGCAAATGTAAAGGGTGTTTTTTTAGAGGTATAGAACTTTAAATTGCAATAAAACAACGATGTATTATTCGATTGACATGAATTTTTTTTATTCGAAAGATAATCTTGTGGCATTACATTTTAAATATGATTTCTGGTATATGACTGCCACGGCTGGCTCGGATGTAGTCCAATCTGGACGTCCAATTTTCGATGACTTTTTCCAACATTTGTGGCCGTATATCGGCAATAACACGGCGAATGTTGTCTTCCAAATGGTCAAGCGTTTGTGGCGTATCCGCATAGACCAATGACTTTACATAGACCCACAAAAATTAGTCTAGCGGTGTTAAATCACAAGATCTTGGAGGCCAATTCACAGGTCCAAAATGTGAAATTAGGCGGTCACCAAACGTGTCTTTCAATAAATCGATTGTGGCACGAGCTGTATGACATGTTGCGCCGTCTTGTTGGAACCACAGCTCCTGGACATCATGATTGTTCAATTCAGGAATGAAAAAGTTAGTAATCATGGCTCTATACCGATCACCATTGACTGTAACGTTGTGGCCTTCATCGTTTTTGAAGATGGATTCCACCAGCCCATAAAGCGCACCAAACAGTCAGTTTTTCTGGATGTAACGGTGTTTCGACATACACTTGTGGATTAGCTTCACTCCAAATGCGGCAGTTTTGTTTGTTGACGTAGCCATTCAACCAGAAGTGCGCTTCATCTCTAAACAAAATTCGCTTATGAAAATCGACCATTATTTTCTAAATAAAATTGCACAATTTGAAAGCGTTGTTCAGGCGTGAGTCTATTCATGATGAATTGCCAAACCAAACTGAGAATAAATCACTTGAGAGCTGTTAAATCGTTCGCCATCTTGGAAAGTAATGCCAACTTAAACTTCTATACCTGGAAAAAAAACACTCTGTATATGATTTTCAACTAGTGTACCTTAGAGTTCCCGACTGTACTATATTTTGGTAGAACGTACTATAATTAATTTAGTGGTCGTACAATATAACGAACTTCAATAAGGTTGACAATATTGTTTTTTTGTCTATTTTTTAATGTTGTTTGTAATAAGAGTTCTTAGCTATCTCTCAAAGTAAATAATGCATAGTTTCATTAAAATTTTTTTTTTAATTTATACCTAACTACCAATAAATATAATTTTTCCAAATCTGATAAAACTAAAATTTTCTCTGCATTATAGTATTATTTCTGTACCAGCGCATGTTATGTTTGTAATTATACATAATGGAGAGGTGGGTTACGTGGAGCAGAGGGAATGTAAGTCAAAGGTTATGTTATTAAAACATGTTGAGGAACGCTGATCTACATAATATAAGGAAGTAGATTCGTTATTAATAACTATTGTGTGTAAAATATTAATTACTATATTATGAAAATTTCATAAATAATGAAGTATATGGGAATTTTAAATGTTGATGAAACATGAATAATTTATTTATCTCGGAATGTTTCCTCATTAATAGAAAAATATGTGCAGTTATTACATTTTTTATTTGCTGATGTGAAATTAAAATTATTTTGAGATGAATTGTTTTTTAATATATCCCAAAATCACAAAACGAGTTTAGTTATTTTACATTTAAATATTGTTTTAATAAATTCAAATTAACTTTAAGCTTGCAACAGCTTTAATTGCATAACTTTATAATTACATAGCTTTAAACTTGAAAATAACAGATTTCATACAGTACTATTATAACTATAAAACATTTTCTGAAGTCTTTAATTTTCTTACTATCTAAATTAGCGTTTCATTAAGAAATGTTATCATGTCCTTATAAATATAATTTCATTATTTTTTTGAAAATTGAAAATTAAATGAGATTAGTAATGAAACATTTTGCACTACGACAAAAGTGAAAGAAAGTTATTGCACTAATTTTTATAATTAAATTTGTAATTAATATAAATTTGTGCTAAAAATATGAATATTTTTTATATTTAATGCAGCCTTTGATTAATTATTCAAAATTAAAGGGAATTGACAAAAAAATAACAACACATAAAAAAAGTAATGACATTAAATTTATTTTTCATTACTGAATTCTTTTATTTACTTCATTAATTATGAGTGGCAGTTATATTTCTAGATAAAAAAAATCATGGTTTATTTAAAAATAGAATTCTGCTTTTAATTATTTTTGGAAATATTTGGCTGAATTAAGTTTGGCTGAATTAAACTACATTTTCGCAAACTTCTAAATTCGAATAATATTTTGAGAAACCTTAAAGAAAGATTTGTTTAAATGACGTCAATTAAACCGGATCTTTTAAGATGCATGTTTGAAATTTATTGATTCGTTTACGTGGGAGAAATATATATTAGCAATAATAATTTTCTACAATCCTTGCTTTCGGCTTGAAGATATCTGTCAAGAACAATTTCAGGATTCTGCCTAAAGTAATCGAAAATAAGCTGCTTAGTTGAGTCTTTTAAGATCAATGAGAAAAGATTTAAGTATATTGAACTGGTAAATCAGAATAAAAGCTTATCTAGTCTAGATATATATTATAAATGCGAAAGTTTGTGAGGATGTTTGGGCGTATTTCACGCAAAAACAACTGAATGGATTTTAATGGAACTATACAGTAATATAACTTATACATCATAATAACACATAGGCTATAATTTATAAAGATATTGTGAGAACTGTCCAAAATATAACAATATTTGTCAAGTAAGTAGGAAACAATTCTGCCATCTGCAAGCAATTCTGGCATGCGCTGCAAAAAAAGCAAACGTCAGCATATATCTATCTTTTGTTTGTGAAAGAACCCTTTTTGTTTTGGCTACGCAAGGCGCTCGCTTCTATTTAATTCCTGTGTAATCCATATTTTTTTAAATTTCAGAATAAAACTAAGTTTTGAAGGCTGAGATTGTTATAAATTTCTGTTTATATGAATGTTTTTTTAATGATTTTATTATGCACATTTGGTAGTAAGAAATTGATCTTTTTTCAAAATAAATACTTTTATTGCTTCTGGTACTTACAGTAGATAAACTTTGTCTACACTACATCATTTGGACATATTTGCATAGTTTGTTTGTGGTTAGTAGTTAATTATAACGCTATAATTTTAATTGCATAGGCGGATATTGCATTTTTAAGTATAAAAATAATTATAACTACTGTACTGTATTTTTTGGAGTGAGTGAATATTAACGTCGCACTGTTCAGCTACACGAGGGCTTTTGGCAACGGGCCACGTAATTTTGAACCATGGTCAAGTGACGTAGACGACACCTGAGCTGGCTCCCTTTCTCCTAACTACCACATCACACCGACTTAGAAGGAATATTCTACCAATACTTAGCAGGAATATTCTTTGAAATCCACTCTTCCAAGATATATGACAGCACGGGTTCTATGAAGAGTAATTTAGCGGGGAAGGCGAACAGTTTTGCAGCAGATATGCGTTTTCAGCGGATTGCAAAGATTATTATTTTTGTCCCGAAAAAATAGTTTATGTCAAAATTTAAGTGTCTTATGCTTTTTTGTATTAATGAAGACCTTAGAAAACGATTTGACTATTTATTTTAAGGGAACGGTGTACATTATTAATTTTACAGTGGAGTATCTTTAATTAATTTATCGTCTCTAACGGAATAAATTTCCAAAAGTGGGGTATTTCGTTTATGTATATCCCTTAATTTTCAATGTAGTGATCCAAAAAAATAATGTATGAAAAAAACTGCAGTAAATCATAATGTGGTAGATAAAGCATTAACGTGCATAGCTCCCCTACACGGCGGGTCTTACAAAGCTCCAATAAAGCACGAGCTATGAAAGTAGCTAGACATTTGCTAACTTGACTCTATCGTTATCATTTCGTTGTGTTTTTCATTGAATCGCCATTATAGCCATTATAATTTAAGAAACGGCGTTGCTTGCGAATATTACAATTTTAACATAAAATAAATACAACAGAAAGTAATATTAAAGTATTACACTTTCAGATATAAATTATTTACACTATTTTAAGCGTTCAGTACGCAAAACTTATAACAATGTGTTACTTTTGCTGAGCAGAGATCAGCTTAATGAGGTATTCTTTAAAATAGACCCTCAAGGGTGTTACGGGGAATTATAAGTAAAAAAAATCCTTTTTTATCAGCTATTAGATCTAAATACTTCAAAATTTAACAAAGGTGTTTCTTTTTCTTTCTTTTTTTTTGTTTAGCTGAGATATGCAGATTTTTTTTGTTTAATTTGCAATTCACGTAAAATTAACTCATTAAAAACTTCTTTATCCTTCAATCCGTGTTTTTTAATTTTTCAGTTCACTCGTGTGAAGAACGGGTATACCAGCTAGTAAGAAATATAAGATTAGATTAACTTAGGTTTTGCAAAAACGAGCGATCAGCCTTCTTGCTTAAAATATATCTAAAACGCTGACTTTATGTATGTAAATATTTTATTCAACAATTTGTCAACTCAACGATTTTTTAAAAAATTTGTTCATTTGACAGGTAAATTATTTCTGTATATTGATTAAAATGTTTTTATCATCGAATTTTTCCAAAAAGTAATTTAGAGCTCCCCCTTAAATTGATATTCTGAAGGGGAAATGTCTTTTCTTGTTCGTTAATTCCATAGTTATCTCTTTTAAAAATATTAAAGGTGTTTGATACATTCATATTGTCTTCAACTCATGAAAATATGTTAATGAAAGTTATGATAAATCCTCATAGGAGCTTTTTTCTAAGCAGTATATTAGAATTTTTTTTTACATAAAACTTAGGAGCAATTACAAAGTTAAAATAAATCTGTTTTGTGGTGGGAGGAATATTTCTTATACATTTATGATCAATAAATTCTACAATCAGAAGACATGGAAATACTTTCATTTGTCTTATTTTCCACAAATTTTTGTTTCTTTTTTTTAACGAACTGCATGGCAGTTGTCTAAATCTATAAAGCTTACTTCGCTTATATCTGAGAAAGAATGCATCGATCATCCAGTATATTTCTGAACGATTCATTACCGATATCCCCCCATAAAAAGATCTTTTTAATGCATTAAAATCTCTGTGTATGTTAGCAATAGCGACGAATTTAGCGGACTGTAAACAATTGTAGTCTAAGACTAAAAGGTTTCGGTTTCGAATTGCTGTCTGTTGAAAGAAAATTGATTCAATGATAAGTCCAAGTTCAATTTGATATAATTGGATATATTTCAACCCTGAAGAACATTTCAATATGATTAGAATAGTTCACATGTAATAATGTACGTAGTTCACAAGTATTAGCATTTCGACATAAGAATACTTCACAATAGAACGTTTCACTAAAACGAGTGTTTGCATCTTAAGAAAGATACATGCACTGACTGTTGCCACAAGACTATTTCTAAATAGAAGTGTCTCCCTGCAACAGCGCTACCTAACGGCTTTTACTATTCAACACTCTGCATCGAATTTCATTCTCTAAACCAGTCTATTTTTTTTATTCTGAATTTGATATTGTTTATTTGAAAGGAAGGAACTATTATCCAAAAAGAAATAAGAAATTCTCTGTACTCTACAAATGTAACAAACATTTACGTACATATAATTAGGGTATATTTCTTATTAAAGTAAAAGTTTTCAGATTTTTTTTTTGGAAAAAAATACTTGTTTTTTGTGTAAATATAGTTTTGTATAAAGCTATTTTACACGCTTTAATTCACAAATACATTAAATATTGAGGGAAAAACTAATATTAATTTTATGAGATCAAACATCATCACACAAATAGCATTTACATATATTATCAAGTTAAAATATGTGAGGATCACATAATTAATACCACTGAATTCAAAACAAATATATCAAGTTTTGTAACAAGAATTTTTTAAAATTATAGAGTGAAATGTTCGCGTTATCAATAAATTAATTCATACTTCACGTTTATTTTCGGATGTTTAAATTCATAATTCCAAGAAAAAAACATTTTGAAAACATTTCAGATATTAAGATAAATTTTTGATGCGTCTTATATTAAAGATATCTTATATTATTCGTATTATATAAGAATAATTAATCTTGAAATATAATCATAATAAGTTGTGATTAAGAACGTTTTGTGCCTATGCTTTAAATTTCAATAAATTTCTTATAATTTTTGTCTTTATGTTATTTTAACTTAACAGTGAGAAATGTGTGTGTGTGTGTGAAGGAAATACTTCACTTTAACTTCCATAATAAAGCAGAAAATCTTCCGAGAGAAACTAAGTCATGAGTGAATTATCAAAATATTCTTCAAAAAACACTAGTACGTGGGATTTCAGTAGTGTTGCATAAACCAATTGAAGGTTTACATTATTTGTAGTTGCTTTATTTGAAAAAAAAATTAAAATTTAAAAAAAATTCTCTTCTATATAAATTAATATATGTTAAAAGACAGCTCATTTATATCTGAATGAGCTTTAATTGTACATTATTGACAATAATTCTTGTGTGCATGCAAAATAGTTTTCTTCGTATTCTAAAAAATAGTAAATTTAGTCATTTTTTTGAGACTTTTAGTTTTATTATAATTTATATATAGAAAAGATTATAAATAATAAATATTTAACGTAGAGAGGAATGTGTAAAAGAGCTCTCAGCCTAAAAGTTTTCAATAAGGGTTTAGTTTTCAACACGACGATCAATATGGCACCATAATCAGTTTTCACGACTGGGATTAAATAACTCAAAATTGTTAAACTTTTCAAAATTCTCTAGACACTTGAGAATCGACATGAAGAGAGCTAGACGCTTATTTTTAAAACTGCTCGGTTGGAAGATTAAACTTTTTCAAAACACAAAATTCCCCAAATAAGCTAGACTTTCATATATTTCAAAAAAGTACCAAGGAATAAAATAAATATTTTTATTTTGAAGAATATGATTTATTGAGTTTCTTTGAGCTAAACTTTACTAATACATTTTTCTTCAGATATAAGAAAAAAAATATTAAAGTTATAGATTTTGTTTATTTTTTAGAGCATTTTGAACTCTTATAGATCTGCTTTATTCACTATACTGTTAACAAAATAAATTTTTTGTTTAATATAAGTGTTTAGTTAATATAAAATATCAAACTTTAATCTTAGACAGAAATATTTTTTTTACATTTAATCTAACGCTATCAGATTTATGTATACATTTAAAGACTAAAAAGATAAATAATTTGACATTTTCTTTTGTTTAAATTTTTGTTCATTTTATTTAATTACTATTTCATCCGAAACACCTTAAATTGTTTTAATAATTGAAGCAATACTTTTCTGTAAAATTAAATTTTAGAATTTCGAAAAGAATGTCTTAATAAAGTATCTCGTCCGTTTCAGAATTAAAATCTCCTCTAAAGTATTTTTCTGTTGACGTTAGCGCACTATAATGCAATTAATAATGAATCAATGGAATTTATTTTAACTTGTATGTATAATGCATTAGAGGGGGATATTTGTAAAAAAAAAAGAGAATGTTAGTCTTCAAATTAATATATATTCTTGTCCTCTTCAATTTCAATCGAGAAATGAAGTTTTGTTTCGTTTATGTATATATGTCATTTAAATCCCCATAATATTAGCATAGTTAGATAGTTACAATTTTACCTGTCCTTTATTACAGTAATTATTCCTTCCTTAATGGCAATTTACCATTTTAGAGCGTGAAAATGTGTCTAAATTTAATAGCAAGGTTTTGAAGTTCATGGGAACTTTATGACTAGCATCTGTACTTCAAATTAACTGGTTATACTAGAGGTAGATGAGAGATAAATATTTTAATTTGTGTAACCTGAATAGTAATCCTTCTGTGGCTAAAAATAAATGACGGATATAGAGTTAGACTTCATTTAAAGTCTCAACCAGTTAATTGAAACTGACTAGTTAAAGTTTTGTTTATTACCATGAGAATTTTACGATAACAGTTATATATATTTCTCTTTTTCATTTTGTTTACTGAAACTTCATGAAAACTGATAAACTAGGATTTTTATGCTTTCAAATAACTGAAGTGATCATCATATATCCTCTGAGCTAATATTACCAACATTTGATCTTGATGAAACATAACCTATATAGGAACTGAGTTTGAGGTATTCTAAATCAAACAAAAATGTATGGATCTATAATGCCTCTTTCCATTTTTAAAACAAATTGCAAAACACGATTGCAGTTCCACAAACTCTAATATATAATTGCGTCATAAATTGTTATGAATTGCGTTTGGAGTGGGCAAATTATTTTCTATTCGTATACCTTGATACCTCATATTATGGTAAAATGTTTGAGCCCATTTTTAATCACTTAGCTCAAATATCAACTTATGTAATGATTAAAATGTGATTTTTGTTAAATCTACTCGAACAGTTTCACATATGTTATAAATCATTTTATGTATATGTAAGTATATATTATATAAGCTTAAGCAGCTCATGGCTACAGAAAAATTATTGAAACAGTGTGCCTAAAGCAATAAATAAAATTATTCTCTGCACCAGAATATCAACATTAGAGTAAGTATTAGTGGAATAAGATATATTATTCACTAATGAATCCAGATTCAACCTAACCACTGACTCTGTAAGTGCTTTCATCTGGAGAAACCCAAGGGTTTGATATATATTTTCCAACATTCGAGAAAGAGACTGGTATAACAAAGGAATTTTTATGGCTTGAGTGGACATGTTGAACGGGAATTTAAGGAGCGGACATCAGTAAGGATAAAATGCTGCAACCTAATGTTCACCTTTTTAAAGGTGCGCTTGATTCTGATTTCATTTTCTGACTGACAACGCTCATCTACAAAAGGCTGATCTAAATGACGAATTCCTAGAAAGGTATGATATTACCTGGATGAATCAGCCTGCCAGATCCCCAGATCTTAACCCTATAAAATATATTTTGGATGTTATTGGGGGGGTGAACTCTCTTTCCCCTTTTGAACTAACCAGTAACAGAAATTAGCATTTCTGGAGAAGCGAAGCCAACTGTCATAGGAACTCACAAACTGTCTCATGTCCACTATGTCCCTTTGTAAAAGCTACATAACTGTAAGATGTGACCATACTCCCTATAAACTCATTTTTGTTCCATCCCTTAACCTCTCCTTTAGCTTTCCTGCTCTGATGTGCCATATACGCGATGATGCTTGCGTACCGTAACTGTAATGTAATATATTTTTATATTATATCTCAACCTAAGTACATTCCCAATTTCATTAAAATCTCCTCAGTACTTTTGTACATAATCAACCAAAAGAGAAACTTTTCTTACTTTGGAACACTGCTATGATTGGGAATATTAAAAATTTAAATATTTTGTGCTTACTTTTCCATTGTGAGTCCTTACTCATATTTCTTTGATGTTCTAGTTTAATATTTAGCATTTAGATTTGAATTTAAAGCACGTTTCCTATCACTTAAATTTATTTAACCTTTTAGGTATTGATTTCAAACAGAAAATCATCAATCTAGATGGAATGCCCATAAAGCTGCAGATCTGGTAAGTTTTATATGTTCTATATCTTTGCACTTAACTTCTAGATTCCTCAAAAATATTAAAATGTGCTGTTATCTAATAATTATCCTTTAAAGCTATTAAAAGTAAAAAAGAATAGAAAAAGTCATAAATTAAGCTTACGACAAATAACGTTCATATCAAATTCTTCTATATCTATCCCAGTTATTGCATAGCATTTTCAATTCTAAGCATTATCATCTTAAATGTTTTCAAAGTTGAATGAAATATTTCACAATAAAAAGAAATGAGACATAAACATTTTCCAGATTTATCGATTGATCATTGAAGTGGTAAGTGCCTTTTAAAGTAATTGATATTTCTGTAATAATTCACTATATAAAAGTATAATCCACACACAATGGATTTTTATTTCCCCTTTCTTATTGTACAAACTATATCAGTTTAAGAATTTATGATGGCATATGTTTCTTTCCATAAGACTTGCAAGTGGGATTTTCACTGGCAGGATTATTCTATTTTTCTCTAACTTGGTATTACTAAATTTCTTAAGTATGCAATACTTTTATATTTTACATGCATTTTTATTCTATCTCTTGCCTTCCTGAATGGTGTAAAAAATACTGTTTCCTTATTCATCGGGTTTTCCTTAAATATCTGGGAAACTGTTTGATGATAAAATCTTTGCCATAGAAGCAATAAATGACAATACTTATATGATTTAAGATCAAATAGGTTGAGCACAGTAAGGAAGAAATCCGGAATTACTCCATCCTAATGAGTTGCGTAAGACTTTTCCCCAAGAATTTGCAGGGGGTTTTGCATTAAACTAGTAATAAAAGCTATCTCGCAGCAGCGAGCATTGTATTTTGAGGATCATAAGAAAAAGCCTTAATCAAAGAAGCTAAACCAGTAAACAAAACTTATGCAGTAAAAAGTATTTATTCGACCTTTTTATTGTTGACTTTGTGATCATCTAGCTTTCAGTTACAGAAAACAATACACATTATAAAAGAAACAGTTCAATATGTTTGGTCTGTGTTGTAGTCAAAAAATTACTTTACTCTTACATCCAATTAATATCGAGTTGGATACAGAAGAACAATTCAATCACTAAAAATTTACTATTTTTCAGGATGTAAAAGCTCAAATCATTGAATACATAATAAAGTGAGAATAAGTAAGGGGTTACACTATTTTCTAAAATAATAGAATATCGTTTATTTATAATTATGAAATTTAAAATACTTCTCTCAAGATCTATTAATGTAATGTAGTTATTGTAATCTCATTTTTATCTGGAATATTCCCCATTTAAACTTAAACATATATTCCCAGTTTTGAATAATTATATTTTTTAAATTTAGTTATTTAATCCAATCATAAAAACATCTAACTTAAAAATAATACGGACATTGAATATTAAATTGAAATCGGTATTTGTTTAATTGATACATTTATTAATTCAGCTCTGAAACTGAATTGCTTGAATATTGTTAACAATTAATTGATTAAGTTATCCTTTGTATTCCACGAGTTTTTAATAAAGTCATATGATCAGTAATTTATATGAATATCGGGCATTTCATTAAGAATAAATCCTTTCAAAATGTTTTTCTGTTAAGACAATTGAATGAACATTTTTCTGAAATAGTTAAGAAAACTATTACTTTAAAATATATTACTCATCTTTGTGGTTTAATATCTAAGCTAATGACATTGGATTTTTGCCCCTATGTATATTTTTTATTGCAAGTAGTTTTTTTATATTGTTCAAAGATAGTTTATAAATTGTATTACTGCATTAATGAGAGATTTTTTTTCTTCTGTTTGGTACGTTATATCTCATGTGGACATGGTGTCAGAAATTTAAGCAATCAGTCCAAATTTACCTTTTTAACTAGATTAAAAAAATATATAGAGAATATGCTAGAAAATTAATATATCTTAGTATGTATAACGATAAGTATCTACGAAAAGAAGATTTTAAGATTTATTTTTGGAGGAATTTAGGAAAATGGAACGTGGCGAAGCAGGTCAAATTTCGAGCTCTATCACTCATATAAAGAATCTGACATTGTTAACTTTATCAAAATACAACGAATTAAATGGGCAGGTCACGTTGTCAGAATGAACGAAGACCGCACCACTAAAAATGTCTTCAATGCTCAACTAATTGCCACACGGAAAAAGAGTAGGCCAAATCTTAGATGGATTGATAGCCTAGAAAAGGGATGGAGAACCTTTTTGAGACGTGGGTCAAATTTTGTTCATATTTTTTTAATACTAGCTCATGGGTCACTAGTGCCCATTTTCACCAGAGTTAAGTTTAAAAATTTTTAACTGAGTATTTTTAAAACTAAACATATTTAAATTTCAATTGGCTTAACGGGTACAAATGGGCATGATTTGACGATTTAAAAATTGTTAGTGGGGTTAAAAATTCTTAAGCGCTTGGTACAAATGGCAATAAGTGTGTGAATGAACAAAGAGTAACAAAAATTACATACAATATATATTATAAAATATTATTTATTAGTATATATATATATATATATAACAAAATTTATTATAAAATATTTAATGAGAAATCTGTTGCTGTTTATTTTCAGATAGTTTTTTAATATTAGTTTTATATTTCGTATATATATTCATTAGTCTAACACATTTCGCAGTTAATTTCCTATCAAGTCTATTTTTATTAGAAGATTTTACATTCATTGAAGAAAACAATTTTTCACATGAATATGTGGAACCAAGCATCATTAAAAGAGCATAAACTAATTTTTTATTGGTATAAAATTATTTGCTAAAGAATCCCATACGTTTAATATAACATTTCAAATTTTTAATTTTAATTTTTATCTGCTCTACTTTCACACAATTTTACTTCAATTTTTCAGGAATCAATTCTTCAAATTTTTCTTTCCATACAACGTGGCTTCGAAATTCAACTAATTCCATTTCTTAATTATCGATACCTAGCCACATAAATTTGGCTCCATTGCTTACACCATTCCATTGTTTCAAATTCTGTTTTGTATGGATAGAAAATAAAGAGAAATGTATTTTCAAAAGCTCATTTTTTATTTCCTGCGTAATCAATCATAAAATATTTTTAATTGCATTTTCTTGCTAACGGAGTTTTTAAAAATTATTGTGTTGAGAAAATGTTTTGTAATTGAGGAAAATATTTTATGATTTTCATTTCGAAATCCTTAGTAAAGATGCCAAGTTTCGTCATAAATATTTTAATATTTTCAAACATCGTTAAAACAATAAGTCCATGCCCTTGAAGTTTTTTATTCAGTTCATTAAAATGCTGAGTGATGTCACATTAAAGCATTAAATCGATTAACCAATGGATATTGGGTAATTTATAGAAACTATTGTCTTTTTTAATTAAAAAGAGCTTAATTTTTTCTAATAACATTACAAAACGATCAAGACGTTGGTAAACTAAGCCATCGCACATTGTTGTATGTCAAAATCCCAGAATATTACAATTCATTTTCCTGTAAGAATTGAGCAAATTACCGACTATAAAGAGCTCTTGCGTTTATAAAGTTGATTATTTTAATTACAACTGACATTACCCAAGAAAATGTTTTTAAACCATGCTTCGCTCATAAAACTTGCTGGTGTATTATACAATAAAATTTAATCAGGTAATGTGAAATATTTTGCTTAAGATGCTGAATATATATAAATCCAATGTTTTTCCCTTTCATACCGGTGCACCAACTGTTATTAGAGAAGCTATTTCCCGAATGTCAATATCCATTTCTTTAAATGCGATATCAAATTCTTTAAAAATATCAAGACCGGTACACTTCTTTCAACGTTACTAGTTTTATTAACTCTTCTTTCATTATATTTCCATACTAATACCTAGCAAAAACTGTTAACTGCCATTTACATCATTACTCTCATCTGAAGCAACTGACTAAATTTCTGCATAATTAAGTAGTTATGTTTTTGCGAAAATAATTTTTTTTAATTTAATTACTCGATCTTTAATTATGTTACGACTTATAGGTAACGCATTTATAAGCTTTATAATCAAGTATTTTTCTTTAAAATTAGCAAACAGTGTAGGATTACATGCTAAAAACGCTTTTTTTATAAATTCTTCTGAAAGAGGTTTCCGGTAGCGAGCAATGTAATGGGCAACTTGGAAACTAGCATCTGTAATACTTATTTCTGGAACTAAAACCCTTTTTAAAACACTACTTTGAGAAAAATTACATTTTTTCTTTTGTAAAAAATGCCTAGATTAGAATGCAACGTTTCAAAATGCCTTTTTATATTATTTGTACGTGAAGTCCCTTTTTCATTACAAATTATACATATCACTATTTTATTACTTTCATTCACACCATATTTTTCAAACCATTCAACTTGATATGGCCTAGAACTTGTATGGGTTGCTTTTAATTTTTTAAACACCGACATAGTACAGGTCTACATTTAAAAATATTTGTATATTTAGAGTACAATAATTTGAGAAGAAATTTTGTATTAACATTCCTAATATGCATACACATTAGTACACGTTACTTTAAAATGCGTTCGAAATGTGGGCCACTAAATTCAACATTGGTACTGACTAATACAGGCGCGCCTTAAATTGCGAGCCAAAAATTGCTAATATCGAGTATAAGACATACGCATAGCACCTCATAAGGTGAAACAGATAGGGGACGATACAAATGCTGTACAAGTCTCTCTTTCTAAAGTCTTTTTTCATTTTGTCCGAAAAAAAGTGCTTTAAACATGGTTATTTGCTCTGGTTCATCGATTTTTTTTTCAACAAACAAAATGTGAGTAAAATTAAACTCTTTATTTGATATTATATAAACACTTTTGCTTTATTTCAAATACCACATACTTTAATATACATTTGTTGTCAATTGCGTAACTTTGGAACTGTAATAATAAAAGCAAAGGTTATAGACGGCGTTTAAATTGCTTTTATGTCACAATGCAGCGCTTGAAAAAATATAAATAGAATATAAATAATCCACACAAATTAGAAAATCTAAATAAACCCACGTAAGCAAACAAGTGGTAGCCTAGCAATCATGGGTCGATTAAAAAACTTGGATGGGTCAGTGTCTGACCCACGGGTCATAGGTTCGTCTTCACTGGCCTAGAGAAAGATCTCCTAGTTTTGAGAACAAAAAATAGGAAAACACTAGCAGGAAAAAGGCTGGCCTGGAAAAGGCTTCTTGAGAAGGCGAAGGTCCACCCTGGGCTGTCGAGCCTCTGAGGAAGGAAAGAAGGAATATGTATAACATATGAATTTTTAAATTTATATTTTAGCAGCTACAGTTCAAATTCAAAATAGATTCATTATCTTGAATTTATTATTACATTAAATATTATTGCAATTTTACAAAAAAATGTGTAAGAATTGTGTGTTTGTATTATTCGAACAATTTTAGAGAGTGCATAATTATTTTAATACTACAATTTAAGGGGAATTTTTAAAAACTATTTTATCCAGCATAAATAAGTAAATGTTTCCTGGAATCTCTAATAAAAGGATAAATAAAATTATTTTTATGTAAAGTTGTCCCCTCTATTTTTTTATTCGAATCGTATCTTAACTTCATTAGCACATTTTTTAACCGAATCATAACATCAGACTATTAGCTGAAAATTTTCGTATCCTATTCTGAAATTTTGAGGATATTGATCTTGCACAGACTTATTTTGTTGCTTCAAAATCCATCCCGGTTCTATTTTTGGTATTGTAAATTTTAATTCTGAATAATAATTTCCAGACTATATATTCTTTATAATACAACTTTGACATTTTATGCAATTATATTCTTCTGCATGGACATAATTTGTACTTTTATATGTGAAATTAACCTCAAAGCTATTTCTCAAGATTGATAGTATCTTGCACAAGATTCGCCTTGAATTGGCCTAGTAGGTTTCCGATCAATATCAGTACGAATTTTTTCCTTTTAGTACTACTCACACTTCGGCGGGATTACGGTTCGCAAATGAAGGTATTTCTCGGTGTTAAATGTGTGTGCTCAGTTATTTATTCTTATTTTTCAGTGATACCTGAAATATTTGAATGGTAGAATGATAAAACTCATTCGTGTGTGTGTGTGTTTTGAATTTAGCTGATTACGACGAGTTAACTGATTTTTTTATTTTTCAATAAATAACATATTCAGAATAATACTTCATAATATATATATAAAGTATTCCCAATGTAATTCCGAATACCAGGGGTGTCAAACTCGGTGCCCTAACGAACATTTTTGCGGCCCTATCAATTTTTCGGTACATGGTAATATATAATAAAATATCAAAATTGCTTCCAAAATAGGAAAGACAGCAGCAGAAAAGAAATGCCAAGTGTCAGAACGTAAACATTAAATTTTTCTTGTTATGTCATTTATGTTTATTAAAGAATTATTCGAAATAAAATTACGTTTCTACGAATATTGATTTTTTTGCTGCCCACCTAAAGTTAAACCTTGTTTATTTGGCCCAAGTTAGCCTTAGAGTTTGACAAAACCTTGCCTTATAGATTAGTTTCATATATATATAGTTGCAACATATTAATAGTATAAGGGCTTCAAATATATATATCTTTATTATATTAATAGTATTAGTGTGCTATACATATATTTATATATAACTTTATTATAATAATAGCAAATTTTTCATATCTATCGCTTTATTATATTAATAATCAATAGTTTATTATTTCAGTTAATTCGTTAAGTTTCCATCCGTAACAAAAAATGTTGTAATCTTGTTTACTTAATTTTTGTTTATTAAATAGTGTAATAAATATGGTTTTAATGAGGTAGAATAGTATTCTTACAAAAATAGCTTTTTTAGCTTCTCTAATATGAAGATCCTTTTGTAAGTGTAAACTATCTATCTTAATGAAAGTAGTTTTCCTAGTTTGAAATGCATTAGGCAGAAGAATTTGTTTTAAAACTTTTTTTATATGTTGATGAATATATATTTGTAAAATTAGGTAAAAATTACATTGAAATATCGAAATAAACTAATCCTCTTCCAATACCTGTCATGCATAAAGAATGTTTTCTCCGGTAAAACTGGTGTAAAAATCAAATAAATCACCTTCATATCCAGACAGAAATTTCTCACAGTTGATGCATAATAATCGATATAATACTGTCCTTGTGCGGAGGCGTTACTCTATTACGTTTCTACGAAAAGCGTGAAATTTCCACCTTTTCATGAAAAGCTACCTAATTATTTCATTCACGCTTTACATATTATGCAATATATTCTTAATATTCCGCGTGTATGCGGGCGGTGATTAGAGGCGAGATATTGGAGATTAACTCAAAATTCTATTGTTATGAAATTAAACTGTTTAAAGTTTTTACATTAGGCTATAAAGGAAACAAAAGAGAGTTGTCTGAAAAATAGCAGATGAAAGATTTTCAATTTCTTCACAAGTTCTCGAAATTAAAGTATTAAGAAATTAAATAAAGTATTAAGAAATTATGTATTTCATCATTTCCATTAATTAACGAAATAAATACGAACTAATCGCATTTAATGATCAAATAATACAGCATCATATTTTTTTTTTCGTTTTTCTTGTTTTGCTAATAAAGGAATCGGGGCTTTAAATATAATAATTAAATATCTGATATATTTGAAATTTCATTCGAAATCACAAATATTTTAATTTTATGCATTTATAGTAAGCTTTAGAGCCAAATATTTTAAAATAATAAAATTAATTGTATAAATTGAATATTAAGTGCGTAAAATTCTTATAATGACAAAATATTGTACACAATTAATTTTTTCTTTGTTTGCATAACATATTTTTTTTACGTTCTAATTCCAATTTAAAAAGTTCAAAGGAATTTTTTTTCCATGAATGAGTACTTAAAATCTAAGAACAGGAAAAAAAAGATGTATTAATTGTTAAAAACGATCGCACACACATACAAGCATTCTCGTTTTTAAATTTTTTCTCTAAATTTCAGCATGGATGCTAATTAGTCTTTTTGTAAAACGTTTTGAGGAACATTTCTTTCATATTGATTTCTTGAGCCAAAGAAATGATTAAATCCTAAAACTGAAAAAAGGAACAATTTTTGCTGCATATATACGAGTAAATAGTTTGCGGTGTGTGTAGTGGAGCTTTTTTAAAAGAAAATTATTTCTGCCTAATCTAAATATCTATCCTTGGGAGTTATTTTTACTAAAAGAAAAAGTCAATACATTATTCAGAGAATGAACCCAAGTATATGTAAATGTTTTCGAAACTTTTGGTATTCTAATAATTCTGGTTTTACGTTAATGTTAGGCTGTCAGGAAAGAAATTGCACTTCTTTTAGTTATTAATGCGATCCGCAAAGAACTAGATGTTAAGGGAACGTTAAAAACACATTTTCTGATGTCATAATGAAATGGATCTGCTGCCACTGTAATTTACTGTGCAATAGCCATTCATTTTGAGATCAGGAAATGGTACTTAAAATACTCATTTAAACACTGTTTTAAAATTCTGCTTCGTCTCTTTAAAATGAAAGGAGGGAGCACACATGTTCATGCCAATTAAAATAATGTACAATTACTCAAAGCCGCAGGAATTTAAAGGATTACTTGAAAAAAGGAAATTCGAGAGTTATTTTAATTTTATAAAATTTTATATCAAAATTTTAATATTATTCAGCTAATCATTTTTATCGAGGTTTTTCTTTCAAATTTTATAATTTTTGTTGCATACTTTTATTAAATGAAGTTATTTTGGTTAAAAAAATGTTCAATTTATAATTTTCTAAACGCATTGAAACTAATATGAAAAAGCATTTCACCCTCTTTTAAGGAACTTTAGGACTCTAATAGGTGAATATGAGTTAATTGTATATATACTACCATGAAAGTAGGTGTTTGAAATAGCACAACTTTGATCATAATACTTTCCAGATTCGATATTTATGATTTAAATTGAGTACACAATCTGTGAAAATTCTTTTAAGAAACATAATAACGAAATTGCAACTATTCAGCCTTATATGAGTCTGATAGTGTTTAAGCTGCTTTTTTTAATCATTTTTATAACGTAAAATAGATTATTAGGGTAGGAGAGCAATAATAATAATGAAAAAGTCGAACGCAGAAACTAATTAATTAATTTTCATCATATGGAAGGAAGGTACTGAATGTATGCATTATATATATATATATATATATATATATATATATATATATATATATATACAGTGGTGTGCAAAAATTAAGCACGAGACGGTTTTTTAGATATAACTTTGAACAAAAGCTTTCCAAATCAACACATTTAATACCGTAAGATCCCCAATACGTAAGGACATGTGTAATGTAAGCAACACTTACTAAACGAGAAATCAGAGGGATAAAAAGAAGCTTGATTGAAAAAGTAGCATGGAGCGCAATGCGACTGAAGGCCGAAACATCCCTGTGATGGGTGTCTAGCAAGAAACATCCGGTCTTTAGTAGGGGATATGATCTTCCCTGACTGCTAGGCAGGTTTCACAGCGTCTGCCCATGCTGAGAATGAGGGTGTCAATGAGTTGTTGATGCATGGCTGCCCATTCGTCTTGCAGCGACAATCGAAGCTCCCGAATCGTTACTGGTAGTAAGGTACGAGCTGCCAAGCGTCTGCCTAGAAAATCCCATACATGCTCGATGGGATTGAGATCCGGAGATCGTGCCGGCCAATCCATACGTTCAATATCCTCACTCTCTAAGAGCTGTTCGGCAGCTACTGTGCGATGACATGGTGCATTGTCGTCCATGAAAAGGAACTGCAGACCCATAGCGCCTCTAAAAAGACGCACATATGGAAGAAGAATCTCGTTACAATAACGGGTCCCGTTGACTGAACCTGTGTCGAAGATGTGAAAGTCTGTACGACTACCAAGCATGATGCCTCCCCAAACGAGAACACCGCAACCTCCATACCTGTCCCTTTCAATGATGTTCGAGGGATGATTGCGGCTTCCCCGCTCTCTCCAGATGAGTATGCGATGAGAATCGCTACTCAAACTGAATCTGCTCTCATCTGTAAAGAGTACTCGTCCCCATTCATTGTCTCTCCAATTCCGGTGTTCCCGGCACCACTGAGAACGCCTTCTCCGATGGGCAGGCGTTAAAGGTACACACCGTACAGGGCGTCGTGCAAACAGACCACCACCGTGCAGTCTTCTGGCCATTGTAAAACGCGATATCGGTCGTCCAGTCGCCTGTGTCGTGTGTCTAGCAATTTCTCCCGCTGTCTGCCGCCTGTTTCTTCTGTCCTATAAGACAATGTACTGGTCATCTGCGGGTGTGGTTCCTCGTGGACGACCACTACTGAACCCCCGGATAGCTGTTCCTGTAGTTTGAAATTTTCTCCAAAGTCGTGAAACGATGCTGTGAGCAATTCCGAACTCTGCAGCCACACTGCGGCCTTCCTCCAACTTCTCCCAATGATTCGACCTCGGGTGAAAGCATCCAGATGTCGTCTAACAGATTGATTATTCGCCATTTCTCGCTGAGGCAGCAACTCGGTGTGATTTTAACTGCTATACGGCGTGCAATCTCTTTGCCAGAAATACTGATCTTACACCGACAACATGCTTTATACTACTCAGACACTCCCCCATTACGTCTACCTGTATATCTGCGCATGTGCTACCGTACTTCATCTTACTTAATCTCCTGATTGGTCTTTCTGTCCGCTCTGCCTCTTCGTTCAGCTGATATGCTAATTTTTCGACTTCTTCCTTAATTTTTGCACACCAGTGTATATATAATTATTTTTCCATGAAAATTGTAATTTATATAATGGTTATTTTAATGAAGGGAATTGAGTTTCAAATTCTCTCTCTCTGTTGACACAAACACACACACATATATGTACATACAGAGCTTCATAAATGCTGAGCAAAACTTTAGGAGACAATAGTGATAGTATACATCCAAACAAACATTTTTCATCACAGAATGCATGGTTGGAGTTTAAACGTAAAAGTCTTGGCGCACTTAAAAACGTAGTTCATACAAACTTTAAAGCTCCATTCCTTTTCTCAGTTGCATGCGGTATTTATCGCATGCAAATGTAAAAAAAAAAGAAATCGTATCTGTGGCGTTAAGGAGAATATTAGGTCCCACTTTCAAAACCATGTTTTGTTTTAATATTTTATACATTGGTTAAGTAGGTACTTGGTGTCAGTCAGGCTGTAGGTTCCCTAGAATCCTGCCCCCCTCCCCTGCGATGCCAGGGTTTCGGGGATGTACGTTACGTCACTGACTCGTATGCAAAACTACGCTTCGATTGATTCGAATGGGTATCTGCCGATCGCAGTGGAACGTTTCGGAAAATGTTGCCCTTTATTAAGAGGGAAAAGACAGATGAAAATTTTGTCTATTCAACTGAAAATGGAAATGGCAGGGGGCTCAACGATTGTACAAAGAGGGGGTTCCCAACAGGAGGTTGCCCGACCGTAAAACATTTCAGCGCTAGCGCCGACAGTTGTATGAGACGGGATCCTTTGTCGCTTCTCGGTGGGGTTTCAAGTCTCGCGAGGACGAACGGAACAGTTGTGGAAGACGTCACTCTGGATATGCTGATTTATCAGCCAAGTACGAACAATAGCTAGGCAGTTGCATGTTTAACACTCCCAAGGTTAACATGTATAGGAGGATGTAGTAACATGTAGAATATGTAATCCACATACCACTTGTCACAGTGTCATAAGCGACTTGTTTGGGCAGGAGTAATCGGAGACCACCTACTCGAACTTTATCTTCTGCCTGAACACCTTGGCGAGGGAAAATACCACATATTTCTGCAGCAGGTGCTGTCAGACTCGTTGAATGACATTCTCTCACACATTCGGCGGAAAACGTCGTACCAGCAAGATGAAGCGCCAGCCCATTATGTACGAGACTTGCGAATCTATCTGACTATACAATTTTCAAACCGATGGATTATGTGAGGTGGTCATGTAGCTTAGCAACCGCGCACACCATATCTTTCATATCTCAATTTCTTTTTGTGGAGACAGTTGAAGACTCTTATGAACCAGACCCTATTGAATCTACATAATAAATCATCACCAGACTCGGTCACTGCAGGAGATGTACGAGGTGTGCTTGATGTTTTTCACAAAGTTCGACAATGACCGGCATGCATAGCCATTTCCGGTCACTGCTTTGAACACTCATTGTAATCGTCTGCCACTAAACTTGTTTTTGTAACAACTGATCTTTGTATATGTTTGCCTCGTTTGGCATCACTTTAGGATCCCTCAAGCGTCTTTGAGTCTTAATTCTGACCATTCATCCTGTAATGAAAGTTGTTTGTTTCGATGTGCACAATCAACTCTAAGTTTTGCCCATCTTTTATGAAACACTTTCTCTCTAAATATAGAGTTTTTCGTAAATACTACAATCTATATTCAAGCACCAGATATTATGCAATTTGAAGAGAAAGTTAAGAAATTTTGTACTCTTTTCATACTTAATTGGATGCCAGTTCTCAATTTTCGTGTTCATTAAACTACTGTAATGATGTTTAAAAATATTTACTTTTTTCATGTGATAAAATTTATTTATTTGTAATTAAGAATAATGCCACAATGGTTTCGCTTTTTTCATTTATTTTATTTTAGTTTGACGCACCTGTTAAAAACTGAGGTTCAGGAAAATTCATTCTGAATGGATGAATGGCTGAATTTATTTTTCAAATCCTCACAACTACAAAGAGACAATTTTTTTTTATGAACGCACTTTTTATATAAATATGATGTTTATTATCATTATTTAGCTTTTTATTCCAAGTTTATCTGCACGGGTTTCTTATAATTTCCTATTCATAATATTTGAAAACGTAAATATATCTCACACAATCCGAATTCCTCTCCCTTTTCGCCTATTTTTAATTCAAATTTCTATTTATAGGATTTTCATTTTTAATTTCAGAATGCTCAATTTTTATAAACTTTGAACCCATAAAGTGTCATTTTCTATTGGAAAATAAACTCATTTCATTTAATTGTATCTGCATTTTTGCTGACTACTTTTCCTTTCTCGTTATCTTCTATTCGCATACTTTCTCAATTGAAAAGTACCATACAAACACACACATTGAATTTCTTTTATCTAGGAAATTAATACCTACTCATTTATAGATGTGCTTTGATGAGATAAGTGAAATAGACACTAAAAATTTTGAATAACCATGTTATTATCTCAGTTCTTTGGTAAAGAACTGTAAATGCGTTCTCTATATCTCAAGAAAATAAATTATACTGAATTTATGTTTTGTTTCTCTCAGGTTTGAATAAAGAGTCTTGAAAAGATGTTAACTATACTGCTCAAAATAATTAAAGGATATTGCGGTTTTAGGTGGATCTTGGGGCTGGGAAACGTTTCAGCTGATTGATACATGGTCGACAGGCGTAGTGGGTTATATGAGAATAAATTACACATGTTTGGCAGAAAAAAATGCATTTTATTGTGCATTTGTGTACAGAAAGAAAAAAACACAATTTGTGCTTATGAGAAAAAAAGAATAAGAAAAGGTGTTTTCTTCAAAGGAAATCATTTTCAGTAGAGGGTATGGTTTCCACGGACGGCCAGCAACGCTGAGAACCTTTGAGGCATGGAGTCAATGAGGCTATTAATCACGAGTTGGGGTATTCTGTCCCACTCTTCCAGAAAAGTTCTTTCTAGTTCTTGGAGAGTTTGTGGGGGTGGTTGGTGGCCAGCAACTCGTCTTCCTAGAGCGTCCCAAACGTGCTCTATTGGATTCATGTCTGGAGAACTCGCTGGCCATTCCATTCGTACGATTTCTTCCTCGAAAAGGAAATCCTCCACCAGGTTAGCACGATGTGGCCTGCAGTTATCGTCCATTAAAATGAAGTCATCTCCGATTGCTGCAGCGTAAGGGACTACAATAGGTCAGAGGATCTCATCACTATATCGGCGAGCAGTCAGAGGTCCATCTCGAATGATGTAGAGGTCTGTGCGCTCGTCAATGGAGATGCTACCATACACCAAAACTCCCCCACCGCCAAATCTGACACTTTCGTGCACGGACGCAGGGTTGTTCCTACTGCCACACTCCCTCCAGATGAAAATATGCCTATTATTCGGATGAACAGGAAAACGGGACTCACCAGAAAAAAGAACATTGCTCCATTCATTTCTCCTCCAGTTCACATGCTATGTTGCCCACTCCCTGCGGTCGCGACGATGCCTTGATGTTAGTCTAACACATACCATCGGTCGGCGATCATACAGACCTACACCATGGAGCCAGTTTCGGACAGTCTGAGTTGAAACCGTGGTGCCAGTAGCCGAGCGAAGGTGTTGTTGGAGAAGAGTAGCGTTCATATTTCGGTGTCTCCGAGCCGTTAACACTAAATAACGATCTTCATTGGGCGTTGTTGCCCGTCTACGACCTTGTCTTGGTCTTCGGCCTGCACTTCCAGTCTCCAAGAAACGGTTCCAGATCCTGGAAATCACACTTTGTGACACTCCAATGGCTGGCGCTACTTCGGCTTGAGTTTGGCTCCCTTCTAACCTACCTACAACTCTCCAAGCTTCTGAATTGGTTAAATGACTTCGCTGAGACATTGTACTCATCGAAACAAAGCAGTCACTGAATGCCGATCATCCCTGTCTTCATTTCAGTTGAAAGTCCCATTTCATTCGCTGCCGCTGAAGCGACGTTTTTCATGTCGAACTCAAAATTAGCATACTCCACAGTTTGAAAATCAGAAAAATTTGCATTTGTGATTCTCTTCTTCCATTTTCGGCAAAAAAAAAAAAAAAATTTCGCTTATATCTTTATTTTACATAAAACTTACAATATCCTTTAATTGTTTTGAGCAGTGTATTATGCATTAATTACTATTAGTTACTAAAAATAAAACTAATAACTGTGTACAAAGTATATGTTTAACAATATAGTAAAAAAAGCAGTGTTAAATGCATGCGACGTTAAACACATATTTAATTTATTTTTTCTTTTCCATTCATTTATTTTTAGTGATTGGTAATTATATTCACCTCAAGTTACATCACTTATCAATTTGATAGTCTTTTGATTCTATCTAGTTCATAAAGAAAACTCTTTTCAATTCTTAGACTATCTTTGTCAGTTTGACATATCTAAGTTTCTTAACTCGTGATCTATCAATAGAAAATTCGAAAACAAATCGTTATCATTTTGTCAAGAATTTCATTTCATCAAACTTGGGAAAACTTTTAAATACTTTTTAAATTTCTCTTTCATTAAATTTACAGGATATGAATCCCATTGACTGAGGTATATGAAGGATATTGCTATCAAATCAGAAACGAGAAAAAGTGACTTCAGTTGAGTTAAGTGCGACATAATGCATCAATAAAAGATTTCAGCAAATGCTAACTGCGCATTCTTTTTAAATTTAATTATTATATGATAAATTTAATTAGCACATGATAAGTTATGACCTAATTCAACGGTCTTCAAACTGTGATCCACGAAAACCTGGGATTCCACGAGTCATAATAAAAAAGCGGAAAAGAAACTTATAAATATGAATACAAAATGGATTCACATTCTCTATGAAATTTGTATAGTCACAAGTATCTAAAGCTCATCCTATTCATTAAAACTGAAAATTTTATTTATATATAAGAACTTTATTTTGCAACACTTTTTAAACTTTTATTATAATATAATAAAAGAATATTAAAACATACACATTTCATCTTTTTATATATATATACTTCCTACCAGATTGTGAATATTCTATTGTTTACTATCTCGGATTCTCCGAGATAATTTTATACTCGTTAGCATAATGTCTTGCAAAACTAAATACTTTTCTAATGGAAAATGCACCTTTTTGAATTTGTGGGGGGAAACACCTATAATAATGAAGGAGAGACAACTTGTCAACATATCAAGAAATTCGATGTTAAAATCTAATTTTAATCAAGAACATCTCCTAAATTTTATATTGTAAATTCACGCAAAATACACGGTATTTCTCACATAACTATAACTATTTTAATGCCCTTCAAAAAATTGTGTTTAAGTGCAGTATATTTCTCAATGTGAGTGGCTACAAAAACAAAGTATTAAAACAAATTAAACTCAGAATACGAAATGCGATTGAATTTAATCTCAATTGACCTAGACTTCGACAGTTTGTGTGAAAAAAACAAGCACATATCCCAGTTACTAAAAATAAAGCATGGGCAGGTGACACTTGGATAACAAATAAATATTATTATATTAAAAAGTTAGATAATTTTTTGAAATAATAAATGGAATACATTTTTATTGCCTTTACATAAAGTATTTATAACATGTTGATTTACTTAAAATATTATTTTGAGATATATTCTAAGTATGTGTGGAATGGGGTTCTACTAAAACATTTTCTAGTTCTAGGGATTCCACAAAAACCCCTTTAAGTTCAAGGGATTTCATGAGTTGAAAAAGTTTCAAGACCACTGATCGAATGTAATCGAAACTTTTTAAAACGGGATTTATATTTGTAATTTTTTCTTGGGGGGTGATATATTTTACAAATTATATACAGTGGGTGATCGGTTAACGAACATTTTCAGGAAAGATTTTTGTGTTCGAATATATATAACGAACACTTTCAAGAAAGATTTTTAGTGTTTGGACAACAGACACATATTCGGAGGTGATCAGGGAGACACCCCTTAAATTAAGGATGAAATTTTGACAACTGCTAGAGATCTAGAATTGGAGGTGAACGAGGATGACATAGAAGAGCTCATAATGGGACATGAAGATGAACTGATGATAGAAGAACTCCAAGAAATTTTGAATGAAGAACATCAAGTAACACAACGAAATGTGTCTCCTTCTAAACAAGAGGAAGACGAAAGAGGACCAATGCCGACATCTGCCATTTAAGATCTTTTTAAAAAGTGGGATGCTGTCAGAGCAATGTCTTAGAATGGCACCCAAACCAAGCTGATGTCAGTAGGATTAGGGATCTTTACAACGACAATGCTATTAATTACTTCCGCAAAATCTTGAAAAAGAGAGAAAAACATTCGACATTGGACATGTTCTTCAACGCCCCATAAGCAAAAAATGAAAAGGACTGATTAATATTCAAAAATATATGTATGTATAATATTTTTAAAAACTTACTAAGAAATTATACATTTTTTAAAATTTAATTTTTAGGGTCTCCAGAACGAATTAATCGATTTCACATAGAAGTCTATGGTGAATCGATGATCGGTTAACGAACAATTTGGATAGTGAACATAGTCTTGGAACGGATTATGTTCGTTAACTGATCACCCGCTGTATCCTTTTAAAAAATTTTGTTATTGTTAAGGATTGATGTGCATTTACAGGTTAAAGTTAATTCAGGGAATAAAACACATTTTCTCCATACCTCAGTTTATTTGTTTTTACAACTATGCATTAAGAATTTTAAGAATAACTGATGAGGCCAATAAATTAATTCATATTCGTATTTTGTTCACATAAAGTAATGAAGTTACTTATTAAAATTGTTTTTATGTTATATGATTATCTCACAGCGTTGCCATATAAACTATTGAAAAAAGTTCAAATCTTCACAGAGATATTGTAAGAAACATATTTAAAAAATATTATATCAGTATAAAGAAATTTTTTTTTGAAGAGTATTTCTCTAACTTGTGTCAAAAAGAATACATCACGCATATAATGAGAAAGGCCAAAAATGTTTATCCACTGTATTTTATCCCTAGTATTATAGATCCTGTCAAATAATTATTATTCTTTAATCATATCTTAAGAAATAACAAAAGATAAACAGTTTTATAAGATCGTTATTTATGTACACATGTTTTTTTTAAATTCCATTCCATTAAAAGACTAAAATTTAAATGGTAGTTTCTTATATCATTTGCACTTTCCAAATTATTTCAAATCAAAATTCTTTTTAAAAAAAACCTCTCATTTTTTTAAAAAAATAGTATTTTTTACAGAATTTTTTTTAAAACACTGTTTATACTTTATAGTTGAAATATTACCTCTCTAAATTTTGGTATGTTTAATTGTTTAAGGTATGTCTGAAATATGAACTTTTTCATTTCACAAGGGAGACAACATCAATGAAAGTTTATTCTATAGTAAAATTTTGGTACAATTAATATATGCAACAATAAACAAACAAATGCAGCACCTAAATTTATTTAGATTTGGTAGGAAAAGCAGTTTGAAGGAGCCATCATTCAAACATTTATTGAAATAATATTTATAATGCATGTGTTAAGAAAACAGGGGTGAGGGACTTTGATTTTTAGTGCATGAATATGGACCAAAATTCATTTCTAGACCTGTAGTATAATTTTTTTTCAATATCTTTATAGATAAGGGGAAAAAAGTGATAATACGTCAAAAAAATCTGCAATACTTTTTGAGCAGATGAGCTTGTTTCTACGCATACATATGTTAATTCCTATTTAATAAGAATTACATTGTTACGTTGATCGGGGTTCGAGGATTTTATACAAATCAGTCGCAAAGAACAAGACAGTTATTCAGGAGTGATGGAAATTTATAGTCGAAAAAAAAATCCTTGAAATACAGGAATCAACAACAATATTCGCAGAATGAATCTCAGAAGGTCTTCACATCTTCAATAGCACTCAGACACAACTATCAGTGTTTAAAATACACGTATGAAAAATTATTCAGAAGCACCGTTCGTTCTATTCAAAAGCTGGAGTAATCATTAATCACTGGTACACTCTTCAGCGGTCAAGGCAAGGCTACTAATCACTAGTCAAAACAATACTAATAATCTCTAGTCAAAACAAAATTGACTCAGCAAGCGTCTCCCAATTATAGGCCTCGTGGATCATTCGAGAAAGATCCGCATGCGTCATAGATCGTGAAATTAGTGGGTTTCTCAACTAATTTCCAGAACAATCCATAGGGTCACGAACTCATCAAAAATATTCCTCAACATGGTCGCTAAGTCGCCAACTTGGCTCTATCGCCAAGATTTTGCCAAGTTCTCATTGAATCACCATTATAACGTGAGGGATGACATTGCTTGAGAATATTACAATTTTAACATATCATAAATGCGTTACACATCTGAACACAAATTATTTACACTATTTCACACAAAATTCGTAACAATATATTTTTTTGCAATTTCAACATAGAATACTAGAGATTAAAGATGCTTTTGTGGTGGTATAATTTTAAGGTATCCGACTACGTTCGGAACTGGGATTTTTCAAATACGTACAAACAAATATTTTTTTTTAATATTTAGGGTCACTTAGATTAGAATGCACGTACGAAATCGTATTAACAATATTATTACAATTAAAAATGATTTAAATGCAACATTTTGGTAAAAAATGGACATAGAATTATTTATTTTCCAAATATTTTTCTTTTATAGAAAATGCTTCTGTAATAATAATATTTTGCCTGTATATAGCTTAGACCTCTGTACAAAGCCAGAACTGGGATTTTGGAAATATATAATTTAGAAGTGGATTTATCCATATTTTAATAGATCAGAGTGGAGAAATTTTAACAGAAAAACACTGATAATTATTTCATTTGGTAGTAACACTGAAAAATAATGTGAATTTTTCAAAAGTTGCAGTTCAGGCCATCTGGAGAAGCCTTAGCTATGTATAAGCAAAATATTATTATTATATAAGCATTTTTCATAAAAGAAGAATGTTTTAAAAAAAGGTATTTCTAAGTTCATTTTTTGCCAAAATATTGCATTGAAATATTTTTTTATTGCAATAATATTCTTAAAACAGTTTTATACCTGTATTCTAATCTAAGTGACATTAAATATTAAAAAAAATATTCTTTTGTGCCCTTTTGCAAAAAATCACGGCTCCAACGTAGTCGGATACCTTAATATGTGTGTGTTTCACAAAATAATTTTAAAGTTTGAATCAAAATTTAAGCTAAGAGTTTATTGAATAATATTTACATCTAAAGCGAACTATTTCTTCATCCTTGATCATATATGACTCATATAGCCTTTAAGAGACAGCTCTAGAGACAGGCTTTTTTTTTCAGTTTATAAGAAGAATTTATTGTTTAACACTAATAAACTGTTATACCTTCTCTAAGCTATCAATTTGACGAAAATAATTTTTTTAGCATTAATATTAAAAATATATTTGGTTTCTTCATAAAATTTATTTTTATAGGGATACCGCTGGTCAAGAACGATTTCGGACTTTGACCACTGCTTATTACCGAGGAGCGATGGTAAGTAACACTTAGATTCTCTTTGAAATTTGTTATATTTAATTAAAAGGTTTTTTCAAAAATTTAGTTTCAATGACAATTAACGTTTATTTAAGAAAATAAACTTTGTTACCTATTATTTTAATATATATTTAAATCTTTTGAAACTATCCTCATATATATCACCGTCCTAGAGAAGCTGTTAACAATTTGCACCTTAAAAACCTATTTCAACTTTGAAAGGCAAGTTTTCGATACCGATTTATTAAACAAACTTGAAAATAAAAATTAAAAAGAAATTTTCGATGTATGGCTAGTATAATTTTTAAACACATTTAAATAAATTACAACCAATGAACGCAGTGAAAACACTACGAGTGATTCTTTTTCCAGTAGTATATTCAAATTTAGCTAACTTTCAAATGGAGTTTGGTTTGTAACTGAACAAATAATATGTATAAAAAAATTTGTAAGTCAATTCGTACTTCATTATAAAAATGTACTGGCACCATATAATGCAGCCAATTGTAACTTCGACAGAAATAACGCATAATAAATTTAAAATTAAAAAATTAAATTTATTTAATGAATTAATATTTGAAAAAACTGTATTAACTTTAAGTGTCATCCACTACAAGTTTAAAAAATGTGTTCGAACTTAAATCGATGAATAGAAAGTATTTTATTAAGAATTGAAAATTTGAAGATATATATAGGGAGAGAGTGAACTAATAGTAGGAATTGAAAAAAGGAATCCATTAAAAGAATCTTTGAAGATTTCAGAAATCAAATAAAAAATGAAAATGATAATGCATGAAAAAGTTAGCTGGGGCAGATAATTATGTATATAGCTCCATCAATTTCTCTTCATGAAATATTTCATTTATCCTCTCACAAGTTTCAAACAAAATGATACTGTTCTTTTAAGATGAAACGGGGGGGGGGATTTTGTACACACACAGACATACTGTGAATGCCACTGATGAATGTGTATCTTCACGTATCAGGAAGTTTATTTTAGATTATTTCATAAAAAAAATCTCTTTAAACACAGATGATCTTTATGTTATACCAGTTTTTGCAGAATAAAAAATATTTTATTGACGATTGAAAATTTGAAATATATATATATATATATAAATAAATAAATAAATAAATATATATATATATATATAAGAGTGAGAGTGAACAAGTAGAAAACTATCAACAGTTTGAATACATGTAGTGCAGTGTTTCTCAAACTATGGAGTGCGCCCCCTGGGGGGGGGCGCGATAAGCCTACAAGGGGGTGCGAGCATACCGAAAATAAAAGATTAAAAAAATTATTTACTGGAATGAAGTAAAACAAAATACTTTCTGACATAATAAAAAAATACACATTTGCACTGAAATAATTTATATATATATCATCTGCGATATTACGTCACGAAAAATAAAAGCTTCTACTTCAAAACCTCATTAGCTATCTTTTTTGATACTATAACCAAATAAAAAACATTTTATTTGATTTGCTGTAATCCCATGATGAGAGATTTTTTTATTATGTTTTGTTTTCAGACCGAAAATGCTACTCTTTCAGAGAAAAAACAAAACCCAGACCCATAATCAAAAAAAATTTAGGAAGATAAAAAATTCATCACTATTATATTCTTGCCATCAGCTGTAGGCAGCAGAATGTATTTGCTGCGATTTGACCTTCGAACTTACTTGTACGGTTAGCTAAGTCCCTGCTCTTATGGATTTGTTTTTTCATTTAGGGAAGTTGTAAATAAACTATTTCTGCTGCGCTTTTTTTATTGTAAAATATTTTTATGATTTTTGGAAAAGCACAGAGAGGATTGAAGGATTGAAGGATTTGGCCAAGAAGGATTACTAGGCCAAGATTTATTTTTATGATTATTCCCAAACATATAAGGCAATAATGAAAAACGTTTTACATAATTTTTTTAGAACATCCATATTGTAATAAATACACTTTTAATCTGGGAGCGGTCACGCCGAGCACAGAGTGCACGAAATCGGTAATTCTGGCAAACTGCTTAATTGCTACCAATGGCCCTGACATTATCCTCCTGTTTGACAGCCTTAACGTGAACTAAAATATATTTGTCACATATCTCCCTCTTTTTTGGGAGTGACAAACGTTTTTTTTTAAATCTTAAGGTGCTTGTTTTGACTGAGTTCCCGGTGTGCTAACGTTTTTTTCGAAATATTTTCTGTGTCCTTGAAAGTAGGTGAGTATATTTTCTCTTAATTAAATTGTTCACTGGAATTACTATTTTTATTGTGTACTATAAAAACAATTATAAAAAAAAGATTGCGGTGACTCACAATAACCCCGCTCGATCATTAGTATCGAGTGCGTGCCTGGTCCAGGGTTAAAACATGTTGAAGTCTTTTGGCTTTAAATATTAAAAACAATACAATTATTCTTTATCAGAATTTTTTTTATTGTTCAGTATTTAACATCAATTATAAATACTAATTCTTTGAGGCTTAAAATTACAGTTCGCTTAAAACTAATTATAATTTGAGCAATCATTTAAAAAAAATCATTTTACATTTTTGTAAACATTGTCGAGCATTTGGCTTAGCACTCCTTACAATTCAGCTATTATATCAATAACGTTTTATTTTCTTATAAATGAACTCGGGCAAAGAGGGGGCACTTCAGCCGGTATACTTTTAATGTATCAGTGCTGCACAGAGTATTTTATAACTAATTAATTAATACTAAATTAAGAACAAGTTTAATAAGTATTAGCGACTTTCGTGGGCTTGTCTTACAGAGCAAAGTTTTTCAAAGGAATGTTTAATATCAGATATTGACACTCTGAGTTATTTTTCTATATTTAGCTTATATCTATATTTTGTCTTCTAAACAACCACTGCATTTTGCAATATGTTCCAATTTAAAAATTAGAGAAAGGAAAAATAACATAATAATTATCCTATTACTTTTTTTTGCTTAAAAGTAACATATACAAAATTTAATACTTATGTCATGAATTTGTACGGTTTATAATAAAATTTTTTGCTTTAGCGTCAAAGTGTATTATTATTGCATTAAGTACATTATTAATGTATAAGGGGGGCGCGATAAAAATTGTAATTGAAAAGGGGGACGCCAGTATTGAAAGTTTGAGAAGCACCGATGTAGTGGTCTGCTTTGTAAGAAAAGCGAATATAACACCAAGTGTAAAATACGTTTTTATTTATTGCCTAAATAATTTCTCAATTTATTTTCAAATTAAAAATTAATAAATAAATGGAATTTCATATCTAACTACAAGTATCTAGATAGTTTTATTTCTCTTCCCTTTCATTTCTTTCATTTCTTATTTAAATCTTAAATTTAACTAACTTCAATTATTTTACTTTAACTTATTTAACTTAAATTTCTTGTTTAATTCATTGAGCTTTTTAAATTGTGACTTCTGAAGTATTAACTGAAAGCATGCAACTAGTTCAGTGTAAACAAAAATATAAGGTATAATATTACTTTGCGAAAGGTTCTCCAGACTCATTTATTTGAATAAAAAATTTTATTTCAGGAAAGAGACTTTCACTGATATAAAATTTGATATTTTTCTAAACTTTCTATAAAGTGGGTTTCTTTTTCTTTCTTTATTGAAATATATTTGGGTTTTCTAAACTTTAAAAAAAATCCTTCTCTTTCTATTTTGCTTTTTCTTTTACGATAGTAGCAGAAAACATTAAAAATACATAATGGTTATGAAGGAAAAATGCCGGTTTGGATAAAAATAACTTAATTTAAGGTCTCAATGTTGAATATGGGGATATTCTATGAAGCTGAGAGCCATCTATTATTAGAGAAAACCCAATAATGAAAAGTTTCTATATTTCTTTCTTACTTATTAGAATGATACATACGTGACTTTTTATTATGGTTTTCTATCTCACACCATGGACTTAATAAAGCTCACTTCCGATCTTTGCACAGTTGGGGGCTTTGCAATGTACCCGGCAGACATAGAAAAGGACAATGCGTATGCAGAATAGAAATGAAAAAAACATTTCTTTTGACTATAATAAATGAGAGTACTATGTTTTCTCTAAGCCCTTCCCACTTACTGTTTCATTGATATCATATCGATCTAACTTACTCTAATGCCCCTATACAAAAATGTATCTTTTGGATAAGAAATCACTATTTGTAAGGTAAGTAAATTCCACATTAGAAAAAGAAAAATGCATTATTTTTTCTCAATTTTTTTCATTTACCTTCTAATTTTTGACATTATGTATGTGTTGCATCTACAAGTGTGCTTGAAATATTTCCTCTATAGGCTTGTAAAGGTAATGGAGAACCACAAGCTGTGGATGTCCAGGTAATTACTTGGCAAGGTGAGGCAAGGCTTACGTTAGCAGTGTAAATGCAAATCATTCGAAAGTGTAAAAAAAAGTGTCCCAGTGTTGTTGATAAACGTATCTGAAGGATTAAAATCATTGTTAAGGCAAAACATTTAATTAAAGTAGAGGATTCTAAAGTTCTAGAAGGATAATTTTTATAACAATGTTTCAACATCATTTGCGTGACAGGGACATAAGTGATCTGTCGAGCTGGAGATTTGGCAGTGTGATTTCCAGGTATTGGAGCAGGAAAGGAGGTAGGATTGAGAGACATGATAGCAAACGCATTGAAAAGCATGGATGTATATTTGGCTAGGAATAACATATCATTATGTAATGCGGTTGTGTAAAGTAACTGGGTGATGAGCTTTCGAAAGAATCTTCTATCCAACCCCCCAGAATCATTTAGTTTATTCAAAATTTCAGGGCTTTCCTGTTGAGATTCATAACAGTCAGGAAAAGATTTTCCTGGAAGGGGTATTGATGATGTTGGCACATTAAGAAGCATTTCATTCCACATGCAAGGAAAATTTTGTGAAGCACTAATTACCTGCTCATTATGTGAATCCTTTTTCAGCTTATGCTTTCGCTTGTTATTAAAAGGTGTATTGGACTGATTTCCCTTCTTTAGAGTCATCTGGGACGACAAATACATGCTATTGCTACGGACAACAGTATTCCGTTGAGATGATTAAGCAGGTAAAGAATTTCAACGAGCAATGATATTAGGTTTAACAGAAATATTCCCACCATTGAGAACAGGAAAATGGTAAATAATTTGCGAATCCCCAAGCGTGGATTCTGAAGGAACTGATAAGGTGCATCATCTTCAAGTTAATTTGGACCCCCGATGGCGATACGAAAGCGCCTTGATAATGCAAGTCGTTCTCATACCTTCATCGAGGCTTCAAATTTGCCTTAAAGATGGTAAGTCTTAACACTTCCCTAGGTATCCACGCTTGGTGATTCGCAAGACATTGGCCCATAGCATACGTCTCTCCCCCTAAAAGGTCACTAAAACCTTGGATCCAGGTATTTACCGAAATGTTTATTTTCATATGTGGAATGAGAAAAAAAAAGAGGATAAAAAAAAATTAACAGTTTGCCATTCCAAAGCTTGAACCAGGGGTTAAATGCAACGTATATATAAACAAGTAAATATATATTTGTTATGTAGGGTGTATCAAAGATATATTTTATGATTGGGAAAAAATATCTATTTGTATTGAGGATCTTTGCAACAAGTGTGTTGCATCTACAAGAGAGCTCGAAATATGTTCCTATCAAAGCATATAAAGGTAAAGGAGAACCACAAGATGGGGATGTCCAGGTCCTGACTTGGCAAGGCTTACGTTCGCAGTGTAAATGCAAATCATCCGAAAGTGTAAAAAAAGGTTCACAGTGTTGTTGATAAAAATATCTGCAGGATTAAAATCATTGCTAAGGCAAAAAAATTAATTAAAGTAGAGGATTCTAAAGTTCTAGAAGGATAATTTTTATAACACTGATTCACCATAATTTGCGTGACAGAGACATAAGTGATCTGTCGATCTGGAGGCCTGGTTGTGTGATTTCCAGGTATTGGAGGAGGAATGAAGTAGGATTGGGAGACATGATAGTAAATGCATTGAAAAGCATGGATGTATATTTGGCTAGGAATAACATATAATTATGTAATGTGGTTGTCTAAAGTTAATGGGTTATGAGCTTCCGAAAGAATCTTTTATCCAACCACACACACACACACACACAGAATCATTTAGTTCATTAAAAACTTCAGGATTTTCCTGTTGAGATTCGTAACAGTCAGGAAAAGCTTTTCCTGGAATGGGTATTAATAATGTTGGCACAGTAGGAAGCATTCCATTCCGCGGGCAAAGAAAATTTTGTGGAGCAGGAATTACCTGCTCATTATAAAAATCCTTCTTCAGAATATGCTTTCGCTTATTATTAAAAGGTGTATTGGATTGATGTCCCTTCTTTAGAGTAATCTGGGACGCCAAATACATGCTATTGCTATGGACAACAGTATTAAGCTGAGATGTTTAGGCAGGTAAAGAATTTGAACGAGCAATGATATTAGGTTTCACAGAATTATTATCACATTGAGAACAGTAAAATGGTTCCGTGGTTTTTTGAGGATTTTCTTCGGATAATCTTTCCCTGCATCAGATCCACCTTGCATACAACCAGAGTACATTTTGACATCTTAACATGTTAGGGCCTGGACATCCACAGTTAGTGGTTGTCCATTACCTTTATAAGCTTTGATAGGTACATATTTTGCGCTCGCTTGTACATACAACACACTTGTTGCAAAGATCCTCAATATATAGAGATATTCTTTCCTAATCATAAAATATATCCGGGACACATTCTACATAATAAATATCATTTTACTTGTTCATATATACGTTGCATTTAATCCCTGGTTCCAACTTTGGAATGGCAAACTGTTAATTTTTTTATCCTCTTTTCTTTTCTTATTCCACATATGAAATTCAACATTTTGGTAGATACCTGGATCCAAGGTTTTAACGACCTTTTAAGGGGAGAAACATACGCCATGAGCCAATAATTTGCAAATCACCAAGCGTGGATTCTGAAGGAACTGATAAGGCGCATCATTCTCAAGTTAATTTGGACCCCCGATGGCGTTACGAAAGCGCCTTGATAATGTAAAACGTTCTCAAAACTTCATCGAGCTTTCAAATTTGCCTTAAAGATGGGAAGTCTTAACACTTCCCTCAGTATCCACGCTTGGTGATTCGCAAGAAATTGGCCTATAGCATACGTCTCTCCCCCTAAAGGTCACTAAAACCTTATATCCAGGAATCTACCGAAATGTTTAAGTTCATATGTGGAATGAGAAAGGAAAGAAAGGATAAAATAAATTAACAGTTTGCCATTCCAAAGCTGGAACGAGGGGTTAAATGCGATGTATATACACTGCTGGACAATTGCTAAGGACGGATAACACTATCATCCATAGCAACCACAAAATGAAAGGAAGCAAAATGTGGAAAATTAGAATAAGTGTGGGATATTAGTAAGAAGAAGTATGAGTATGCAAATTTTTTTCCACGTCTATTCATCACGTGATAGCGTTCATAAGAGCTTAAAAGTTTTGACTCGTGTGGACAGTTGTTGTTTCAAGTCAAAGTTTTACAGGAAAGATTTAATAGACGAACTTAAAATTTTTGGCATGTCTTCCCGACATCACATAGATGATTTTATGCGTGGCCGAATTATTGGAAAGATCGAAGAAGGGCGAAAAATAACAGATGTTGCCAGGGAATTCGACATTGCTCACAGCGTTGTTTCACGGCTGTGGAAGTCATTTAAAACTACTGGAATGTGTAGTAGACGGCACGGAGGAGGTCGTGTTAGAAGTACGACGCCTGCAGAAGACAGATATATCGTCCTATCAGCAAAAAGGAACAGGCGCACCACAGCTCAGCAGGTGGCAAATCAGTTTCTTGCTGCCTCAGGAAAGCAGATCTCCCGAAAAACTGTTGCCAGACGTTTGAGGGGAGGAGGACTATACGCACGCAGACCTGTTGTGTGTGTCCCATTGACCAGACTGCACCGTACTGCCCGTTTGCAATGGTGTCGTGAGCATCACAATTGGACTGAACAGGACTGGGCATGCGTACTATTCTCAGATGAGAGTAGGTTCAGTCTGTCATCGGATTGTAGACGCCAACTGATCTGGCACGAGAGTGGTACTGCTTATCGCCCCGAAAATATCCAGGAAAAGGACCGATATCCGACATGCAGTATCATGGTGTGGGCCGGCATCATGATCAATGGCCGCCTGCGCCTACATGTGGTTGCGAATGGGACTATGACGGGCCAACGATGCATTGAAGAAGTTCTACTTCCTCATGTTCGTCTTTTCCGTGGTGCTGTCGGTGATAAATTTGTTTTTATGGACGACAACGCAACTTGTCATCGAACACTCGCTGTTCAGGATTGTCTAGACAGCGAGGGTATTCAACGTCTCGTATGGCCAGCGCGTTCTCCAGATCTAAACCCCATTGAAAATGTGTGGGTTGCTTTGGGGAGGCAAGTTGCTGGTCGAAACTATCCTCCGACAAACAAGAACACCCTCATCCGTGCACTCACAGAGGAATGGGGTAAATTGCCTAAACAGCTGCTGGATAATGTTGTGAAAAGTGTGGTACGACGTATGGAATGTTGCATCACACTCCACGGTGGACATATCCCGTAATGATACCTTTCTTTAAGGTGCCTGCTGACTTTTAGAGACATTGTTCCATTTCTCCGTACGCAGATCAAATGAACATTTTTTTTCTTTCAGATGTTTCACAGCTTTTGTACTTTCCAGAACAATAAATATTCTTTATTCTAATGTCTGAACAGTGTGGAAACTATATTTTATCCTACTAGGCCTCATGTCTCGCTTAATGTTATGCTACATAGCAATTTGTGATCCGTCCTTAGCAATTGTCCAGCAGTGTATAAACAAGTAAAATGAGATTTGTTATGTAGGGTGTGTCCAGGATATATTTTAGATCGGGAAAAAATATCTATTTGTATTGAGGATCTTTGCAACAAGTGTGTTGTATCTACAAGCGAGCGCGAAATATGTTCCAATCAAAGCTTATAAAGGTAATGGAGAACCACAAGCTGTGGATGTCCAGGCACTAGCATGGTAAGGTGGGAAAATGTACGCTGATTGTATGCAAGGTGGATCTGATGCAGAGAAAGATTATCCGAAGAAAATCCTCAAAATCCTCCGAACCATTTTCCTGTTCTCAATGGTGGGAATAATTCTGTGAAACCTAATATCATTGCTCGTTCAAATTCTTTACCTGCTTAATCATCTCAGCGGAATACTGTTGCCCGTAGAAATAGCATGTATTTGGCGCGTCCCAGATGACTCTAAAGAAAGGACATCAGTCCAGTACACCTTTTAATAATAAGCGAAAGCATATTGTGAAGAAGGATTCTCATAATGAGCAGGTAATTCCTGCTCCACAATATTTACCTTGCATGTGGAATGGAATGCTTCCTAATGTGCCTACATTATCAATACCCATTCCAGGAAAAGCCTTTCTTGACTGTTATGAATCTCAACAGGAAAGCCCTGAAGTTTTGAATGAACTAAAGGATTCTGTGTGTGTGTGTGTGGTTGGATAAAAGATTCTTTGGGAAGCTCATCACCCAGTAACTTTACACAACTGCATTACATAATTATATGTTATTCTGAGCCAAATATACATCCATGCTTGTCAATGCATTTGCTATCATGTCTCCCAATCTTAACTCCTTCCCTGCTCCAATATCTGGAAATCATATCGCCAGTCCTCCAGTTCGACAAATCACTTACGTCCCTGTCACGAAAATTATGGTGAAACAGTGTTAGAAAAATTATCCTTCTAGATCTTTAGAATCCTCTACTTTAATTAATTTTTTCCCTTAACAATGATTTTAATCCTGCAGATATTTTTATCAACAACACTGTGAAACTTTTCTTTTTTACACTTTGGGTTAATTTGCATTTACACTGCGAACGTAAGCCTTGCCAAGTCAGGACCTGGACGTCCACAGCATGTGGTTCTCCTTTACCTTTATAAGCTTTGATAGGAACATATTTCGAGATCGCTTGTAGATACAACACACCTAATGCAAAGATCCTCAATACAAATAGATATTTTTTCCCAATCAGAAGATATATCCTGGACACACCCTACATAACAAATATCATTTTACTTGTTCATGTATACATTGCATTTAACCCCTAGTTCCAGCTTTAGAATGGGAAACTGTTAATATTTTTATCCTCTATCCTCTTTTCTTTTCTAATTCCACATATGAAATTCAACATTTCGGTAGATACCTGGATCCAAGGTTTTAGCGACCTTTTAAGGGGAGAGACGTATGCCATGAGCGAATGTTTTAAGAATCACCAAGCATGTATTCTTAAGGAAATGATAAATTGCATCATCCTTAAGTTAATTTGGACCCCCGATGGCGTTACGAAAGCGCTTTGATAATGCAAGTCGCTCTCATATCGTCATCGAGGCTTCAAATTTGCCTTAAAGATGGTAAGTCTTAACACTTCCCTCGGTATCCACGCTTGGTGATTCGCAAAACATTGGCCCATAGCATACGTCTCTCCCCTTAAAAGGTCGCTAAAACCTTGGGGAACCAGTTATCTACTGAAACGTTGAATTTCATATGTGGAATGAGAAAAGAAAGGAGGATAAAAAAAATTAACAGTTTGCCATTCCAAAGCTTGAACCAGGGGTTAAATGGAACGTATATATAAACAAGGAAAATGATATTTGTTATGTAGGGTGCGTCCAGGATATATTTTATGATTGGTAAAAAATATCTATAATTGTACTGAAGATCTTTGCTACAAGTGTGTTGTATCTACAAGCGAGAGAGAGCTCGAAATTTTTTTAAATAAGACGAGGAAATTAGTATGATTTTTTTTCATTTAAATATACACATAATATTTAAGAAATTAGGATCAACATGAAAGAAGTATTTTAATAAAATTCCATCTTATTATAATGTTGAAGCAATAAATAGCTCATATTAAAATTTTCGACTTCGTTCGGAACCGCGATTTTAAAAAAGAGTATAAATGGATACTTTTCGTGATATTTAGATTAGAATACATGTATAAAATTGTTTTAAGAATATATTGACAAAAAAATTATTTAAATATATATATTTTGGCAAAAAATTAGCTTAGAATAACCTTTCTTCAAAATGTCTTCTTTTTATGAAAAATGCTTTTATTATAATAATATTTTGCCTCTATATAGCTCTGACCTTTGTACAGAGGCTCAACTATGTTTTTTGAAAAATTCCCATTATTTTCAGAGTTACTACCCATTGAAATAATTATCGGCGTTTTTTTCTTAAAATTTCTCCCCTCTGTTGTCGTAAAACATGGATAAACCCACTTCTAAGTTATATATTTCAAAATACTAGTTGAGCCTCTGTACAGAGGTCTGAAATATATACAGGCAAAATATTATTATAAAGAAGCATTTTTCACAAAAGGAGAATATTTTGAAAATGGGTCATTCTATGTTCATTTTTTTATCAAAATATATTACTTAAATAATTTTTTATTGTAATACTATTCTTAAAACAATTTTATGTACATTTTCTAATCTAAGTGACACTAAATATCATAAATATTTTCCATTGATATGCTTTTGCAAAATCATGGTTCCGAACGCAGTCGGATACCTTAAAACAATTTTGATAAAGTTTCACTTAATTTACCCAAGATAACTGTTGTACCAAATAATCAACTCATCGTTTTTTTATACATAAAGATATCTAAAGTTTTACACTTGTATGCATCGTTATTAATTTTTACTGATCACGTTTGTCCAATTTCCCATAGTATGCTCTTATTTCTTTCGTAATCGATCAGTTTAAATATTAATGAAAGTGTTATTACTAGAATGGCTGAACTAACTCGGTACAATGATTTTAATTTCACAGTTAATAACTACAGCCTTCCGAATTTGAGGGCACAAACTTATCATCTGGAAGTCTCATTGATTATTCAAAGTTTATGGCTGCAAACAGTGACCTGAAAGTTTCTGTGTTTGATTTCTTTGAATATTTAAAGCTGTTTTGTCTGAAAAGTGTTTCTATTTCAACTTTTTTAGATAATAGAATTGGTCAATAACAGAAAAATGAATATAACTAAGTCTGTGTAGTTTATTTTAGTAGAAAAATAATTTCAACAGTTTTCTCTCTCTCTTTCTCCTCGCACACACACACATACACTCACTCTTCCTGAGAAGTAACAATAATTAAAAAAAACTGTATTCCATTAATGTTAAGTTTTAGATTTATAAAGTCTAATGAGACTTCTGTAGCAATTAAAGCTTCGATATTATTTAAAACATTTAAGAAATTTAATCAAACTACTCAGTAAGAAGAAAAATATGCATCTAATATTTTGTCCTTGAGCATTGAACATGTTGATGAAAAATATAAATCAAACGAAAATCTACCACGCGGTCGTTTCCATTTTTTAAACTTATATAACTAGTTGAATATAATTAGAATATGTTCGTATTAAATGTATAACAATGGCACGTACTAAGTGTATTGTAGTGTATACTTACTGTATATTAAGTGTAATGTGTATACTAAGTTTGTCTTTTATTATAAGTTTCGCTGTATTACAATTTTATTTATAGAAAAATTAAAGCTGGAATAACTAATTAACTAAATTTAGTATCTATCAGTACTTGTACCAAATATATAAGGACTTTCGCTACTAGAAAATCGTAAGTATTATAGGTAATTACGATTTACCGGAATATGCACTTTATCATGTTGATATCTATGAAATTGTTAGTATCAATTAATTAAATGTAATTTTCTCGTACATATTTAGTCTTTTTAAGAGAATGACATGAATACTTTTTTTGATGTTTAAATTGCATTTGTTATACATTAATCAATTCTTTCATAGAAATTATATTTTTTCTTTTAAAATTTAAGATGTCATATTTAAATACTTCTTGTGCGTTAGTGTCAGCTCCCTGCATTTTAACTAGAATGTATTTTTTCATCATTTATGCATGCATTATTTCTGAAGTACGTTTTACAATTTCCTTTGGTTGATTTAACAATGTCTTGGTATATTATAAAAATATCGTCGAAATGACGTTATGTATCGTAAAATTTCGTAATTAACTTTTAATGGTATATTCTCTTAAGATATATCTTCTCATTACAGTCTATAAATTAATATGATTTTTTTTTCTAAAACTGTAGGGAATCCTCGTAATGTACGATGTCACAAACATGGATTCTTTCAACCATTTAACTTACTGGTTCAGAAATGTTGAAGAAGTAAGTTTTCTTTTCTTACTAAACATAACTTAAAATAAATTTAAACCAATTTATTATTATTTTTTTATAAATGAAATATCCATTTTTACAGAATGCATCTCAGGACGTTGTCAAGGTTTTGGTAGGCAACAAATGCGATGCTACACATATGAGAGTAATTGATTTTGAAAAGGGCCAAAAGGTACATTTTCCATTTATCGAATTATTTTGATATTCTGTTCATTGTTTCTTACTACTTAATTACATCTGTAAGCACTTGTAAAAGGAAAAGTTAAAACTGATATTTTTCGATTCTTAAGGTGGTTATTTTAATTCAAAGAAAAAAATCTTCTAATTCAGAAGCCGACAGACATTTTAGAGGAAAGAACCAAAGTGTGTGTGTGAAGCAAGATAATTAAAATGTCTAAACACCATTTATATGCATATTAATTCTTGCCAGGGATGAGGAGTGCTCCGGTAGTGGTCACATCATAAATAAAGTCTTACACACAGTAACACACACACATTTTCCATTCCTTCAAAAACAAAAAAACTGTCGAAGGTATTTTTTTTTAAATTAATTAAAAAAATCTATTCAGAATATGATAATGCTGAGAGTTAAACTTTAAAGCTTCGTGAAAAAAATTGCCGTGCCAATAGCAACGATACTGCTTCATTCTGTATTTTAATGTTAACACTAATAATTAAAATTGACTTTGGTTATTCTGGCACATAAAGGTTGAGAAGCTTATTTCCTGAATTCGTAACATGTATCATTTTGATATAAAATTGATGCTATCAAAAATTCAAGGTCTGAAGAATCAGTAATAAATACAGTGGCGTAACGAACACCCCCTCATCGCAGGGAGGGAGGGGCAAAGCCTGACTGACACCAAGTACGTACCCTTTCTAAGATCCGACTTGGGGCCCCAAACCTAACTTCGTAGGGGGGCCATAATGTTCTCTGTTACGCCACTGTGTAAATTGTTTCTATTCTCACTTTTCAAAAACAATGGTCATACATTATGCGAAATTTTGAATTTTATTGCTAAAGAACTACCAACAAAAATTACAACTAAATCCGTCACCATGCCAATAAATTTGTACAGATATAATACAGACCAAAAAGTTTAAATTGTGAAGTTCTCGTTGGAAATAAAATAATACTAGAAAAAATATTTCCTAATAATGATGTAAATCAAAAGCTATTCCTTTCTTCTTTTTATATGTTGCATTTTAAACTTCGTTAAAGGACTGCAGTATTGGCCAACGAGTACATCATTATAAGCTTATTGTGTAGTCTTAAATTTCTGGAAAAAACAACGAAATTAAAACAAAATTCGTTGATGAAATAAGCGTAGTTACTGAAATAGGTGATGTAAAATATTAATTAAAAAACAATGGATTTCAGATTTTAGATCTTTTAGAAAACCGGGTAGGTGAAATTCGATTAGAAAATTGTTTTCTACCGTTTCGCATCATTAAACGATTAATAATCTTTTTTGTTCTCGTGTCAAAATGACGGGATGAGTTTTCGCCATGTACTTCTAGTGCTCGTGTTATTTCCGTGTTCGGGTGTGAAGTAATGTATTAAAATTATTTTTTATACTCTGAAAAATTTTACATATCTGATGGGGAAAACAGACTATTTAAAGTAATGAAGATATATAGTTGGTTTACGTACAGCTAGTTAATTTTAAAACTATACTCTTAATATTCTTGTACAATTTTCTACAGTAAAAAATAGGCCCTGTTTTTACTGTATTCTTTACCGTATTCTTTACTGTATTCTTTACTGTATTCCTGTACCGATTTCTTTGAAATTTACGCGATGGTTATGGGGCTAAACATTTTTTTTCTTTCTCCAGCGATGTACTACATTTGCTTACTAGAAAAATAAAAGTGTTTGATTTTTTCTTTCTTTCTGACAGCTGACTTTGCGTAATTTTAAAGAATAGGATTACAAACTGAGACACATTTTTCATCGAATATAAAAGCACTCTAGAATTAATGTATTCTGACTTCGTTATCATACGCAGAGCAGGATATTTTATTACACACACACACACACACGTTACTCCTTTTTATCTTTGATCTATTTTTCTTATATAAAATATGGTCGAAATTTCATTTCCTATACCGTAATGCTGTGTGTTACAAAGAAAATTTGCATATATATGGAATATTTTCAAATTTTAAAAACGCATTGTCATAAGCAAATGTATGAATTGCAAATTTTTATGAAAACTGAAGCATTTCTTATCTTCGTCAGAATTCATGGGCCGAAAACGGTGTTTGTGTCCATTTCAACTTTGAAATTCAATGTTTATTTTGTCTTTTTTGCTTTAACGTAGTAAATATAACTAAGTGCACTATTCTTTAAAAAATATAAAAATTTGTCCTGGTCATCAATGTGTGAAAAGTATGGATGGTTTTGATAAAAAAAATATATATTCGACATAGAGCGAAAACTGTCCAAATATTTAAAAAAAAATGCTTAAAAAAATAAAACTACACAAGAGAAGCTTGAAAAGCCTTATGAGAGATGGATTTGGATGTAGTAAATATAAAATAGAATTTTTTTAATTAGTTCTCTTAATCACTAATAAAAATATCAAAAAATCTTTAAATAAGTTTTTTATCAAATTTTAGATTTTTCAAGTAAGTGTTCCTTTTTTTCAACATCTATGAACTTAAGAACTCAGATTTGTATACTGGCATCTTAAGTTGTATTACTTACTTTAACACGGGGATTCGATGATTTCCTGATAATTATTTATTCCAGGTAGTGAAATTTTACTAAATGGCAAATTAAAATTAAGTTTCAATAAATCGAATAGTTTATAACAAAATTTTTATTCATACTTGAAAGGAAAATTATTTTTTAAAGCATGTAAAACATTTTATTCTCAGTGCTATAAAAATTTCACCATTTTGAGGAAAAGGTACGTAAAGTTGTTGAAATAAACAGGATGAACATAAGACTTATCCAGTCCAAGTATACGCAGGTCATCTCAGAAAAAAAAAGCTGATTACACTCTTACATAGAGTAAACATTTATATGGGTAATTTTTATTATCATCTGGTTAATGTAATATTCATTTGTTTCAATGAATATTAAAGTGAACAAGGTCTTACTGTTATATTTATATATGTGAATTATTTTTTGTTACAAATGAATATTTGGTTTGAAAATTATTTTTTGCATGTGAAGAATATTTGGGTTGATTGTTTATTAACGCCGTACTTCAAAGCAACATCAGAGCTATTGGCGTCGGATAGTGGCGTAACCAGCATAACACCCTCATCGCGGGGAAGCCCAGGATTCTAGAGGGCACAACGCCCGGTGTTATGATTTTGTAATCCTTTGGAAGATCTGACCTGGGGCCCTGAATCAAACTTTACAGGGGGGGCCCTAATCTTCTCCGTTATACCACTGAATAAATATACCAACATAATGTTTTTAATGCTTTAGAGAAAGATAAATTGAGACATGTTTCGAAATAGGGTATTAGGATTTATGAATTAGATCTTAAAAATAAAGGAGATTCGGATAGTGAGTAGATATCGATTTAAGTTATTACATATATATTGTTTTAAGTCAAATACAAAATAATTCGAAATTAAGGACATATCTACCTGTTATTATTTCAAACGTGTAAAATGTAAGAGAAGAATCATCCATTTCAGCATGCAAATTTTTTCTGAAAAGAGTCTACTGATGGTGGGATTACAAACGTTTATTTTAACTTATAGTACCTACACTCATGACTAAAATAAAACATCTCCTGTGGCTCTCTATCAACAACAACAAAAAAACTCTTATTGCCCCTGTCCCCTTTTGGATAGCTGACACCGGAGGTCATACGGATGAAAGGAATGTCCTTTGTGACATACTTCGGGATGGGGAGAAAATTACTCGTAAAAGATGTAATTTGATAATTGAACATATACTCCCGCTTCGAACTCTTAAGTTTCAAGATAAAAGAAAACTGACATTAAACATACAGAGAGCAAAATAAGAAATGAAATACCCAATTAACACCCAATAATATTTCAGAAAATATATAAAAAAAAATTTCAAAAAAAAAAAAAAAAAAAAAGAAAAAAATGGATTTTTCAAATTCGATTCACACACACACACACACACACACACAAATGACGCTCTTAGAATTGGCCGCCCCGGGTAGGGCTCCGGTTTGTCTGGCCATAGTACTGCCCCTGATGTATGTATTATATATATGCAAGATAAAAACATATTTTCTATGCATAACGTTGATTTTGTAGATTTAATTAATTCCATTGACATAAAAGACATTATTAAGGTTTCCAAGAAAAGACATAATAAATATTCTTTATGTAAATTCATAAACTTCGAAAAATGTAGTACAATTATTCGCCTAAGATTAAAAGGAAATTTTGTGTTTCACAATAACGATTATTATCAACAAATTAAGGGACCACTTGAAGGTAGGTCAACCAGCAATTGTCTGGCAAACATGTATCAGCACTACAAGGAGATTGACAAAATAGATTTTAATTATTTTCATATATATATAGGTATACAGATAATTTATTTATATTTAGTAAAATTGTAGGTTATATCTCAAATTTTAATTTTTATGCAGTATATTTGAATAAAATAAAAACCAATTATGACACAAACAAAATTTTTTTTTATTTATTCACACATAAATATAGGTAATCATATTTTAAAAAGTAATTTTTATGTTAAAAGAGATGCTTTTCATTTTAACGCTGAAATGCTGTTTTGGAATCGCAATCTCACTTTATAGAAATATTATGATTAATTGAAAGCGTAGAAATAATGATCTAGTTATTGAACATACACAGCAAATTTAAATAATTACTCAAAGTTTTATAACTATTGTTTCATGATTAACTAATAAATTACTTAATGCATATATTTATAAAAATCATATAGTTAGTAGACTGTAATATTTCAAGCTTTATAATCTTTTCTTAGTATATATATATATATATATATATATATATATTTCCCTTACATTTTTATTCCAATTTTTCTTGTTTAAATTCTGTTTGAATATTTTATGATTCTTTGTTTCTGAATTTTTTCCATTACTATAGATAGTAACCAGTTAATTTTGTCAATCATCATTCCAATAAACACCTATCGTCCATTTAGTTCCAACAGTTAATTTAGCTTTCATTTTTATTTATTTATTTTTATATTTATTTATTTATGTTTTTACTTTTTAGGTATGTTTTTGAATTTGTTTACCCTTTTTTAATTGACTCCTATATATTTATTTTCCGTTTATAAATAATACTTTCTCTAATTTGTTATTATTTATTTGCATTCTGTTCGAATACACGTGAATTCTTTAGGCTTATCTATCATTGATATTTTTTGTTTTTACTATTTCATTATTTTCTCGTTCTATTATGCATCCATTATTTGCTGAAAGAGTTAGGTTTGGATCCTACAAGTCACGCTTAACTCTACATCATAGCCCTAAGTGTATAACTGTTTAAGAAAACATAACAGCTATGTATTGTTGGTCTTTTTCACATTGTTTTAGTAGGTCTCATGTTCTAAATTCTAATTTTCAGAATTTTATATCCTTCTGATTTGTAGGATTCATTTACTACTAAACAATGATTCTTTCGTTATATATATATATATATATATATATATATATATATATATATATATATATATATATATATAGTGGAACTTGCTTAACAATTACAAACGTTCATTAACTATTGTTAATTTTTAGGCACCAATGTGTATAAATATAAGACAATACATAGATTTAATCTCTTGATTATAAGTAAGTTTATTTTTCATTTCGCGTATTTTTTTCACTTATGTTTAGAAGTTACGATAAACAAAAGGATTAAAAGCTGAAAACTTTTTTATTGTATTCAAAAGTCCAATATATTTTTCATAAGAATGTCACTACAATTGTAATTTTAAAAAAATAGATAGAAAATTTCGTTTTTGTTCTTTTTTAAAAGAGATATTCTTAAATGATATTTACAGATGGCAGAAACTTTCGACATTCCATTCTTTGAATGTAGCTGCAAGAATAATGAAAATATCCACGAAGCATTCATTGAACTTGCAAGAAAGATAAGAGAGCAACGTGAAATACGTGTAAGTAAAAACTAATCCCCCTCGCTTTATACAAAATTGGGTTTAGTTCTTTAGCCAAGAATGATTTGTAGATACAAGTTCATTTATAATTTTAGAAACTGTTTCACATGATTTTATCTTCATTAGAAATAATATTATATTTTGATTCATACCTTCCTTGATATCGAATGTGACATTTCAGATAAATATAACGGTAGCGTGATATTGATTAATTAAAAAAATTTAGTTTATTTACATCACAGCAATTATTTACAGATTATACATTGAAGTTATTAAGCCTATTAAAAGAAAGATTATTAGAGTTCAAATGATGTGGTTTGTGAGGGAGGAGTTCTCTTTTGGGGGTCCACTCTCAACGAAGGTTATCAGCTATTTCCCTGCTTCGGGGATCAGCGGCCGACGTCTTTTTAGCTTCCAATTACATCCTGCTAGCTGAGAAAAGGGTCTCTCGTGGTTCCAAAGGTTGTTGGAATGATCCAAGGTGAGACCACGCAATAACTTGAAAGATGCAGGTGCGAAATGTACGTGTGATGATCCACAAAGATGCCGATTCACAGCTGTGTGGTGGGAATCCTTACACGAGGAGTAATTTCGTGATATTTGTGCGTCTTAATTTCATATCGTTCATACTCACAAAGAAACAAACACTACAGATGAAAAAATTCCTTTTATAATTAATAGTTTGTATAAAAGTTTGGAAACAAAAGTTGTTACTAGACTGTGTATAATAATACATTTACCTTCATGCATAATTGAATTTTAAGTATTTGAATAATGATGTATTATGCATCTATATACATGTTGATAGAGTGAGTGTGTGTTCGTTATTTATGTATAAAAAAAGGACTTTTAATTTTGACCTAATAAAATTATTCGCATTCCCTTTATTATATTCATAGTTGTATTAACTTCAATAAACAATCAAATATAATTTTCCCAAAATGTACATGCAATAGGAAGAGCATTCTACTTCAACTTGGTGTTTATTATTTCTTTTAATTCATGAAACAAAACAACTCAGAATTAGTTGAATAAGCAATTTTTTTTTAAAATTGGTAGTTTAAAATTTCTTGAAAACACAAAAATTCACTTCGTGGGGCAAATACTACTCTTGTTATAAGAAAACTTAAATTGCGATTCACAATCTAGAGCCTTAACAAAGAGTAAAATACTCGTTATATTAATAATATAAGACGCAACTTGAAGAAAACAATTTCGATTGCTGAGAGAAAAAATTAGTTACACTTGCAAGTTTATGTAAAGAAGCTTTAGGATAATTATTGTTCAAAAATATAGAGAGAGAAATCCGAAGAGTTCCAAAATTAAGTAGAAAGTTAAAGATAAATAGTTTTTAAAGTTACTTTTAATTTTGAATCCGAATCCATTTAACACACAAACGTATAAGAGTTCTTAATATATCTTAATTATAGAATATTTAAATGAATCGCGCCAAAAGTACTAATATATTACTAAAATGGCTTTGATAACATCAGATAAAAAAATCAAGTGATACAAATAGTTGAAGGAAATATTAGTAAATATCTATCTTTCTTTTAATAAGTATGCTATAAGAAAAAGAAAGACAAAAAAATCTTGAGAAGAGGAAACTATATTGAGGGAAAATATTATTTGTTTTCCTTAAGACTTGGGTAAGCCAAAAGAAAGAGGAAAGGTTAATAAGAGAGAGCTCGAAGCTTATAGATTATCCTTCCTAAAACCTTTCGTCGCTATTTATTTAGTGAGACATTCCTTTTTCTTGGATTTCGATAAATATTTTTTCGGAAACGGACAACTTTCATTTATCCATCCTCACATAGGCTCTATTTATTTCATTTGAAATAAATGCCCCAAAACATCTATTGGAAACAGACAAATTAATAAAACTAATTAAAATATTGTTCAGATTTTATTAGGAAGGAAAAAAATGTTCTTTCTAAGAAAATCTAAGCATCAAAGTTAAGAAATATTGCTAATTTTTTTAGAATTAGAAAAATTTGACATTTTTTTTATCAAATTAAATTAGATTTTATTCGTTTCATACAGATTTACATAGCTATATATCTGTAAAATTATGTACCGTGTTTGAAATTTTTATACTTACCGCGCACTTCATTTAAATGACTCGATACAAAAATTTAGGATCTTTGTTTCTTCTTCAAAAGCACAACAGTCCCTCACAGGCCTTGGCTGCCTCAACAATACGCTCTTTCCAACGTCCTATATTTGTAGTGACTCCTCTCCAATTTTTAACTTTCTAAATATTTAAGTCTTTCTCAATGTCATCCAACCATTTAGTTAGTGGTCTTCCTTTAGCTCAGGTTTTGTAAATATCAGAATCTTTTAATGAGATTATACATATCTTCCGAGCTCCGTCAAATATGACCAAGCCATTTTAATCTGTTACTACGCATGACTTGTGTTATTTGTGGCAACCAATAAAGCCTGTACAATTCAAAGTTATATCTGGTTCTCCTTCCTCCACTGGGCCAAAAATACCTCTGAGCATTTTTCTCTCAAACATGTCTAGTGAACACGTTATATCTTAGTTTAAGGTCTATGTAGATCCACTTTTCCGCTTAGACACGTGCCTAGGGCGCAAAAATGAGAGAGGCATTCCTGTCCTCAAGAGAGTATAGACTGAAATGAGATCCAATATGGAAAATGAAAAGCTTAACAGTTTGTTGTTGTGTGCCCTCAAAATGGTATTGGAAGGGAAATTGATTACAATGATGTTATTAATGATTTTCTCAAAAAAATCATTCATTTTTCGAAGAAAACCTTCGTTGTACAAGTACAATGACTCAACAAAAAATAAGGGTGTCGAAAAGTAAACGACAATAAATTATCAAGGGATGAAGTAGATGATAGTTAACAAGTTGAATACAGTTCATACAATAATGTATACTCTCTACTGTAATTGTAAATGATTTCATTAATTTGCTGTTCTAATTTACAAAAGGGTAGGTGGCCCGTGATGCCGTAAAGTAAAGAATTAACAAGAAGGGCCAAACCATACCACTCTCCTTTGCTTACGACTGTCAGTCCAGGACACGACGGGTCCACAGGTGGTGGATAATAGAGAGACTATCCAAACAGCAAAAACGAAGAAAAGGAAAAGAGTAAGAAAGTTAAGGGAAGATAACTCTTGCAGCAAAACAAGAAAAGTAAGAACTGAAGGAGGAAGTTCCTGGACTCTCTGGAGTTACTAGGGGGCGCAACTACTAATGTGTCTAGGGCGGAGAAGAGGTTAAAAAGGCGGTCATGGGTCTGTTTTACTTGTATGTTTCACTAAGATAGGTCTTAGTTTGTTTACCATCAACTAATGTCGATGGATTCCGTCTCACAACTGTTGTGGTGAGATCAAGCAGCTTAGTGAAATGTTAGCGAATATTACATTGCAATAAGTTTTAGATTAATTACATTCTTTCTTACCTCATAAATACTGCGGAATCGAAATTGATGTTTAAAAAAATTCTATTTAATTTCAATATTTTACTTTCGGAATGAAAAAGAACGATGAACGAAAAGGCTTATGCGTGTACAAGTTTCAGAATCGATTAGATCCCACTACACCAGATAAAGGTTATTACAGCATGTAAATTGTTTACTAAAAATGAAAATAAATTATGCTTCAAGTTTGTGGAAATTACGTTGTGTTAAGTAAATAAATATTTAGTAATATAATGTGCTCAAAAACTATATCGAATTTTTTTTTTAATGGAGGAAAGTATGTGAAGTATATATAAAAGTTTTTTCTTTTTTCAGGCTAGCAAATTCGATGAGATGGAAAGACTTCAATGGGAAAAGGCTGATCTTAATCAAAACAAACAATTAACGACAGGAGCTTATCGTTGTGGCTGCTAGGTTCCTATGCATGACCTGAGATTTGATCGAGATTATTACCAACTAAGAGAGAGAACTAGAAGCGCACATCTAGAAGTAAAAGGGAACTATCAAATTCAAGAAAATTGAGAAACTTCAGAGACTGATGACTTTTTTCTCAGACTTAAAACTTTACTCTCTACAATGCATTTATAAATTTAATACATCTTCAGCATTAACGGTGGCACTTTTCTGTTGGAAATATTGAATTTCATAGGTATAATATTTATTTCTCCGGCTGAATTTCAAGGAAAAAAAGAGGATATTTTCGTGTTCTAGTACATGTATTCACTTAGTACTTCTTTTTACTATTGAAAGAAATCTTTATTTTACCGACCAATCATATGTAGGGTTTTTGTATACCTCAACCGAGAATGGTAAAAAGTCGTAGCTTTCTGTGTTAAATATATAAATGAATCAGTGATTATATTATAAACTAGATTCACTTAATTGTATAATTAAAATTTATATTCATGTATGTAACCAACTGTCTTAGAAGTGACGAGTTTATTAAGATGTGATATTCTTAGTGCAGATTTTCTAAGCTTAAAAAATTCGTAGACCGGAAATTGGGAGATGAAAATAATGTTCTTTCAGTTAATATGATTATACCACAATTAGAAATTTTAAGTGTGTATTAAAAACTGTACTGTCAAAAAAAGTTTAATTTTGTAAAAACTGTGATAAGTCTGTGATTATATATTTTTATTTTTTATCATATATTATACAACTGAAATTACTCATTGTATATTATTGTTGACAACTCCACAAATGAAACAACAGCCTTTCCCCAATTTCCTTATTTTATAACTTTGAAACCTCAACTGTTTAATGGAAGTTATACATTTTATGTCAAATCTTACTATGAAACATAACATAAAATTTTATGTATCTACTACATAAAAATGTAAAACTCTAGGATTATTTTTTAATTCTTTAATATGTATTTCATACAACAGATAAATAAACTACCCTAAGAGTAGATTTAAAATGAAAAATAACAAATACATAATGTTACATATATTTGTAAAAATTAATTATATTTTTTTATTATTGAGATATTTTTTATTTTCGCAATCTTATTCTAATTTCAAAACTAGTTTTATTTGTTTATTTATTTTTAAATTTATTCTTATAAAAACGAAGGCTATTTTTGGTTCATTTTCATTACGTTTATATGTTTTGTCTTTTAAATACAGGGAGAGTATATATAAATCTTGAAATTTCACTTTAGAAATTTCTCTTATATTGTTTTGGGTTGAGTTCTATTTTTAGAGAAATAAAAGTTATTTAAGCTATTATATCTCAATTGTAGCTTTTTTATTATCATTATTAAAAATTTACTACAAGGAACAAATCTGTGTTACTACTTCTAAAATCAAATCTCAATATTCAAATGAAGGCTATAAATATCTGATCTATATCTCATTCCATAATTTTCTCCTTCAACTATTCTGAACAATTGTGAAATTTATTACTGTATTTAAAAAATGTTTGTAACTTTAACCTTCATTTACCATGGAGAATGAAAATTCACGTGCATAGAATTGTAACTTATCGCACTTAAGAAACGTTTGTTCTGACATTTTTACTTGTATATTTCAAATGCATGTTTCAAACAAGTTTGTACAAGTCTGTCAGAAATTTTATTACATATGGATTTGTTACTGATACACTAGGTGTTTTTACTGTAAAAATATTTGTAGAAACCTTTAATTTATAGTAGTAATTTTTATTTATTTGAAAAATTATTTCAAAAAACACTGTTATGATTATAATTTAGAGGACTTATGGAAGTCTCTCCAGCTTTGTTAATTGAAAATGATGCATTTCAAGTGGTTCATGCTTTTCTTGAAAATTGGAGTCAAAATAAACTGAATGTGTATTCAAAAAAATCATTGTTTGAAAATATAAATGTTTAAAACTATTAATAAGTCTTATTATTAACTTTCAGTAAGACACAATCATTTCTCTCTCTTTGATTGTCTGACCTTCTATGATGAGTTACCATCTCTCAAAACCAGTTTTAATTTCTAAGTTCAGTAACTAATTTAACTGATAGGAAATAAGAATTTTTAGAGGTAACCTGATGAAAATTTTTAAAAGTTATTTAACTGATTAGAAGTAAAAAAATGTTCTAAAGTTGTTATAGTGTAATAATTAGTTGTTATGCTAAAATATTTTAAAAGGGCAGAGGTAAAATGTCTCTATAAAGACTAATACTGCATTTATGCTTATCACCAGCACACTTCAATACAAATGTAGACAATAATCTGATTAACCATCTAAAATGCATAATTAACAGGATAAAAATCAATGCAGAGAAATTCTTACAATTACTGAGCAAGGAAGGTTCCTTTTCAAATTAATCGTGCTTCTTTATTTTTCTCTTGTTCTGATTGTATTCATGATCTATTACTATTTAATAGACTGTTGTATAAATACTGTCACTTTTAGTCCTATAAAGAACACAAACATCCGAACTGTTAACTTCCGATACCATGTCCAAAAAGGAGCTGCAAGATCCAGTTGAATTTAACATTAATTTAAAATACATTAATTGCAATAATTCATGGCATTCATTTGAACACAATACGCATAAGACCATTAACTTCGACAGCCTCTTCTCTACTAACCAATGGGAACCTAACATTATGCAATATACTCCAGCAAAAAGAGTATGGTAATCTGATTGCCAAAGACAAGACTGCTATGACTAAGGTAGAACACTCAAAAGAACAGCATTGCAGGAAAACCAATACGGGCGAACAATATCACTATCTCAAGGTAGTCTTAACAGTAAAACGAGAGAAAGCTATCAACTAGTGCTTCCTATCAAACTATTGTTTTATATTACGAGGCTCAATGGCAGAGTATGGCAGAAATAGTCGAAAATTTCAGCAATTTAATTCATCACTTGCAATGCTATTAATTAGTTACATTCACAACTTGATTACCTTGATAATACCAAACAGCCATAAATTTTATATAAACATTACGCTATTTCTTTACTAATAGCATATAGCATCATCTGACAGTGAGCAAATATTAACGTCACACTATTGAACTACTTGAGGGCATTTGGGAAGGGACCTCGTAATTTTGAGCCACGGTAAAGTGACGAGGGTGGCACCTGAGCTATCACCCCCTTTCCTAACTTCCACACCACAACAATGGAAGACTTTCGAGCCTCGACATATTTAACTAGCATCGGCCCCTCTGCACAGTGGGTCTTCAGTGGTAATAGACTCAAATTGATGACATGCAAGCATTGAGTCCGTTACCTTGACCACTAAATTTCCACAGCCTCCATCATCTAACAGAATGTAACAATGTTTAAGAAAAATGTATCTAGTATAAATATATATATACATATTTAATCCCAAACATAACTCCATGACTCATTTTAGAAAAAGTCGTAAAAAATGCAAAATATCGTTATTTTGTAGAAAGCATTATACGCCATCATGGAAAAATAAATGATCTTTCCGATTTTATAATTATTTTTTTGTCTGATTTTGATATGAAAAAAGATTGCAATTTTAAAAACGTGAGAAAATGCCGAAAATCTTTCGCTTGGTTCTTCTCTCTGCGAAGTCGGCTGCATACGAGTGTACGCAAAAGCAAAAGAACTTACGGCTTTTTTATTAACGCTTGTATAAATTTCACTTCTCATAAAATTTCTACACCGGGGACTTATTAAAATCGATTCTTAAGGAATAAACTCCAAAAAACTTATTGCCTGCCAAGAATAAGTAACTCATAATTTCATTCACAAATATTTAGTATAAATAATGGAAATAAATTTTGCTTCATTACGATAAGAAAAAACTCTCACGACATTAGACTAAAAAACACGCTTTTATAGAGGGGGGATCGAACTAAAAAGTAAAAAAATAATTCTTAATATAAGAATAAAATGATTAACGAGAAAATTAATGCCATTGGGATAAAAGCGTGGGGTGTTCTATATTAATTGTTATAATTTCTTACTAGTTCTATTCCGAAATGTTGAGTTAGTATAAAAATGTAGTGCAAAGTACACACCACGCTTTTACCACAATGACATTAATTTTTTCGTTCATCATTTTATTCTTATATTAAGAATTATTTTTTTACTTTTTAATTCGATTTCCCCATAAAAGCGTGTTTTTTTATTTTTTTAAACTATAATTCATTTTTCATTTTTTAGATCGATCTACAATAAAAAAGCCTGTTTTTTTAGTTTTTAAAACTATTATTCTTTGTTGAATTCATCCTTGAGTTTGATACTTGGGGCCGGAATTATGTGACTGTTGGAATTAGTCTTGCTTTTCAATGGATACTAATTAATGGGTCAGAAGAGTATTTATTCTCTCCGTTTACGGGGCCTCGGATGAGTCCCATATCGTTATATTTCAAAGATTCCGTCTCTATAGACACAGGTCTAACTAATAAAAGTGTGAAGAAATATTAAATGACAATCGCATTATCACCTTTTAAACGTATTGCTATGCTAATTCAATCATCGTTTCTAAACATATTGCTTTATCAAAATAAAAAAAAATATTTAGCAGTTAGAGCATAAATTTATCACTATTTAAACATGTTGTTATAATGTTAATTCATATCATCACTTCTAATCTTCTAAACTTATAAATATTTTTTTTATAAAAATAAAAAAAAATATTTAGCAGTAAGAACATAAATTATTTTTATTCATATGTACGAGTCTTTTTTTTTTTCTTTCCATTTTAAGAAAACTACGCACCTACTCGACCCTTTTTCACATAAAGAACACTTTTTTTAAAAATTTTATTTGTATTAACAACAAGTCTTTTCACGATTTTAGGGTTACTGCTTAATCTTTTAGTCGACAAATCTGGAAATGGGTTATGCAATTAGTCGCCAAATCTGTAAACGATAGATGGAATTAGTCGCCAAATCTCGAAATCTTTATCCTTGAACACCCTGATTAGGATAATAAAACAAAATTATGAAATTATTGTATTGTTATCGGTCCTTGAGTGTGCAAAATTTCGAATTAATTTGACCTTTTAAAGTGGGTAAAAATTGAGTTCAAAGATTCCATTACATACAAGTGAAACTTATAAAAACGTGTTAAAAATTTACAAGACTGTAAACAATTATGAATTTTCAAGATCTTCTACAATACTGAAAGTTAATTTTAGCTTTAACAAGCACTAAGAATTCTTACACAATCTACTTTAAGTAATATAAATCCAGTTGGACTTTTTAAATACATTAGAAACATTCTATTGTAACTAAGATTCTAAATGGGAAAAAAAAGAAAAAGGAAAACCAAACTTCCTAAAGTTTTAATTTACCGACACAAGTTTTCAAATTAACTTGAATAATCACGATTAAACTACACTTATAGTAGCTTGTGACAAATCATCAGGCATATTCGTGTAAATGACTTTTGAAAAATAAAAGATAAAGCTCACATTCCCTTATCTTGTATGCATGAAGAAACTTCACTTAACAAAAGTATCACATCACCAGAAAAATACATAATGCTGCAAGCATTAAAAGGGAGGAATTGCTAAAGATGACTGAAAGTTTAAATTTAGTTTGAAGTAACATAACAGACCGATTATGTTGCATTCAATTTTAACAATCTATTTTAACTAAGAAATTTAGGAAGTTAATTGAATGGAACTCTTTAATGAAATAAAATTTACGTGCTCTGTATATAATGCAATTTTCTTTATTTTAGAGCATATTCTTTTCTTTAATTCACAAAATTTAGAAGTTTAAAATTATGTTAAAGGTAGAATCACATACTGTTATGATAGCAAAATATCAACTGTAGTTTAGTAAGTTCTTAATATTTTGAAATAATACTAATGAAATCAAATATTTTTGAGTACTTTGATACTATAGTGACTTTGGAGGGAAAACAAAATAGATTTGGAGACAGTTAAAATGCTTTTTGAAAAATCATTAAAACTGAGCAATTGCAATCTGTAAGCAAAAGGATGGGTGAGATTAATAAATTTTACAACAGAATGCCAATTTAAATTTGATAAAAATCTATTTACATAATTAATATATGATATTAATTTTCAGCAGCTGAAATATTTAATTTTTCTAACTAGATTGATAATTAAATGCAATCTGATGTACTACACTCCGATATAATTAACCCTGAGAAAGAGAGCTGTCTTATTCCATGTTTGTAAGTACAGAATTTGTTAAATTTGTCAAAAAATAGCAAATATGAAGCATTAAAGTCCTATAATGAAAAAGATAAAAAATATAAGAGCACGATGAATTATTTATAAGGCTCATACCCCAGAAGTAGCAGATCTAGCAATTTTAAATGAGGACATCTGAACTCTGGTATTCCACACATCCATACCGTATTTTTGTAAGGATTCAAAGTCTCTCATGAATTAGTCTTGTTACATGGCAGTCAATAAAAGAAAGAATTAAATTTGTTACCCTTCAATTTTGTGAGTCATGTTAGTCTATAAACCTGGCTACTATAGCCCCATGATTAATTTAAAGGAAAATTTAAGTTAATATTCTACAATTTTAAAAAAATTAAACGATTCAGATGAACTTGCAATCTACAAGTAATACAATTTGGAAAATAAATAACTTAAATACAATTTTTAATTTATTGACTAATCGTAAAATCTGAACATTAATATAATGCAAAAGAGCAAACATATCTGTCAATTTTTCAATCAACAAATTTGTATTAGATTTTATTAACACATGTGACAGATAAGAACTTTTAGCAAGGAATTTTCATTAAGGTTGCCTAAACCAAATTTTGCTTCCAATTCATACTATCCTGTATTAACTTTAATATGTATTCCTCTTACCAATGAAATGGTACAATCACGTGTTCTATCTCTTGTCAAAATATATAATACAAAATCAATTTTTGTGTCAAAATCTAACCATTTCATTTTTTACATTGTCTCAAATATACAAAAAAACAATCACAAAATGTGATACTTTATTCAATTAAAATTCATTTTAATAATTATGAACATTGCTCAGCATTAAAACAAGGTATTTTGTAAATTTATCTCACAATGCAGAACCACTGCCAAGTAATGAGAATGACACCCAGGTGAGGATGGATAAAAAAAAATTCTGAAAGAATGACACAACACAATTTAGATTTTCACAATACATACTACAAATATAAACAACCACAGAAAATTAGTATTTTAAACATTTCTAATTGCTCTTGTATTTTTAATAATCAAACTATTTTCTTGTGAATCTTATGATTCACTTAATTTATATCTCTAATTAGTTTCATATAATCAACAAATTCAGATATTTTGTTTTTATTTTGATTGCAACAATTTTGTGCACTAAGATTCATTTTATATTTATCAATAAAAAAGTAATAATTTCAATTCACCATTTTATTTAGATCTCTAAACTTTATACTAGTACACAAATTTATTACTTTCTCTGTGCATAATTGCATTGTACTCCAAAATTTATTTATCAGTTTCCACAAGAAAGACTTAAGCTCATCTTGTAACATATCCAGATAAATTAAGAAAACCTAGACCAGAGGTCTAGGGTTTATTTTTTTTGTTGTTGTTATTTATGCAACTTGATCGATCGACAGTAACATCAGATCAAGGTCCACGAAATTCATCACGGCAAAGGGCTAGATTTTTACGACTGTCGTTAGCCTTAGTTTTGAGCACCATACAGGCGGAAGTGCGATTTTGCTCGGTTCCACCCCAATTTAGAGGGCGAACACCCTGGGGTTGGTCAGGGTCCTCTCACCTCTCTTCCCTTTCCACCGACCTCCCGAGAGGACTTGCAGCTTGACGGCTATTTAGAGTACCCTCATGCCACGAAGGCACTATACATTTACAAACATCCATTCCTTCTCCGAAAATTCAAACCCAGGTCCTATGGCACCACAGTCGACGTCACTAACTAATATATAGAATGGGCGACGTTGCTCAAATCTGTAAAATATAAACACGTCACTCTAGCCTTATATGTAATACCAATGTGTGAAAGACATTAAGGTTTTCTTACTACAAAAACTGGTTCAACTTTTTTTTTGAACTAAATATAATTCTTGGTATAGTTCTTCTCAAAACTAACAAAAAATAGAAACCCTCCTTTTACCATTCTTAAATCAGTAAAATTTCTTGGAAACATCGAAATGTGTGGAATCTTGATTTTGATGGTTGGTCCAAATCTTCAGTTTACTGATAACAGTTCATTAAGTGATCAAAAATATACATATTCAGATTAAAGCTGAATCAAAATGTCACATTTATTTTACATTTATATTTATTTATTATTTTTTAATAGCTACTTTTTATAATTTTGTTATTTAGTTTACTTTAATATAAGAGTGCATATCTATATACTATTTTTATAATAAACATGCTCCATATTGGTACTTGTATATATACATAACTATCCAGTATTGAATAGCAGTACATGAAAGAGTTTTTCTTCTTAGAAAATGAAAACATATGAAATATGTATATTTTTGACATAATATATTTGGGTAAAAATATATAATTTTATCGAAAATTAAATAATTTTCATAAATCATAATCTGAAAATAAATCCATCTGTCAAAGTTACAGAGAGTACATATAAAATCATTCAGCAATTTTTAGTTCAAAATCAATATCATAAATATATATATTCACCATGTTTACTCAAATTTAAGCCTCATCGCCAATTTTCTATGTTTTTGAGAAAAAATAAAAAAAATTGTGAAAAGGGAACATCAATGTCCGAAACGTAAGAAATTTTTGAAAAATTAATGTGAAATAATAATAAGTTAATCATTTTTTCTTATTTTACCAGTATTAAAAACTTTCATATACATAGATGAACCCCCCTCCCGTAGCCACTTTAATCATCAGTATCATGTTTCAAAATGATTTGTCACTCCCATTGTCATAGCTGACTTCGGAATTGGTGCTGGTGTTCATTTTCTCACACAGCATTGGCTTCCATGCCATCCAATGCATTTGTTATATAACATTTTTTTAAAAAGAATGTGTGAAGGTCCCTTGGGACCTCACTTTGAGAACGAGAATAATTTTGAGTCACAAAAGAACCAGTAGCCATTTTTATAAATAACTTTCTTTATTTGGTTATCTTTCCCAAATAGAATCAAAGACTTATTAACAAATGCGTCTACTAATATTATGAGGTTTTAAAGATAATATCCTTTAAATTAACTTACTTAATTAATGATATAATTAATTAATTTATTAAATAACGATCACGTAGAATTTACCACGATAAGAGATCCCAGAATTATATTTAATAATGTTCTTATTGAACATTTAACTTTAATCTCACTCTTAAAACTTTAATGAGACTTTAAATACAATTCCATATTTACCGCTCGGAATCTCAATTCTTCATGAGATTAAATTATCTCCAACAATAACACTTCAATTCAAATTCACTATAACTTTATGTTTCAATATCTATCTCCTACTGCTCTAACTTTACTATTTCGTTTGACTTAAATACTGAATCTAATCTGCATAACAAGGAATCCTGTCCACTTTTTGGAGTTGATTGGAAATAGGTAGGGAATTAAATTTCCCTAAAAAGGTCGACTCAGAAGGTTAGTGATAAAGTTCCGTATAGATTCGTCACAAATGTATTATAGAAGAACATAAAAGAATTATTAAATACCGTTGAACAGTTACAAGCAAAAGTTATATCATTTTGACTACGCCATCAACATTAATTAGTTTCATCCGTGTCAAATTTTCAGTGGTCGCTGCACAGTTGCCTTTTTTTCATGGTGAAGATAAATTGCAGAATGGGATAAGGCCTCGAAGCAAGTGGCCAGAATGGATGGTAACATTTTTCTTTTGAAACGGGTGAAAATTCAGTTTTCCACACCCAACAAATGTTTTGCCTTCGATTCTAAGCCGTGCCCGATTTTCAGTAGCATTAACACTGGAAAAATAGTGCAGCTTAAATTTGAGTAAATACGGTATATATGCAGTCGAACTTCTATATAACGAACCTCTATATTGTGAATTTTTCTGTATAAAGAACTTTTTCCTGGAACCTTGAACATTTCACGATTTTCTTTGTAAAATAACCTCTCTATAACGAAGTGCATTTTCTATATAACGAACATTTCCTTTTGTGATTCCATTTTTGTTCCCCCTATTTTTAAAGTGTTTTTGAAAAAATCTCGTTATTCTCCCTTTAACACATTTTATGGTGGTCATAAATCTTGAAAAGCTTTTATTAGATCCTAACTCGCCGAGAGCAATAAAGTTCTGGACGTTTCATCCAAGAAGTGCAACCTTTAACCCCCATTGCCCAGTTCACTAGAAACTTCTTCGATATCCTTTTTCACCCTCAGTGGACTTGTCCGTGCCCACGTGTTCTAATTATAAAATAATATACACTGGTGTGCAAAAATTAAGGACGAGACGGTTTTTTCAATATAACTTTGTACAAAAGCTTTCCAAATCAACACATTTAATACCGTAAGATTCCCAATACGTAAGGACATGTGTAATGTAAGCAACACTTACTAAAAGAGAAATCAGAGGGATAAAAAGAAGCTTGATTGAAAAAGTAGCATGGAGCGCAATGCGACTGAAGGCCGAAACATCCCTGTGATGGGTGTCCAGCAAGAAACATCCGGTCTTTAGTAGGGGATATGATCTCCCCTGACTGCTAGACAGGTCTCACAGCGTCAGCCCATGCTGAGAATGAGGGTGTCAATGAGTTGTTGAGGCATTGCTGCCCATTCGTCTTGCAGCGCCAATCAAAGCTCCCGAATCGTTACTGGTGGTAAGGTACGAGCTGCCAAGCGTCTGCCTAGAAAACCCATACATGCTCGATGGGATTGAGATCCAGAGATCGTGCCGGCCAATCCATACGTTCAATATCCTCACTCTCTAAGAGCTGTTCGGCAGCTACTGTGCGATGACATGGTGCATTGTCGTCCATGAAAAAGAACTGCAGACCCATAGCGCCTCTAAAAAGAAGCACATATGGAAGAAGAATCTCGTTACAATAACGGGTCCCGTTGACTGAACCTGCGTCGAAGATGTGAAGGTCTGTACGACTACCAAGCATGATGCCTCCTCAAACGAGAACACCGCGACCTCCATACCCGTCCCTTTCAATGATGTTCGAGGGATGATTGCGGCTTCCCCGCTCTCTCCAGATAGATGAGTATGCGATGAGAATCGCTACTCAAACTGAATCTGCTCTCATCTGTAAAGAGTACTCGTCCCCATTCATTGTCTCTCCAATTCCGGTGTTCCCGGCACCACAGAGAACGCCTTCTCCGATGAGCAGGCGTTAAATGTACACACCGTACAGGGCGTCGTGCAAACAGACCACCACCGTGCAGTCTTTTGGCCACGTTAAAACGCGATATCGGTCGTCCAGTCGCCTGTGTCGTGTGTCTTGCGATTTCTCCCGCTGTCTGCCGCCTGTTTCTTCTGGCCTGTAAGACAATGTACCGGTCATCTGCGGGTGTGGTTCCTCGTGGACGACCACTACTGAACCCCCGGATAGCTGTTCCTGTAGTTTGAAATTGTCTCCAAAGTCGTGAAACGATGCTGTGAGGAATTCAGAACTCTGCAGCCACACTTGTCACACTGCGGCCTTCCTCCAACTTCTCCCAATGATTCGACCTCGGGTAAAAGCATCCAGATGTCGTCTAACAGATTGATTATTCGCCATTTATCGCTGAGGCAGCAACTCGGTGGGATTTTAACTGCTATACGGCGTGCAATCTCTTTGCCAGAAATACTGATTTTACACCGACAACATGCTTTATACTACTCAGACACTCCCCCATTACGTCTACCTGCATATCTGCGCATGTGCTACCGTATATCACTTTACTTAATCTCCTGATTGTTCTTTCTGTCCGCTCTTCCTCTTCGTTCAGCTGATATGCTAATTTTTCGACTTCGTCCTTAATTTTTGCACACCAGTGTATGTTTAATATTATTTGTATGCTTTAAATTATGAAATGCTCCTTAAAACTCATTAATTTTAGTGTAAAATTATTTTCTTAATATTGAAAGTACAGTGAGTTCTTCGACATTCCTTTTTCTTGTTTTCCTTGCAATTTTTCGTTCTCTTTCGATGGGTAAAATATATAAAATAAACATACATTAATTTTAAAAAAGGTGTGAATAATTTCTTTTTCCAATATACAGTGTTTATGAACTTAAAATTTATTTTATGTGGTTTATAAAGTATATTAAAAGATGAACCTCTGTATAACGAATTTTCCATATAAAAACTTTTTCCGGGGTTTAACGGCTTTGTTATATAGAGGTCCCATATATATATATATATATATATATATATATATATATATATATATATATATATATATATATATATAATGCATTTTCGATAACCAGAGATGACAGACAGAGTTTCTTTTGAGAAAAGCTTACAAAATTGTCAAATTATTTCAATCGACTCGGCAACAAATTACCTTAAATGTGGATATATTTTTTTTATGTTTTAAAATTAAAAATTTCATATTTCAGTTGATAAGTGCAATTAAGTTAAAAATAACTGTAAAGATATAAGATTTATTAGAAAGCACATATTCCATCTCCAATACAATTTCTTTACAATTGTTTTTCATAGTTGATTATAAAACTCTTTGCTCAATAAAATCATGTAAGAGAGAGAGAGAGAGTTTTTACGTTTCCTCTTTGTTCATAAATTTCTCTAAATTACAAGGCTGCACTATGAGAAATTTAACCCAAACTTGATCAATGTTCTCAATATATATGTATATAATACCACATTTCATGCCGAATTATACACTAAATCAACTTTTTTGATAGGCAGAAGTGGGAAAAGACTTTCCCTAAATTGATCTTACTGGACACAACTTTAAAAAACAACCATGAATAAATTAATCATTGTAAGCTATGCTGCATAAAACATCCAAAATCTAGCACATTAATATTGTTTTAACACTGAATTGTTTCTCGTTTAAATTTTGCATTGAAGAATACTGATATTTAGCATGTTTTTTAAGTAGCACACACCTTTATTGCTAAGTACATAACGAAGCTAAACTATTTATTTATTTCAAAAACTTTCATAACTAAAACATGTATATGGTTTCTCTAATTATTTCTAAAAATTACTCCTCAAAATCTACTTAAGGTAACAACTCCGTAGTATATAGATTTCTTAACTAAAAACTTATTGAATGAATCTGAAAACTTGTAGCAGATCAATTTGCACAGCATTGTATAAAAAGGATGCTAAATCTGATTCTAATATAATACTCAACACTTAAAAAACATACACACACAAAATACAAAGTGATGAACATAAACATGTATGGAGTTCATCAAAACTGGCTGTAGTGGTAAAAAAACTTCTCTCACTATAACCAAACAAATATACTAAATAATGTCAGTAATATTTTACCTGAAGTCATAAATTCACAAAATACAGTTAATGAAATAAATTTCAGGTAGTAACTATTGTGGTACTTTTTTCAACTGGATATACTACATTACTTTGCAGAACTCAAATGCATGCTTTAATTCTATGTTACTTTGATCGATACAAGTTGCATGCACAAAAGATATTTTACACAAATATAAATGAATTAAATAATGAATTGGAGATACCTTTTAGGCTAGGATTTTTTCTACTAAATACTATGTATGAATAAGCTATTCAAATATAACACATAATGTTCTGATTCATATAAATGCACATAAATAATTTAAAAATTCATACAAATGGAACTTTTGAACTCATGCTTCTTAAAATTAACTTAGGCACAGTAAAAAAAATACACAAAATAATTAATAATAGCATTTTATGACAAATTTACATGTATATTGACTTTATTATATATTTTCTAAAGCATAATAGATGAAGCAATGGATTTGAGACATTAGTCAAATGACATTTTTTTAGTTAAAGAATGAATACACACACAAATTACTTAGCAATCTAACACATTATTAACTAATCCTTTCTTTTTGCTTATCCAAGTATATTTATACTAGCTAGCTCTTAACTTATAAAAATAGAATTTTTAGTCTAAATTTTATAGAATTAAGTGACAGGAAATCCCACAAAGAAACAAATCTACACATAATTGCAGTATTTTGCTAAAACATTTGAAATTTTAAAGTATGTCAGGTGAGAAATTGAAGTGATGATTAACCACTTCCCTTACTAATAGCTTAAAAAAATTGCAAAAAACATCATATTATTTAAATTTATTATAAAATATAAGGAATTGAAACAAAACATAATAAGGTGGTTTTAAGTTAATTTTTAAAACTTTTTACAAGTGTGGAAAGCATTAACTTTTACCATCAGTTTACTATCCTCAGTTATCTCGGGCAAATGAAAATAAAAATAAAATATTGATCTTTCTACAAATTTTTGAAACAAGTGAAAATGATAGTTGACATTGGGTAAACTTCTTTCTAGTTTCTTTTCTTACTGGTTCACCTCTGGGATCTCTTTCAAGAGAGAAGAATCTCGATGAATTCAATTTTTCCTAGGAAGGAAGTCTGAGTGGTGATCTTCCTGATGTTGCACAAAACTGTCACAATGATTTTTTACCCAACAAGGGTTTTCAAAATTATTAGGCGATCTTGAACTTCCTCATTTATTGAATAAAATGTAGCGAGTTCGGTTGATTTACCAAATCTATAAACAATATTACCCTGAATTTCAGAAATACTGATTTCTATACAAACTACTGAAAGATAAACTCAAATGACAGAAAATGTAACTATTAAAGAGAGAATTCTGAAACTTACAAAGAACTGCTGCATTTAGCATATCTCTTGATAAAAGTACCAATGTGAATAATTTTGTGACCTTTGCACGACATTTTAATAAAGATTGACTATATGAAAAATTTTGTACAAATCTATGAAGAAAGCCTCAAATTATACCAATGATACTGCAATACTAAGAGATGCCAGATCCACATTAATATCTTACTTTTTTATTTAACTATATTGAGAATGTTTATATTTTATATTAATTTGGAATTTTACTGAATATGTTTAAAAGATACGAAACATATGAGTAACTTTTCATTCTTTTTATTTCTGTTGAAGGAAGAGTTATATTATATGCTGTTTTTTTATGTTAATAAATATTTTTAAATGATGCACAATAATTATATAATAAAAGTTTTTATATAAATCAATTTGACTTATATTCCTTAACTCTGCATGGGAAGCAGATTGTTTCAAATATGTCTTATTGTGCAGCCTCCTGAATCATGATGGTACAGTGATTTGCGCACAACTGCTACTAGGTTGTCCCCATGTCGTAGAACAAACAGCTGTTCGGCTTTCTTTCATTATAAGATTGAGGCAGAGGAAAAACACGATAAAACTAATCACACTTAAAAATTCTACAACAGCCGAAATAACTCTGGGAAAAAAATTAATTGCAATGTGTATGAACCGGAGATAATAAATGAAGCGATTTAGGAGTGAAACTTTGAACTAAATGAAATAAATTAAGTTTTCAAAATAAATTATTATTTTTGTTATACTATGCTTTACGAAACCAAATTATTTCAAAAACAGACAAAATTTGCTAAACGCATAAAGTAACACAATATTTTACCGGAAATTTATAAAATGTAAATGAAATAATGATTTGAGACGCTAATTAAACTGATAACAGAAATAAATAACTCAATTATTGTGGGACACAGAATGTTTAAAAAAGATAAATAAAAAAACTCCTAATCTATATATAACTTTAATTACAGAACACAGCTCGTCAGATATACTGTGTGAGGACGCTGTCTTACCTTTGTTTCGAAGTGTATGGGAGACGCCACACACGCTGTTGCCACTAGCCTTCAAAAATAATATAAAAATACAACATTGGAGGAGATTTGCAGGAGGAGTGGCGCCTGTTCGAAATCACGTGATCCGTTGGTAAAAAAAACAATTACACCTGCTTCGCTGTACTGTCTGAAATTCCTATACTTGAGCTATTTACACCTTTTGCGTGAACTTTATCTCTTAATATTTATTTATTATTATGATATTATTGCCTTATCCTAGTTTAATAATTAGATAGGAAGTTATTTTAGTAATTTTTTTTTGTATAATTTTTTATTATTTTAGTCTATTTGTGTTATTATCCAAGCCTGTTGATTTGAGAGTTACTTTGTTTATATATTTATTTTGTTCTAGGTTATTTTTTAGTATATTTATATTTAGTCCCTAGTTATTTTTCAGTTTATTATGTTTATTTACACACAAGAATAGCTTACACTATAGATTTGAGACAATTGAATTTGAAAAACTTCTCACAGGTAGATAGTGTATAACTCAATACAAATTCATAAAATAGTTTTAATTTCTATGAAACGTGTACACACACATATATGAAATGGTCCCATAATGAAATAATAATGTTTATACCTTTCATTGTCTGATTCCCTTAGTAATTACCAGCTACAAATGTTTCATTTTTTTTAGATAGGCTATCTCTATAATTTCTCATATAGAAGAGCATGGGAAATTCAAGGACATGGAATGCATGTAAACACAATATTGGAAATGAATTTATAATAAAATTCATCATTAACATGGGTATTTTTGTTTATTTAAAATTTTAACATCTATTTCTAATGTTTAACATGATGTTTATAATATCTTATACTATACATCAATTATTGAATTCTATTTTTTATATCTTACTGATAATATCTAATAAAATTCTATGGAAATCTTACGAATGGATTTTTAAATATATTTACAGCAAAAAAGCATAATTTTTTAAAAATATATTTACAAAAAAGTATTAAATGTCATTGAAACCTAAATATATAAAATGACTCTTCATAAAAAAGACAGAAAATGAGAGAGAGAGAGAGATGAGAGAGAGAGAGATTCCTTGAATTACAGATTAGATAACTAATGAAAAGTCAAATTATGTAGAATTTCTAATATTTTCACTGTATTCCAACTGAAATTACCTTATCAGATTTATGACATAAAATCTTAAATTTTTGAACACCTAATGATTAGGAAATTAACAGTAAACACAATTAAAAAATATTTGTTTCTTAAAAATTTCTGCGAATTTAATTTGAGCCCTATCAAAATTAACTTTATCACAATTCTCCGCAACTTATTTATGTGAAAAGACCATTTCCTCCGTCACAGTCATCAAAACACGACACCGATCTCAGCTTGAAATAAATGCAGTTCTCCGCCTTGCAGTAACAATATTCATTGCAGTAACAATCCAAATATCCATCATCTTATATCAAGGAAGCAGTAACACATCCAACACACTAGGAATGTATAATGCTAAGAGTTTGATACACTTAAACATTTTTTAATTGCTTTGTTTTTACAGTTTTTATTTATTTTATTATGGTTTATTTTAATAAAACTTTCATAATTTGCTTATAGTTTCATTTTATTAACAAGGTACACATTTTATGTTTTCTTATATCACATTTTTTTAAAAAATTTATTTAACACTCTCTCAAAAAATTTTATTAGTGGTCCGCGGGATTTAAATTATGAATTTACTGCTCCTTGAGTTCAAAAAGTTTGGCGACCACTGCTGTAGACTACTGTGCTAGGGACTCTCTTCCATCTCCTCCCCCAACACTAGGGTAAGGCTACCGAAATATCCGGCACCGATCGCTCTCATGTTGCTTGTAAATGCTTTAAATGACCATGAGTCAATCATTGAGAAGTCAAATTTAATTCCTTATTCTTATATTTGGAATAAAAATAATTTAACAGGAGTGAATGAGTACTAACGTCACACTCTAAAGCAGGCATGTCAAACACATGGCCCGCGCGGCCACATGCGGCCCGCCAATACATAAATTGTGGCCCACGGAGAATTTTTTAAAAATTTTAAACATTTAAAAAATTTTATTTTGAAATTTATCTGATGTCAACTTTTTAAAAATTTTGCTACCTATTTTTGTTTTAAAAGAAATCCCATTTGATAATAGAAATCGGTTTTATATAGATAAAAGTTTCATTTTCTTAATAACATTTTTTAAATTCATTTAATTTTTCTATAATAAGTTAATTTTTATTAAATTTTAAGTACATTTATGCATATTATTTACTAAAGTGGAACCAAGATGCATTCTGTGTGTGTGATATTTATTTCTTTTCCTCCATCTCTACTTATAAGACAACAGAGCGACTTCAGAGACTGTCATAGATGTGTGTTTTGTTTTTTTTAAAAAAAATACAATATGATCAAGATAAAGTGCAATATTTGCTCAGTCTTTTGCGAATGAAAGTGGACTTTGGTTTTTATTCATATTAAGAACTCACATGACTCTTAAATTTCAATTTTTTCAAAATTTTGAAAAAGATGTATGTTAAAGCCTTAATATTTCTGAGCATTTTGATACCAAAATTGTGTCGATACTGCGAAAACTTCCGAAGTTATTGAGAAATAACTATTGAAACTTAAACAAAAACCCTACAGGTATATATATCTCTTATCTTGAACTTCCTATTTCTCAAAACAAAAACTTTTATCTTCTGCGCAGGATTTCTTAGAAACTACTTATGATATTAGATTGAAATTTCATACACATTTTCAAAATAAAGCTCTTCATAACTTATGCAGCAATTTTCAAAAAAAAAATTTATTAGAATTTTTTTTATTTGAATTTTAACTAATTTTTTTCTTAAAATTTTAAAATTTCCGTTATAATTTTAGAGAAAAAAAACATTTTTTAAATACATTTCTTGTGAAAGTTAGTATAACTTCAAAAGTGAACATTTTTATACCAAGTAAAATTAATTTTTTAGAGTTTTATCAATTTTGTACTTCAGAATCCTGCGCGGTGTAAAATACTGATTTTGATATTTTTGAAAAATTGTCCAATTTATATTTCTTTACAACTTTTTAAATTTTTCCTCAAATTCTCTGAAAATTTGAGAAAAAAATTTAAATATGTATGATTATCATGTAGTGAAATTTTCAAATTATTGCTTTGTTTTATTGCTAAGTTACATTGCTTTGAAGAAGGATGTTTTTTCCAGCGTACTGATATCGGTTAAGAGTCCTGTGACCCCTTAAACTAAACATTTGTTTAATAAAAAATATTCATATTTCAAGAACAATGTGTAAGAAAAGAGATTAATTGAAGAGGAAAATCACATTTTTTCAAGAAAAATGGACACTGCAATATTTCTCTGTCCAAAACTAGAACAAAATATTATGCCTAATGTAAAAAAAAACCTGATTTCAGAAGCAAAATAATAATATCTTAAAAAGCACTAGGACACAAATAATTAAACGATGACTAAATAGAAATTGTCGAAATGGGAATCAAATCTTCAAAAACAACAAAGAGTGCTCAGTAAATTTGATGAAGACAAACAGGTGCTGTAAAATTTATTTATATATTGTCACATTTAATCGCATGCAGATCGTGGCAATTTACTGAAGGAGAGTTGATTAGTGAATGCTCAATTAAAACGGCTGAAGTATTGTCCATTTCAAATTTTAAAAAATTAAAGATCAAGTACTGAGCCAGCAGAGTTGATAAAATAGCCGAGATTTTGAAAAATCTACATAATTCAACAATATTAGCACTTCAACCTTATTCTATTACAATTGAGGGCTGTAAAAGTCTAGCGATTAAGGTCATGAACTCGTGACCTACGTTGAGTCACGGGCTCGAGTACTCATTCCACTTAAAACTCACCATGTAGAGGGGATGACGCAAGTTAAATCTGTTGGGGTTCAAAGTCCTCCCGTTGGTTTGGTGTGGTAGTTTGGAAAGAAGATGCTGCTCAAATGTTGTCCTCATCCCTTGATTGTAGGTCAAAGTAATGAGATCCTTCCCCAACGATCCCCCAAAGTGCGATGTTTTCTCACACTCACTCGCTATTGCAATTGATGGATGTCTAAAAATTCGAAATATCACTTAGCTGCCCATTCTTATTCACAGATGCGATGGTAATTTTAAGATAAGTGAAGAACTCATGGAAATCATTCATGTGTATAATGCAACCACTGGAGCTGATATTTTTGGTGTAATTATAGAAATTTTAAAGAAGTATAAGTCACTATTGGGGAAAGTTGCGTTTGTCTTGCAACTGCGATTACTACGATTTATGTTGGTACCTAGTATACTCCTGCTATTGTCACGACTTCTAAAGCTCTCATTTCCTTTGTTTGACTCATACCAAGCGGACGTATAATACCGGTTGTATGGGCGTTTGGAAAAAAGTGCATTTCTCTACGACAGGGGTATCCAACCCAAATGACCTCGCGGGCCCCTTGTGAAAAACGTTGTAATCTCGCGAGCCGCAGATAAAAATATGTACTGTTATATCTGATTTGAAAACAAAAAAAAACATTTAGTGGAGTGAAAGTTTAAAACATAATGAATTATTATTATTGTTTTCATCATTTTTCATGTATACAGACATAGATAATATAATAATGTTTATATAATATAATGCAATGATCAAATAATGATGCTTAAAACGTGACCATGACCACTAGGCTACCACGGCCACATGGCTCGCTTGAAAACCCACTATCTGTAATCAGATCTCTGGGCTTCCATAACCCACAATCATCAATTCTAATGCAAACAAATAAATTTTTAAATTAATGTAAAAACACTGCAATAATTCCTTATTCTTCAGTGAAAGAAAGTTGTCCGTAAAAAGTCATGCAATTAAAATGTCGTATAATTTGGTATTTTCAAATCAGGTCATCTAATATATAAAAAAAATCCACTCCTTTTTATAATACTTAATTCGATATTGGTCTTAAAATTAGTTCTTTTAATTTTTCATCTTTCTTTTATTGGTTATAAAGCTGAAATTCATGATAGGTTTCTGTAATATAAACTTAGATACATAAATCTGCATTTTGAGGAATAATTCTGTATTGGTTTAGCTCATACATTAATCATTATTCCATAGTAAAATATATTTTTTGGAAATGATTGTGTTGTGTATTTTTAAGTGTAAATGAAAGTGGTTTTCTTGTGATATTTGATACAAATCAGATTAAATATATTATGTAACTTAATAAGTCAATATTACAATAATTATTATCTCACTTGTGCATTGCCAATGTTGAGAAAGATATTATTCAACTCAACAAACAAAAATATAATAAAATTATAGAACATTATAATTTGAAAAATAATTAATTTTTTTAAAAATGAATTTCATAATTTTATATTTAGGCATTTGCAATTTACTATATTTTGTATTTTATGTAATCTAACTGTATTTATATTTATATTTGTAAATCTGGAAACAATTTCTTTGTAACCTTCTTCAATTTATCCGATTGGCAACAATCCGTATTTTTGGCATTAGACTAGTTGCAATGTTTTGATGCTAGCTCAGCTAAGCTTAATGGAATAAGCGTGCTCTTCGAATTCTTTGAAGCAATTTTCTAGTTTTAAATGGTATAGAACTAAATGTTCATAACACCAGTATGAAAATAAGAAAGTCAAAAAAATGTTCCACCACCCTATTAAAGGCGATCTTTTTTACAAATACAAAAAGCATTCCGCTTATTTCGCAATAAATGTACATGTTTATTGTACCAGATAGATATGTTATAAGTTACACTTTTTAAAAAATAATAATAATATTTAATAAATAATAGTACATATACAAAATTACACAAATGTCCTGAATGAGCTATAGCTCGGGTTCAGGATAAAAATAAATACAACTAATATACTTATTATATGTGTTGACTAAATGAAACTATGTAAAATAAAATAATGTATAGCATAGAATATTTAAAATTAAAACTAACATTAGGTAAATAAGGACTAAACTAAAATTAAGCTTACAACATCAGATTCGAAAAAACCGAAAATGTTTTAATATATAGGAAGAATAACAGTATAAGATGAGAGAGAGAGAAGAAGTGCATTTATTTATTTTCCAGTAATAAATAACTAATAAAAATATCTAGGGAGGAAAAAATCCTGTTTCCAGAACCATCAAGCTACTTGAAGCATGGTAGTACAAAACATGCGCCACCTATTTTTTAAAACTTTGTACACCCTTTATATTTGAAAAAGTGTTTAATATTATTAATATCTACCAGCTTTTGTTCTATAATTATAGTTTTGGGAGGTCTATCTAAAATATTCGTAATTATTTCCCTCTAGTGCATTATTCTTGTAGCATGAAAGAGTTAACCAAGTACTTCATTTAAATGTAATTAAAAAAATCTTATTTTTAGTGAAAAAAGTTTAATAAAAGTATTATAGAAAAAGGAAAACACTTCAAGTTAATAATAAAAAAAACATTAAACCAATTTAAATACATAAAGGTATGAAAAATATATTTAAACTCAGGAATTAAAACTATTTGTACTATGTAATGATGAAATTACAGTTAAGCTCTTCGAGTCAGGAAATAGGAAAAGTCAAGAGAGGCGAGCAGAGCATCCTTTTTAGAAGTTCCCTCTTATGAGGCGGTATTAACAGAAAGGGGAGGGAAAAATTCCGATTACATGGGAAAGTTGTAAAATTGAATGGAACCAGTTACTGTGAATGGATCTCCCCCAGTACGAAGATAGGACAGCTGTAAAAAATAGGGGGAATGGGGACACCTTCTCTTTTTTTCTTGTATGGAAAATATATTTGCTATTCTGACGAATTTATTTCCTTCTTCAAAATAATTACCCAAAAAGAAAGTACCAGAATATTGAACTTGAAGAATAATAGAAAATCAAAAATATCAAAGAAAAACTCACTTTGAAACTAGAAAAATAATAAAAGTTAAGAAAAAGCACTGGCAATTTAATTTTTCTTCATAGTCAATAGTTTTCACACGAAAACTATTTACTTCTTTTTAACCCCATTTGGATGACTCAAAAATTGCTATACTATACTATAAATCCATTTTATAAAAAGAATTGATTTGTGTGTTTGATGTCTATAAAAAAACTATTGAATGAATTTTAGTGCAATTTAATTAAAATTTTCTTTACTATTTGGATTGAAATAAAAATTTTGTCGGAAAAAATTTCCTGCTTTTTTACAGTAAGCTCTGATAGTGAATTTTTCTCATTCTGAAGCACAATTATTTCTGCATAAGAAATTCAATAATAAAGTAAATTTGACAGTATTAATTAATATGACAATTGCCTGTAATTATTAGAAGACTAATTTTTATGCAGCTTTCACAGCAAGCAATACACTTAAAATTAAATTAATCTCAAGTTATACATAGTTCATTAACTAAAAAATGAAATAAACAATTTTTTTAATGTATTTAAAAATAAAAATAGCAATAATTTTAAAAATAAAATTGCGGTAGTTTTTGAGAAAAAGTAATAAATTTAGAAATATGTTCCCAAAATTTTGAATAGAAAGATAATTGCATTTTTAAGAATAACATTTAAACTGCACTTGCATTTGTATAAATTAATTTCAAAAAACCGAATGGAAAGGATTATAATATTTTAATTTAACTCTTATATCTCTGTTGTGAATGTGGTGTGGTGTGGCATTTAGGAAAATGATACACCATCTTTGTCATCTTCTTATTCAAGAAAAAAGTAAGCTATATGATTGCAATAGAAAATAGTTTGATCAAATGAACACTCCTAAAATTCGATATATATTGAAAATTAAAAAATACATATATATTTAGGAAGAATCGAAAGTTAATGATAAAAGTATTCTTTCCTACAAAAAATATGTCTTCATAATAGTCAAAAGCTGCTCAAAAAATTTGTAGTGCATACATAATTCGATTCGAAGGAATTATTGAAGAAATAAAAACCAAGAAGTTAAATTTTTTTATTAATCATTCATCTAAAGAGAGGAGAGTTATATATACACTGGTGTGCAAAAATTAAGGACGAGACGGTTTTTCCAATATAACTTTGTACAAAAGCTTTCCAAATCAACACATTTAATACCGTAAAATCCCCAATACGTAAGGGCATGTGTAACGTAAGCAACACTTACTAAAAGAGAAATCAGAGGGATAAAAAGAAGCTTGGTTGAAAAAGTAGCATGGAGCGCAATGCGACTGAAGGCCGAAACATCCCTGTGATGGGTGTCCAGCAAGAAACATCCGGTCTTTAGTAGGGGATATGATCTCCCCTGACTGCTTGGCAGGTTTCACAGCGTCTGCCGATGCTGAGAATGAGGGTGTCAATGAGTTGTTGAGGCATTGCTGCCCATTCGTCTTGCAGCGCCAATCGAAGCTCCCGAATCGTTACTGGTGGTAAGGTACGAGCTGCCAAGCGTCTGCCTAGAAAATCCCATACATGCTCGATGGGATTGAGATCCGGAGATCGTGCCGGCCAATCCATACGTTCAATATCCTCACTCCCTAAGAGCTGTTCGGCAGCTACTGTGCGATGACATGGTGCATTGTCGTCCATGAAAAGGAACTGCAGACCCATACCGCCTCTAAAAAGACGCATATATGGAAGAAGAATCTCGTTACAATAACGGGTCCCGTTGACTGAACCTGCGTCGAAGATGTGAAGGTCTGTACGACTACCAAGCATGAATGCCTCCCCAAACGAGAACACCGCGACCTCCATACCTGTCCCTTTCAATGATGTTCTAGGGATGATTGCGGCTTCCCCGCTCTCTCCAGATGAGTATGCGATGAGAATCGCTACTCAAACTGAATCTGCTCTCATCTGTAAAGAGTAGTCGTCCCCATTCATTGTCTCTCCAATTCCGGTGTTCCCGGCACCACAGAGAACGCCTTCTCCGATGGGCAGGCGTTAAAGGTACACACCGTACAGGGCATCGTGCAAACAGATCACCACCGTGCAGTCTTCTGGCCACGGTTAAACGCGATATCGGTCGTCCAGTCGCCTGTGTCGTGTGTCTAGCGATTTCTCCCGCTGTCTGCCGCCTGTTTCTTCTGGCCTGTAAGACAATGTATCGGTCATGTGCGGGTGTGGTTCCTCGTGGACGACCACTACTGAACCCCCGGATAGCTGTTCCTGTAGTTTGAAATTGTCTCCAAAGTCGTGAAACGATGCTGTGAGCAATTCCGAACTCTGCAGCCCCACTTGGCACACTGCGGCCTTCCTCCAACTTCCCAATGATTCGACCTCGGGTGAAAGCATCCAGATGTCGTCTAACAGATTGATTATTCGCCATTTCTCGCTGAGGCAGCAACTCGGTGGGATTTTAATTGCTATACGGCGTGCAATCTCTTTGCCAGAAATACTGATCTTACACCGACAACATGCTTTATAGTTCTCAGACACTCCCCCATTACGTCTACTTGCATATCTGCGCATGTGCTACCGTACATCACCTTACTTAATCTCCTGATTGGTCTTTCTGTCCGCTCTGCCTCTTCGTTCAGCTGATATGCTAATTTTTCGACTTCGTCCTTAATTTTTGCACACCATTGTATACATTACTATAGAGTAGTCAAAAACAGTTTTATAATAAAGATATTAAAAAATAATATATAAAAATATATAGCAAATATAGGAAAAAAATTATAGTAAAATATTAAAATTAAAAAAAAAACAATGCATGAAAATATAAAGCATGCGTAGAAAATAGTTTTATATCGAAAAGAATAAAACGTAAAAACTGTAAAATATGCACAAATAGATTTATAGTAAAGTAAACATAGTATGTAATAATAAAAAAAAAATAAGGGAAGAAAAAAATTTAAAAAAATATATTAGGTTTATTTTATTTAATACTATTTTAAGAAATTTCTAAAATTCTTATTTTATGCTTAAAAATGAGATTTGATAACTTAAAAAAATTATTAATTGTTTCTAAATAAAATTTGAAATTTTACTTCAAAAAGAATCCTATTTGTAAAGGAACTGTTTTTTGAGTGTTTAATATACAAAAAAAAATAAATAAATAATCTAATATTTTAATCTCTCTCTTTTCAACTACATTCACATTATTAATCTAAGGACAGGTAAAAAGCATTAATCTGAAGCAAGCCCAAAACTGACATTAAAAATTCCTTTTTTATGTATACTCTGTAAAAGGTGTAATTTTACAATTTTACCTGAATTGAACAATCATGATGTCCAGGAGCTGTGGTTCCAACAAGACGGCGCAACATGTCACACAGCTCGTGCCACAATCGATTTATTGAAAGACACGTTTGGTGACCGCCTAATTTCACGTTTTGAACCTGTGAATTGGCCTCCCAGATCTTGTGATTTAACACCGCTAGACTATTTTCTGTGGGGCTATGTAAAGTCATTGGTCTATGTGGATAAGCCACAAACGCTTGACCATTTGGAAGACAACATTCGCCGTGTTATTGCCGATATACGGCCACAAATGTTGGAAAAAGTCATCGAAAATTGGACGTCCAGATTGGACTACATCCGAGCCAGCCGTGGCAGTCCTATGCCAGAAATCATATTTAAAATGTAATGCCATAAGATTATCTTTCGAATTAAAAAAAATTCATGTCAATCGAATAATACATCGTTGTTTTATTGCAATTTAAAGTTCTATACCTCTAAAAAAACACCCTTTATTTCTTCATTGTGCTATATACGCAAAACAGTTTTTAGTATAATTATCTTCATCTTTATTCTTACTCATAAATTTTATTCGATTGCAATTTCTTGCCTTTTGCAGCATTTTTGTTATAGAAAGAAATAACTAGGACATATGTAAGAAATAAAAGGAGGAGAAGGATATATGTATAAAAAGTTTTAGACATACGTCTAAAATTATCGACATATGTCTAATTTAGGACATGTATCTAAAAAATTTACCTTTTCAATTTAATGTTTATTTAAATGATATGTTTTCAAATTGACAATATTTATACCTACATACACTTACTTTATTTAACCCTTCGTTAGGCACACGAATCTCTCAGATGTATAGTAAAAATAGTTCTGGAGCAGCATTCACATGATGGGTTGGAATGCGTCCCTCCTTCTTCTATCTGCCTTTCGTCACTCCCCCTAGGATTCAGTGTCAAGGACGATGGTGATTTCTTCATATTTCGGGTGGGAAAGGCCATTGAATCTGATAGATGCAGCGCGCCCAATAACGTCGGTTTTGATAACTCTTTGTACTATTTCATTAAATTATTTTTTTTCTTGCAAAATAGAGTAATTTTCAGTTTTATATGAAAATAATTTGAAACGAGTATTTTGTAACTTCTGTATGATAGTTATTTATTTATTTATTTGCTGGGGAAGTTGCATGTGAGAGATTTTGCACATCTAGCCAGTGACTGTATTTTATTCAATCCTCAACGTAGCTGGAATAAACTCCCAAAATATCTATGTAGGAATCAAAATCACTCAGATATACTCGCTCACATATCTAGGAAAATAGGTCACGAACTTTTCAAAGAGCACCTGCAAAGACCGGGTGAAAGTAACATTCACATGACTTATTTATTTCGGCTTAGGATTAAAAAAATATCTGATATACAACACCCTATTCAAGATGAAAAATCAAGAAAAACTTCACCGGGTGCTTGGAAGAAAAGGAACTGTTCCTCTTGTTAGCACATCAGAAAAAGATTATTAAAGTATTTTTACGTATCATACGAGAAATGCATGTGCTTTGACCATTGTAAGGTGATTTGTGAAGACTGCAACAAGGCATCTTAAAATGTAAACAGCGGTGACGCAGTGATATATAACTAACCATTATATTTTTGATGTTTTTTCGTGTGCAAATGCTTTTTAATTTCTAATTATATTTTGCATATTATTTTTTACAAAATGTATTTTAATGTCAAATCTCCCGAATAAAATGATTAACACATCTATAAACGTAAGTATGAGGTGATGCATCTGACAGATGGCACGCGCCTATGGATGGAACCTTTTGAAGCGCGTCTAGTGGAGGGTTAAAGGATTATTAAAGGATTATTACATTATCCTTTGATGTACATAACTTATTAGCATTTCAATGTTATTAATAATCTAAATAAAAATAATATTACATTATCCTTGGATGTACATAATTTATTAGCATTTCAATGTTTGAGAAAATTCTTCACAACGAAATGCTTCAAAATTTTCTATTACATTTTCTCAGTGATTACTTTATTTTATATAAAAAACTCTCTCTCTGTTTAAAATCCTCTTATTGAAATATTATAAATTATTTGTATAAGTACACATCCCCATTTAATTTCTTTTAAATTTTTTACCTATTTTTTATGATTGTTAAATATTTAATATAATTAAGTGGAGATAATCTAGATTTTGATTAAAATTATCCAAACATGAAACAATTATTCATTCATGAAACAAACAAGGGATACGCTTTTTAATTTGTTTTTTGGTGGAATAATTGTGTAACTAGCGTATATTAATATATATCAAACACACTGATTATTTTAAAATTATTTAATTCTTGTTTGAATTAATGTTCTTCAATTGCTTGAAGCGATACTTTTGAAAAAATAATTTTTTTTTAAGCTAAGAAACAACCAGTTTAAAAAGAAATGTAAACTGTTGTGTGTTGAGAGAGAATGATATTTTGCAACTAGTACTGCACATCAAAATATTGTCTACTAAGCCAAATGATTTATTCTATCCTTGTTATACATACACTTCAGTAACTTTAATGTAAAATTATGATTTAATTGTACTTGTCTTTTATCAGTAGGAATGTTAAAAAAAATTATGTAATAACATAACAGAAACCAATTTAACCTGTTGAGACAAATATTATTCAGCTCAACAAACAAAAATGTAATAAAATTATAAAACATATAATTCAGAAAATAATTAATTTTTAAAATGAATTTCATAATTTTATATTTAGGCATTTGTAATTTAATATATTTTGTATTTTATGTAAGCTAACAGTGTTCATATTTAAACTTGTAAATCTGGAAGCAATTTCTTTGTAACCTTCTTCAGTTTACCCGATTGGCAATAGTCTATATTTCGGATCAGACTAGTTGCAATGTTTTTTTGATGTTAGCGCAGCTAAGCCTAATGGAATAAGAAAGTGTTCTTCGAATTCTTTAAAGCATTTTTCTATTCTTAAACGTAATAGAACTAAGCGTTCATCCCAAACCCTTTGCTATTTCCTGAAATTCTTCTCAGATATTAAACAAATTGCAGTTATTTAAAATTCAGCAAAATTCGTTGATATGTATAAGAGTTCTTAAATCTGTAGAGTTCTTGACTTTCTATTCATGTGAGTACAGTAATACCCCGAAAAGAGATAGGTGAAACTGAGTGTTTGTTATCCGCGTAAGTCTGGGTATAATTTCGCATATAAATTCATATAAATTATTTTTAGTTGGAGCCGGAGACGAAAGAAAATGATAATTTAGAAATTTTTTTTTTAATTAAATCTTAAATAACACAAATACAAAATAACAAACAAGTTATTTTGATGTAGAAGATTTCATAAAATCTACCAAGTAGTTTGCCGAGTCAAAGATTTCGTTTTCTCCTGTAAAATTTCCTGTAATGTGTTAATATTTTTTTTATTTCTTGTGTGTTTTGTTGAGAAAAAAATAGGTTTTTCGTCGGAGTATGTTTTTCTAAAATTGAAACACTTCTTCAATTAAACTGAGGTCTTCGGTCAAATTAACAATCGTCATTCGATCTTCTGATTGAACTAGGCCTAAAGACTCAAGTTCTTTAGTGTCTTGCTCTTGCTCATGCATTTCTAAGAATCCATCCCTTGCCAGCTCCTGATTGTGGGAATCCAGTAGTTCTTAAACGTCATCACTGTCCACTACTAAATTTATTTGCCTGGCAAGATTGATAACTTCTTCAATCACATTACCAATTTCATCAGGCTCAGGCACTGATTCCGCCTGAGTTTTAATGATGAGAAAAAAGAAAAAGAAAAGAAAGAAAAAAAGACGAATCGACGAGATTAGAAAATCGGGTAACTCCGAACTCGCGTAAGAGTTGAGGTAACTTAAGTCGAGGTATTACCGTATTAATTATTTGAGATATATTATATTCGTAAATCAGAAAAATGATTAAAAAACCACGAATTAATTTTCTTAATAGTAAAAATAAAGAAAAGAAGCACATTGTTTTTCACTTAAATTTTATTATTTTTATAAATCAGCCTTCTACCAATTTGTCACACACACACAAATATTTTAAAGAAAATTCAAACATTGATTATACACTATTTTGTGTGCATATACATTTACCATTACCATGATTCAAAATGTAAAGTGAATTTTTGAATTATTATAACTAAAAATGAATTACAATGTATTATAGAGATACGCATAAACGGGAAACCTTTCTGTTCGCTTTATTTATTTATTTTCTTCGTGTTGCACAACTTGATGATACCTTGCTTTCCCTTGTTGATCCCAACAGCATGACCCTACAGAGAAATCAAAATAAGTAAAAAACTTTCACATTGAAATGCATTACTGATATAGCATGTCATATATCGTCTCCTTTAGAAACTTTAAATGTGTTATTTTATTACAAAATACATTCGAACTTAATTAGTATTAAAGGCTTTAAATGAATGACTGAATTTTAGATTTAGCTTAATAACATTTCACGAAAATGTTTGGTTGGGCTTTCAAACAAATCAATATTTCTTTTGTCTTATATATATGTTCAGGACATATCTTTTAAAATCATAAGTTAAAAATATTCCAATTTCTTAAAGTAGGAATTTTAACTCCTCATCCTAAACATTAATAATATTAGAAACATGATTGAAGAGTTACTTGATAAAAATTTAGATTTTTAAGATTTAATAATTCAATTTTAAAATAAAATTATGATGCCATCGTAAATTCTACATATTATTCAATTTATAGCTCAGCATAAGCCACGATTATTAATAGTACTTCCTTATTAATGCAAGTTAAACATCAGCAGTAAGAACCCGAATTACAATAATCAATACGATTACATCTCCGCTTGAAACATATAAAGGTTTCAAGTATAATAAATTTAATATAATGGCTATATATATCACAATTTTACGCTAGATTATCACAAATTGGCAAAATACAAATATTTTAGAGATGTATCTCTTATAAGTACCCCCCACACACACACACGCTCGTTTCAGTTTTCACTTCAACAACTCTCACCTTACCATCTCTTCCAGGTGTAAGTAATATTGCAAATTCTACCAGTTTTCCAGGTACATAATTGTAACCCATTTTCCCTTAAGAAAAGACAGTAGTATCTGGAGCAACGTTACCATGTGTTAAGTAAAAAATGAAAATAATGTACGTAATTTTTAATTACAGCATTCTTAGCTTTGTTCACGCACATGTAGAAGCAGGTGACGAAACCGTTTTCCGCAGAAACATATTACGTTGAAATAATCAATGCTATTAGTATGCTTAATTGACTAAAAGCATGTCTTTAAGAAATTTTTTAAAAAAGAAATTAATAACTCTAGATAAAATTTTTATTCTTGATAAAGATTTTCTAAGAATCTGTGTTTTTTAAAAATGTAGAGCTGTGAAATAGGGTTTTTCTTTGTTCTGTTGTTTTCTGCTTTTGTAATCAAAGTAACAATTGCCAAGTAAAAGTAAAAACAAAGTAAGTAACTTAGAATCTATGAAAAATTTCTAAAGTAAGATCACCTTCTCTCTTTCCTTTAATGGAATTGGTTTCAATTCCAGGATAAATATAATAGAAACTTTATACCATCATTTTTAGATTCAGTGTTAAAATATAAAAAATATAAAATATTCAATCACACTTCCACAATTATAAAAAATATATATACTGTTGTAAAATCTTTAAAAAATGGGTAACCGTAACCATTTTTTCAACTTGCAGCTGAACAAAACTAGTGTTATTGTTAATGATTCATGGGAAACTAAACATGTGTTAAAGAATTCATTAACTTCTAAAAAGGAATTTTCTTATTTCAGTTGCCAGCTTCTTCCATTCCTGATTTCACATAAAAAAACAACTAAAACTTCATGAAGTTCTGCTACAGTTTCTTATTACGGGGTTTTAAAAAGTTAATTCCTTAAAATTAAATGAATACTTGAGGCTCTTAACAATACAAAATTTCTATTCGACGGAATATTTCACACCCAATGATAGATTATTCCTTTCCAGTTGTGAAAATATAAAAAGATAGAAAATATATTATTATTAAAATGAGTTACGAAAAGTTGTGATTGTACCAAAATTTTCAGTTATTAAGATTTTTCATACATCTATATATTGTTGAGTGTCTTATAAATTTCCTATTCCTCACCCCCTTAATTTTTATAACTACATCTATTTAAAATATAATCCCTCTCAATTTTTTTTTTCTGATTCGAACTAACTTTGGTTTTTTCTTGTGCTTCTCAAATCTAACCACTATGTATAGATAGAAAATTGTCCTACCTATATAATAGCATCCTAAACTTTAAAAAACTGTTGAATTAGTGGAAATTCGGGAAATATAATTTTCTAAAGATATAAAAGCTCTGGACTCACTCCCCAAAATCTTTTCACGTTTCCAATTTTTCCAATTAAAACGCACACTGCTCTGTTTGGCCATCGACATCATGTAGTGTTGTAGCTATGAATAAATGGCTTTATACATATTAACTATCATATAATGTTTAAAAATTTAGAAAATACTATGTGAGAGAATCAATTAGGTTAAATTATATTGTATCTTTCCCTCTCTCAAGGTTTTTCCCGAATATTTCTCTAACCAATAATTAGATTGGAAAGAAATTAGGAACACAGGTATTGTGAAGCCAACCTCTGCCTAATTCTGTGACAAAGACAGAAAACTAACACAAAAAAATAGGAAAATTTAATTAGCCATATATTTGTCTAATTTCTCGAACCATTAACGTAATCATTTAGCTCTTTCTGAACCATTAGAATTGCTATAAATTTTGCTTAGCTTCAAAGAAAACTGCAAAAATGACTTAGGATGGCTCATTTTTTCCCTATCTCTCTCTCTGTTTTTATGTGAGTCGACCGTATAGTCGTCAAAAAACGGAACGCTTGGTAATTTTCCCTAACCTCATTGCATTAGGATAAAATCTGTATTATTGTTAATGTGGTTCAAAGGGCACTAAATTATAGGGGTTAATGGACTAATGAGATCTTTATTTGCATATTTCATTTACTTATAAAACAGAACTTTTTCCTTTATAAAATCTAACGCTCTTTTTCTTTTTTCAGAATAAGTTAGAAAGTGGCTTAAATATCTTATGTTTCAAAATCTGATCTGCAGTTTCGAGATAATCGGAAAAACTCTCAGAAGTCCATATTCTAGACTAGAAGGCTCAAGCGAATTATACAATTTTACCCATTATTTAACAACACGCAATTAAATAAATTGATAATTAGGATGAGTAAAGTAATTCAGTTGATTTTTTAATAACGTCACATTCCACAGCAATGTAGACTCTATTAGAAACGGACCTCGTCATTTCATTTTCGTTCATTTTTTTCGTCATTCATTTCCAAATAGTCATGCTCTACTCGGCAGGGGCACAATGACTCGAACTCACTACTGAACAACGCCGGCTGTGAGTTCGTGGCCATGACCATTTGGCTACCACAGCCATTGATTAAGTCCTTGAGATAAAGAGAGTCTTCCACATATTCGTAATATAGGACTGGGTATTTCTCCTGAGCTATTAAATTCAATTTCATAAAAAATGGATTTAAGTGTTTTGTGACGTGTGTGTCTATGATAAATCCATACATACAAAAATATTGATGTGTTACAATGCATTTTTTGCAGCTGTATTTTGTAATTCTTTCTAGATCAGTATAACTACTTTCTTATTATATATTGATGTTATTGCTCTATCTCTTCCAGCCTTGAAAAGGACATATTTTACCTTTGAAGTAGCGTTAAGACGAATGGGCTTAGTTATAAGTGAAGATAAAACAAAATACATGTTCTCAAGAAGCAGAGTACTAGACCCCCTACCTTGAAATAGGCTGTTATAAATTTGAAACAGCAAGGAGTTTTACTCACTCGGGTTCAATTGTTGCTAATGATAACAGAATGTCTTCTGGAATAAAAAAATTTTTTTAAAAAAAAACCCCGACTATATCTGGCAAATTGGGCCGTCTATGGGTTAAGATGTTTTTTAATTCCTTCCTCCTTTCTAGAGAGCCAAAGTTTTTAATTTACAAAACGCTAGTTAGACCTTTCTTAACATTTGCATCTTAAATTTGGACAATGACAAAAATGGAAAAAAACACAATTGTAATTTTAGAAGAGAAGATTATACGGAGAACACTTTATGGTATAAGTCAGTGATTCCCAAAGTGGTTTATATGGACCCCCAGGGGTCTATGATGATTTGCAAGGGGTCCATGTCAGTGAAAAACTAATTTGGGAGTCCATGAAGTGTAAATGGGGTCTTCGATAGTGGCTCTCATTAAAACCAAATTGTGATTAATTTTAAAAGAAAATGTAATCAAGGGGTGGGAACTAGATTTTACCTATTTTAAACAGATTTATTTACTAATTGTAATGAAGTTAATTGGCACAGTCACAAGTTGGCAGCACATATTCCATTAAAACATGGATCATTACCTTAGATTTTCTTGCCAGAATTCAGTTAAAGGAGTATAATATTGGATGGCGCGAATTTTCCCAGTTTCTCATTTTGTCACAAACAATCTGCCTTGAAGAGGACGTTTTATCCTACGTTTATTTCAGCGCAATTCAGATTTGTAAACAAGGTTTGAGAATGCCTTGAGTATGGTAATACCACAGTAGACACGGAAATCATATGGTCACATTGAAGAAAGTAAATGTCATATTACTAGAGGAACTGACAGGAATAGGCACTAATGAAAATGTTAAAATAAAGTTTAGAAATGGATGTAGGTAATTTTGGTGCTAAAAATACATGCCTGTTGTGTACCCCTAATTATAGAATGCCGTGAGAAATTCTTTAATTGCTTTTCCTAGTGAGCAAGAATTTCATCACGGATGCCAATCTCAAAATAAATAAATAAACATAATGTCCTTATTTGTAACAGTTTTAGTTGAATTAAGATTGTTTCTTCTATCAACATAGAGCTAAAAATGAATAACTCGTAAAATTTCATAGGTGACCTGTTTTGCAGATAACGCCCAACCTGCACGATAGTGCGGGTACCATCTATGTTCCAGGGGGGGAGTGGGATTTTTTTTAGTATTTTTCCCAGTGTCATTTGGGTCTATATAGTATTAATAACGAGAAGAATTTAATATTTAAAGATAAAAATAATTCGGATCTTAAAGGGATAAACCGAAAGTGTGGTTCTGCTCTTTAAAAAAAACTATCACTCGCTTCTCGTGGTTTTGAGTGGTGATTTTAACTTTAACATCAGTTTGCCAAAAGCTGAGCCGCTCATGGCATGATGAACTCAAGCTCGAAATGAACACAAATCAAAATGTTTTGACAACTAACAGTAGTACTGTTATTGATGCTGTTTTTCAACGGTTTTTAAATGCTTTGAAATCACAAGTATATGTGTCATATTTTAGTTATCATAAGCCTATTATCTCCGCTCTTCTCCAAATTGAATAAGAATAATTAATTTTGATAAAAAATTACATTTTACTCCATGTGTTATATAATTAAATAAAATTTTCATTAAAGATATAGTTATTCCATAGAAAATTATTTCCATTCAAACCCGATTCCTTTTTTCAGGATATAAGTTACTATTGCGTATTTACCACGACAACATGTCAGATGTTACACATCATATGCGACTATTGTAAGACTCGTTTCTTTTTTTTTAGTTGAATTTTGAAACTCAAGCTTATTCCAAAAGGGTAAACCATATAGGGGGACAAAAATGGCAACGGTAATTAGAAAATTCAGTTTTAAAAGTTAAAGAACTATGTTCATTAATCTCAACACATGTTAATAGTATAATTTAGTTCCCTCTCTCTGTCTTTGAGCCTTTAACACTTTATAATTTTGTCCTGCTACGATGATAATTGCGAAAATTACCAAAAGTTACTTTTTTTTACTACTGTATATTAAATTCGAGTATAAAACTAACGAAACCAAATAGTAAAAAAGCATATAACACAATAGACTGAGACCATAACTTAGAATGAGTAAAATATTAAGATAAAAATTGAAAATCACATGTTAAGTTTCTTACAATTGGAGTATCTGATTCATTGATTATTTCAATTATTTGATTTTCCTCATAGGTAAGTTCCTGTTCAGTTTTTGCAGTATATGCAACGAGTGCCCGAACCTGTAATGTAGAGATAAAACTGTTTAAATATCAATAGAAAGTTTGAATATTTTAAAGTTTCATTTATTAAATACCCAATAAAAAAATATTAACCTGGTATAAGATAGGAATGGATTCGTCCTTTTCTTTCTCTTCTATTATTGTGTCTTCCTACGCCACAAAGAAATTATTTTAAATTAATAGTAATTAGTCAAATTATAAATCATACTTATATAATTTGATTAATATTAATCTAAAACAAGTATTTATTTATGAAGTGAATATATTTATTTTTATTATCCACACAAAAATGATAATTTTTTAATAAAACTTTGATTTAAAAGTTGAAATTTAATCGTATGCTTGAGAATATTTAGGCTTATATTGATTTTTTCAAAATACTGATATTGAGCCATATATTGATACCTTGAGTCTTTCATGGGGAACAAGGATATGTCCTGTGGGTCTTTCAGTGGGAAGAGGATCTTCCGAAGCAGGTTCGGTACAGACGCCAGAAGCTTCTGCTTCAGCATTACGGATTAAAGTGTCCGGAATAATGTTGGTAGATGCTTTATTTTCAAAATCTAGAAAAATCGTGATAGAATTAACATTAGCTTAAAATTTCAATTGACTTTAAAATAAATTGGGAAAATTCTAAGTAAGACATCACAAATACATAAGATTATTCTAAATAGGAAAATCCCCTTTTGTATCTTAATTCTCTTGTTATTAAATAGTTAATTAGCAAGTTTTAACATGAATAAAAGCAAAAACTTTTTATATGTATAAAACATTTTTTAATGTGAAATTTCGAATTTTTTACCATTTTCCAGCTCAATTTTATTGAACTTGGCATTTTTACGGAAACGACTAATTCCTTTTTTATACGTAACATTTTAAATATTTTTTTGAACTTGGATTATCTTTCCATTTTTCTTTCTTCTCAAGCAACAAATTGCCCATTTCCTTGGCAGTCCCTGTTATTTATCGAATATTTTCAAAAATCTAAATTCCTAACTTCACTGAAAAGTTCCCGCTTTCACACCACAAAGAAAATCTGATGAGAAGTATTCCAGTACCATGGACACAAACTACATCTCTTAAAAGCACTAGCAAAAAACTCTCACTACAAGAATTAAAAATATGGGCAAATCAAAGTTAGAAAAAAGAAAATATCAGTGCCCTTACACTGTACGCGCGCGCTGGCAAACCATTTAAGGGGTGTTGGAAAGCTAAAATCTGATTTTTTTGACAATTTGAGATTTTTACATTTTCAAATTGTATAGATTTAAACCTTTCTAAAAATACCTTACTTGAACATCTGGGGTATTCAGAAGCCTTTAAAATGTATTTTTAAATATTCGTTGAATTTGGGCCACGCCCATTTTAATGGCGAAAATTGTAAACAAATTACTTTGTTTTTGCTTAAAAGTGTAACGATTGATATAAACCAAAACATGTATCTTTTATTTTGAATTGAGGCTTTTATTTTTTTATTTCCCAGCCGATTAGAAGTCTCACTGTATACATTAAAATCAATTTATCTCAAAATGTAAATTTTAATGTGCGATGTACCTTTTCTGAGAAATTACTGTTCACAGGTATGTAAATTTTTTATGAATTATTTATAATGGTGTCTAATATATACTAACATGAGCTTTTTTTAAAACACTCAAAAATTTAATTTTTACAAATTTTTTAAGTAAAAAATGGGTCAAATTTCTCAATGTTTGATAAAATATTTCATAATTTCTTAAAAAATTCAAAATTAGCTAAAAGCTCATTTTAGTATAATAAGAGAGGTGTACTTTAATAGTATGAAAAATTTCAAGCATGCACATAAAACATATTTTGAGAAAAGGTACATCGAAAACAGCCATTTTAACATTGTTAGTATACAGAGAGAGAGAGAGGTTTCCAACTCCTCTTAAGGGGTTTAGGAAAAAGTTGCGTCTCCTGATTCCTCTCTCCCCCCAAAAAAAATATATGTTTGCTAAATACGCACATACTACAAATAAAGGGAAGAAAAAGGAAATTGCATTTAAATTATTGTATTTTTGACCACTAGATTAATTAAAGATTGAGAATGCCAGATTCAAAAAAATAATACTAAGAACAAATATTCTACCATCTGTAATCTGAGATGTTGATGCTACTAGTGGTGGATAGATTAGTACTCTTTTTTGTTCTACAAATTCTTCAAATTTCTCCTTTGATCTGTAAAAGAATGAAAATAGTGAATTAAAACATTATTCAAATAGGTAATATTCCCATAATAATTTACAAATTTCTGTACAAACATCATTAATAAATCGAATTTTTTAAAAATATATATCTCAATCGTTGAAAAGTCATAATTCAAAGCCAATGCAAATACAAATTTATCATTTATTGTCATAGAGCCCATCAAAACCTTTTCAGATATAAGTAACCACATTTGAACCAATCACACAAAAAATTACTTTGTTTAAAATGGCAAATAAATTGGCTTAAAAGTTTTACAATTTTCAAACTAAGGCCATCAATTAACTTACTTGATATGAGAAAATAATAAATTGTGTTTTCATAAACTCGATTTATTCCCGTACCTAAATTAACCTTCACGGGACGACTGGTCAGTCGATATTTCAATCGAAAAAAATAGTCTCTTACAAGACGGATTTGATCCAGAAATCACAATCGAAAAGTTATTTCCCATTTTAATTGCTTTCTGAACTCCATGTGTTCAGTCAAAACTCATAAATGTCAATCATTTTAGCGAATTCTCTTCCTCTCAGATGAGGAGGTTATAAACTTTTTAAACCTCAAAGATCCATATTGCTCAGCACATGAGCAACATGTTATCTTTTTGCCTTTGTTCAACATCAAATTGTAAAGTTAGTTGTCAACAAAACAAGGTATATGGCAGCATAGTTGAAAGTAACACCCTAAAGATTTTTTTTTCTAAAAAAAATTACTAACCATCTCCTACCTAACAAAATTAGACGTCTTCTGATGGGGTTAACCTCGTAACTGGTTTGCAAGGATACCGTAGGGGCTACCAAAAACTGGTCACAACCGGTTTGCCCGTAATCTGTATATAGGCACTGATATTTTCTTCTTTCTACCTTTAATTTGCACATATTTTTAATTCTTACAGTGAAATTATTAATGCTAGTATTTTTAAGATATGTAATTTGTGCTTATGGTACTGAAATACTTTTCATCCAAGATTTTTTTGATGGAGAAGGTGGGAATATTTAATTAAAGGCAGGAATGTAGATTCTTGAAAATATTCGATAAACAGGGATTGGCAAGGCAATGTGCAATTTTTTGCTTAAAAAGAAATGAAAATGGAAAGATATTCCAAAAAAGCCAGTGTTATCCCTGTACCATTGCAATGAAAACTTACTATTACACCATGCTTCAAATTGTGTGTGCATATAATATATATGCACACATACAAAATCCTCAATCGTTTGAAATAAAAAGGTACGAACACAAATTTTTTTGTAAGTATGAGAGAAATTTTTGTAAGATATATGAAGCATTCTTCATAGCATGCAGAGTGTACTTATAAAAAGCAAACATTTAGGAGCTTTTATGTTTCACAACTATAAAATAAGAAATAGTGTGAAAACTTTAAAGTTAAAAATTAAAATAGAATTCTTCCCTTTCCACATTCTGTTAAGTATTACGCTTGGTTGTGGGATTAATGGTAATTTCTTAAAGTTGCTTATTAAGGTAGTAAGTAATCATATAGTAAACAGAAAATCCCACTCACAAACTTGATATATGTTTATACTATCACACATAATAAATAACATAAGAATTAAAATCAATACTTGTACTCACATTGATTGCTACATATTTCTTTTCAATTTACTTTAATTTTCATTTAGTGCTTGTAATTGTATAAACCTTAAGGAAATTAGGTTTTAGTTATTTGTATTTGTCTGTGCAGATCATCCTTTTTTTTTAATTGTATGCTGTACAAGTATACACTAAGTATAAATACCTGGTAGTTATAATTAAAGTACAATATTCAGAGGCCTACAGAACCTGTTCTGCTTATTGGATTTTGATGAAATTTGGAATATATATGCTATATAGACCATGAGGAAAAGATTTCTGCAATGAAAAAAATTAATACTAATTTTGACCATCACAGGTGGCTTTTATTGAATATTCCTCATACAAATCTGTAAAACCTCTGTATAAATTTGCTGTCATAGCCATAGAATCTTTCAGCGCGCTTTTGTCATCGTTAATCATTCCTGCTTTACAGGAGCGATAATGTTTGCAAACCACTATATTTAAGCAAGATGGAGCAACTCCTCACATTGAGTGTCGAGTCAAAGCACTACTGAGTTCTGACTTTGGAGATAATCATGATCATCAAGATATTTTCTGTGTGGATGCATGACCTTCTCGCTCACACAACTGAAATCCCTGTGATTTCTGGTAGAGGGGATTTTTCTAAAAGACCACGTTTTTGTAGAGGAGGAATCAGGACTTTACCTGATTTGAAAGCTAGCATTATACGCCATGTGGCTGAAATCTCTCGTGAGTTTCTTCGCCTACCATTGAAAACGCTATAATGCGCTTTCAACACGTTATTGATGGGAATGGAGTACATATTCAGCCTAGTCTGTAATTGAATAAATTTTAACGATTCTAACATATTTTTGTCCTCCTTTGGGCACCACATTTTCTCCAAGTGGTCAAAAATTCAACTATTTTTTTATTGTAGAAACCTTTTCCCCATGGTCCATATACCATATATTCCAGCAAAATCCGATAAGCAGAACGGGTTCTACAAGCCTCTTATTAGTGTAACTTTAATCATAACCACCCGGTATAAGTACTGAATCGTGTTATGGTTAGCGTTTTGGTGGAACTGAAAGTTTTACTTCATTTAATATAAGGATTTATTTTTCCTCTAATTAAACAGAATTCAATAATTAACAATTTAAAATTTTTAGATATAGTAGTAAAAATTTAAGACTTAAAATTGGAAGCTTAGGTGAAAGGAAATAGTTAGATTTTAACATGAAGTTATGCCCCAGAAAAATTTTTTATGTTAACATGCATCTTACAAAATATAAAATATTTATGTGTTACTTTCAAAACAGTTTTTATTTTTAACTCTAAAAAAATCTTTTTTATTACAGTAAAATGTCACTAAAATATTTTACAATGTATTGCAATATAAAATTTAAACTTATACTTACTGCAGATAATCACTAAAGGAAGTGGTTCTGTGCAACATCTTCATAAGACGTCTCAATTTCGTGTTAACCGAATTTTGTGCACGGTGGAAGTCCGCTTCCTCTTCAAAATAAACTCTCATCCAACAGGAGAAATCATGACCCCAGCTAAAAATTTATTCGAACAATTCAACATTAATATTTTTAAATAAAAAGAAGGAATGCTCCCTAAAGCTGAAAAGTTTATAATTCTTGACTTCACTTATTGCAGACACTTTTTCAGTAACAGATGTTGTGAATAGAAAAGAAAAAAAAACTACTGAAAATAATTAGTGTTCAATGTACATGTATATAAGTGCAAGTCCCCTCCAGCACAGCGATTTCCGAAGTGGTCTACATCGACCCCTAGGGTCTATGACGACTTGCAAGGGGTCAACGTCAGCGAAAAGATGATTTGAGGATCCATGAGCTGCAAATGGGGGTCTATGATAGTGGCTCTCATTAAACCAGTGTTTCTCAAACTATGGGGCGCGCCTCCCTGGGGGGGTGCAGTAACCCTGCGAGGGGGCACGAGCATCTACTCTATTAAAATTCGTAGGTAAACAGCGTATCTATGTAGCTATATAGCCGAATTTTCTCACGAACCACAATACGCAGAAAGTATCAAAATTTTGGAAATGACCTGAGAAATCCGTTTTGACCATTTAAATACCGATATTCCAATTAGTTAAAAAGATATTAATTAAAAACCTTAAAATGCATTTATTATGCACGTGGCACCATCTGCGAAGAATCGGAAAGATCATTTATTTTCAGGGGAAAACTCGAACTTCTTTCTTTTTTCAGGGTTTTTTAAAAATATTTAAAAATTAATATAATAAAATTATGTATATATATATATACATATATATATATCTTTTATCAGTCGTTATCAAATGAGCTCCGAAATTTTTTTTTATTTTAAAGGTATTAATCACGTTCTGAAATTTGAAGTTTTATCTATATTATAAATACTACAGATAAAAAACGAAAGAAATATTTTTTAAAAAATACTTACGTAAAGAAATGTTAAAAACTATTTCACAATAAATTTAGAAATTATATTCTTTTTTTTAATTTATGGAATGTGGTTCACTATTTTTTTTTAAATAAAAAACATTCAGGCAGAATTTCTATATATTATCTATATGAATATCTATATGTGTGTTTTTAAAGGATTATTTCTATTATTTCATTAATAAAGGAATTCTTTGTTAATTAAAAAGTACATCGTCTATTATTTAAATGAAGTTTCAAATCATTAACATAAAAATGAAGCCCGAAAAAATCCGAAATGGGATATTGAAAAAAATTTACCTTTATTTTAAAGCTCAATTCAATGTTTTTCACCCGAAGGAACCGACGGCGAGATTGTTAAATCGGATGCGCTTTATGAAATGGCAGTTCCCAGGTTCGAAACTCAGGAGGCAGAAACTTTGAATTTCGCATTACGCCACTTTTTAAAGCTTTACTCTTAGCATCAAAATCGTTTTCTTTTTATTATTGCTTCATATTAATAATTTTTTTAATTCTAACGCAATATTTTTTTTATAAGTCATACATCGAAATTTGAAGCTATATCTTATCTGTGAGAAGTAGAGGAAGATATAACAATAATTTTACTCTAAAAAAATCGTGTTCGGGCTATATAGAGGGGAAAAAACCTGTCTTAAGTCAAAAATAAGTGGAATGGAGCAATTTCGAAAAAGGGAAATTTGTTGACATAATTTTAGAAACCACTCACATTGTGCGCGTACAAACACACTGAAATGCTGGTGTCGTGAGGAAAATAGAAAGCCCAAGCAACGCTGGGCTAAGCGCTGGAGGGGTGGAGGTGGAAGTCATTTTGAAAGTGAGTATTAGAAGTTCTGATTTTGTGAAAGAAAGGGAAAATTTATAACAGTAGTGATAGCCCGAGCAACGCCGGGCCATGCAGCTATTTCGAAAAAGGGAAAATTTTTGACACAATTTTAGAAATCACTTACATTGTGCGCGTACAAACAAACACACACACAGAGAAATGCTGGTGTCATGAGGAAAAGTGAAAGCCCGAACAACGCCGGGTTAAGTGGTTGAGGGGGAAAGTCATTTTAAAAATGAGTATTAGGAGTTCTGATTTTGTGAAAGAAAGGGAAAATTTATAACAGTAGAGATAGCCTGTGCAACGCCTGGCCATGCAGCTATTTCGAAAAAGGGAAATTTTTTGACACAATTTTAGAAATCACTCACATTGTGGCCGTACAAATACACACACACACAGAAATGCTGGTGTCAATGCCGGGCTAAGCGATGGAGGGGGTGGGAAGTCATTTTTAAAATGAGTATTAGAAGCTCAGATTTTGTGAAAGAAAGGGAAGATTTATAACAGGAGAGATCACCGGGTTATGCAGCTAGTCTACACTACTAAAATTCGTAGGTAAAAAAAAAGTATGTATGTAGGTTTATAGGAATGTAGCCCAATTTTCTCTCGAACCAAAAGACGCAGAAACTCACCGGAGGTACCAAAATTTCGGAAATGATCTGAGAAATCCGTTTTGACTATTTATATTCCGATATTCTATTTAGTTAAAAAGATATCAATTAAAAACCTTAAAATGCATTAAAATGCTAAATTAGTACCATTTGTCATCGCCAGGGGAAAATTCGGGACTTCTTTTTTTTCCAGAGGTTTTAGAAACACGATCTAATTTTTTTCATGAAACTTACACAAAAAATAATTACAGATTCGTAAAGATAATTTATTTTGCCACGATATGCTGTAATTTATTTTACAAAATAATTATACTTCGTATTTTTTACGATTTTTTTAAAAATGAGTCGAAATCGATACGTTTTATGAATAAGATTTCTAAATTGTTTCACTTGAACTTTCTTTCGCGTTAATGAAAAAATATTTTACACTAAAAAAAGTTGTTCATGCTTTTTTCTTTTAGAATCAGTAGTTTAAATAATTTAATGTCAAAAAATGTTTTTTTTACGATTTTTCAAAAAATAGTCAAACTTTTATTTAAATACTTAATAACTCCTTTATTAATAAAAATAATCTCACGAAACATTTTTCCGCGTGTGGAACAACATTAGACGTAGTCTGTTCAAAGATTGACAAAATATCTTAAAAATTACGGTTTAATAAAAAATTTGTTTTTCAATATTTTCCCTTTTGCGATAAATATATAAACATTACTTCTTTTAAAAGTATTTTGTTTAAAAATTACCGTTGTTTGCAATCGATATATGAAGTTTGAAAGCATTAACTTAAAAATGAAGTCCGAAATTTTTTTTTTTTACTTTAACGAATAACGAAATGGGATAGTGAGAAAATATTCTTTTATTTTAAAGGTATTTTTACTGTTCTCCCCGAAGGAGGGAATAGCATGGTTGGTTAAAGTGCTGCTTTATAAAACTTTATTTCACAGTTTCGAAACTAAAGAGGAAGAAACTTTCAATATCGCATTACGCTACATTTTAAAGTTTGAAATTTTTTTAGTGGAATGAAACAGGTTAAAATTAAAATGAAATATAAAAATGTTTTTATCAGATTGTTTTTTTAATGTTTTTTTTTTTTTTGCTTATATATTTATATGTTTAATCAAACGTTCAGAAAAAGCAATGGTTTCAATAGCTATCTGTTAATTTTTCTTTCACTTATTTCTTATACAGATTTGATATTAATAAATATATATATATATGTTTTTTAAAAGGATTATTTTTATTGTTTCAGTACGAAATGAATTCTTTGTTAATTAAAAAGGACATCGTCTATTATTTTGTATTAAAATACCTTTTAGGAACATTTTTAAGCTAACTATATGTAACGATCGATTGATTCATGAAAATCTGAAATCTATTTTATTATTTTAGATTCTTAGAAACTAACTATTATTAAAAAATGATGAATGTTTTTTTGTATTACTCTTAGCATCAGAATCGCTTTTTTTTTGCTTCACAATAATAATTTTTTTAACTCTAACGCAAATTTTTTTTATAAGTCATATATCGAAATTTGAAGCTATATCTTATCTGTGAGAAGGAGGGGAAGAGACAGAACAATAATTTTACGCTAAAAAACCGTGTTCGGGCTATAGAGAGGGGAAGAAACATGTCTTAAATCTAAAATAAGTGGAATGGAACAAATTTCGAAAAAGTGAAGTTTTTTGACATAATTTTAGAAAACCCTCACATTGTGCGCGTACAAACACACACACAGAAATACTGGAGTCGCGAGGAAAAGAGAAAGCCTGAGCAACGCTGGGCTAAGTGGTGGAGGGGAGGGGTGGAAGTCATTTTGAAAATGAGTATTAGAAGTTCTGATCTTGTGAAAGAAAAGGGAAAATTTATAACACTAGAGATAGGCCGTGCAAAGCCGGGCCATGTAACTATTTCGAAAAAGGGAAATTTTTTGGCGCAATTTTAGAAATCACTCACATTGTGCACGTACAAACACACACACAGAGATATGCTGGTGTCATAAGGAAAAGAGAAAGCCCGAGCAACGTCTGGCTAAGCGTTAGAGGGGGGTGGAAGTCATTTGAAAATGAGTAATAGAAGTTCTGATTTTGTGAAAGAAAGGGAAAATTTACAAAAGTAGAGATAGCCCGTGCAACGCCGGGCCAGGCAGCTAGTATTGAAAATAAAAGGTTTAAAAAAAATTTTTTTGGAATGAAGTAAAACAAAATACTTTCTGTGTGACATAATAAAAAATACACATTTAAACTGATATAATTTATTTTTATCGCCTGGTGGTCATCAAAAATCAAAGATTCCGCTTCAAACGCTCATTAGCTATCTTTGTTCCTATTACCAAATAAAAATCCCACGATGTAATTTTTGTAATCCCACGATGAGAGATTTTTTATTACGTTTCTTTTAACCCCTGAAATACTACTTTTGATTATCATATATTTGACCTTCAAACTTACTGTTATGTTTCACTCCGTCTCTTTTTCTTTAAGGAAAGTTGTTAATAATATTCTTCTGTTGCTTTTTTCCCCATGTGAATGAGTTTTATGATATATGGATAAGCATATTGAGCACTTTGCACGATTATCTGGACAACATGCATTTTTATGAGTTTTGTGAAACATATAATGCATAATGAAAAACGTTTTATACAATTAATTTTTAGAACTGACATCGATATTTTTATATACTTTAAACAGAGCAGTCGCATGAGGCGCAGAGTAAACACAGGTTCAAAAAATCGTTAATTTTGGGAAAACTGTTTATTTGTCAGCAGTGACCTGACACAGTATCCTCCGGCTAGACAGTCTTAATGGGAACAAAAATTAATTTGTCACAAATATGCCTCTTTTTTGAGAGTGGCAAACGTTTTTTTACATTCAAGTTACTAGTCTGATCGAGTTCACTGCGCGACCACTTTTGTTCAAAAATATTTACTATGAAGATGCTACACTTTACCCCATGAACAATTTTGGGGTTTTGATTGCTGTGTTGTACGACTTATTATGGTTTAAAAATGTAAATGAGCAGAATATAAAAAAATGGGTATTTGTGATCTCTGTTGAAGGAAGTTGAAACTGATAAAGCAATTGAAGAACCTGCTGATATAATGCATATTAATCAAGATAACGAAAGTAAATAAGAGAAAAGCGATACACATGAAACGTTTTAGTCGAATTCAAATTTTCAAATGCTGCCTAAAGAACTCTATGAAGAAAACTATGAAGCCATTAATGTAGCATTTTGCCTTGTCAAAAAGACACAAGGAAGAAAAAGTTCAAATTGCTATTTGTAGATCATCAAACGACAGTAAAACTACAATAACGTGAACAAAATATGACAATTTTGCTGGAAAATAACGTTCCTGTATTGTTAGCGAAAAGTGTCTGTGATTTGTGTCTTTTATTAAGGGCACGCACATTTGGAACATTTTCTTCAGTTTTATTGGCTTTTTTCTCAAATTATCAATGGAAATTAAAAAGTCATTGAAAGTAGGCAAGTATATTTTCTCTTAATTAAATTATTCAGTGGAATTTTGTGATTTTTATCGTGTACAGTAAAAATAATTATAAAATAAATTATAGTTTAAAAACAAACTAAAAAACACGCTTTTATAGTGAATCGAACGAAAAAGTGAAAAAAAATATAAATACATATTACTTAAAAGTAACATATACAAAATTTAATACTTATCATTTAATTTGTACGGTTTATAGCTGTGATCGTATTGTAGCTTTAGCGCCAAAGTGTATTATTATTGCATTCAATACATTATTATTTTTTGGTTGGGCGCGATAAGAAATTATGTTTGAAAATTGGGTCGCTAGTAGTGAAAGTTTGTGAACCACTGCATTAAACCATATCGTGACTCAAGTTAAGGAAAAATTTTACCTAATTAGTAGATTTTTTTACTAAATTTTATGAATTAGTTACAAGATGACAGCTGTAAGCACTTTACCTAGCAGTTGCAAGGTAGCAGCATAAATTTTATTAAGGTATCCGACTACGTTCGGAACCGTGATTTTTCAACAGCGTATAAATGGATAATATTTATGATTTTTAGTGTCACTTAGATTAGAAAATGTATATAAAATTGTTTTAAGAATATTATTACAAAAAAAAATTATTTAAGTACAATATTTTGACAAAAAATGAACATAGAATGACCTATTTTCAAAATGTTCTCCTTTTGTGAAAAATGCTTCTATTATAATAATATTTTGTCTGTATACAGCTCAGACCTCTGTACAGGGGCTCAACTAGAATTTTTGAAATATATAACTTAGAAGTGGGTTTATCCATGCTTTACTACAGCAGAGGGGAGAAATTTTAAGAAAAAAATGCGGATAATTATTTCAATGGGTTGTAACTCTGAAAATAATGTGAATTTTTTAAAAAAATAGTTCAGACTCTCTGGAGAAGTCTTTCTTTGCTTATAATAATATAAGCAAAATATTATTATTTTAGAAGCATTTTTTATAAAAGGAGAACATTTTATAAAAAAATTTTATTCTAAGTTAAAGTTAAAGTTCTGAGTTAAAGTTATTCTTAGTTTTTGCCAAAATATTGTATTTATATAAATTGTTTTTGTCAAAATGTCCTTAAAACAATTTTATACATGTATTCTAATCTAAGTGACACTAAATATCATGAAAATTATCCATTTATACGATTTTTTAAAATTACGGTTCCGAACGTACTCGGATACCTTAAAACAAGGACCATCATTTCAGCGTTTCTTGCTAGAATTAAGCTAAATGAGTATGATATTGGCCATCGCAAATTTTCCAAGTTTCTGAATTGTTTACAGACAATGATGTTTTAAACTACGTTCAACATTTAATTGCCCCTAATCCTCGATTTTGAAACTAGGGTTACGAATACTTTGACTATGGTAACTATCACAGTAGGAACTGAATTCATATAATCACATTGAAAAAAAAATGTCATTTTACAAGAGGAACTGACAGGAATAGGCAGTAACGGAGATCTTAAAGTAAAGTTTAGAAACGGATGTCAGCAACTTTGACATTAAAAAAGACATACCTGTTATTTACCCCCATATTATGGAGTATTGTGAAAGTTTTATTTGCTTTTCCTTGTGAGAAGAAGTTTCAATGCGGTTGCCAATCTCCAAAATAGAAAAAGAAAGAAAGAAAGACTGGACACACACACACTACTAACCAAGGAGATTTAGGGTTAAACCTGACGTTTGATGTCAAATGCTAAAAATTTGTTATTAAAACACCAGATTTATCCTTCACATTATTAAGACTTGTTTTTTGATCAGTTATTTTATGTATAAATTAAATTTTAGTTTAATTAGCATATGTTTCTTTTTAAATACTATACTTCACCACAGTTAGAAATTTAGAACTTTTAAAGTAAGTAGATCGATACCAACTGTCAAAAAAGCAAGCATTTAAGTTGTTAAATTTGCAGAAATTCAATATTAGATAAACAGAGGTCTGCGTTCAAAACATGGCAAAGGGTCTATGAGACAAAAAGTTTGGGAACCTTTGTTAATGCACTTTTATTGCTTCTGTGTATCCCTTGACTTAAAAGAGGGTGGAGTATAGTATGAAGGAGAGTAATAAACAAAATGCAGTTCACTAGTGTTTTAGCATGCATATTTTTTGAGTGTTTAATTTTGTGTGAAAACTACCAAGCTATTACATTTAGAAACAATAAAAACTATACAATTAGAAAATTGGACAGAAAATTGTTTTTGTAAAGAGTTAAAATTTTGCATACCTGTTCAAATGACATGAAAGCTCCTCTTCAAGAGCATCTGTTAGTCCCTTTTCAATTTTGGAAAGGGACAGTTCATGCTTCTAAAAAAATAAAACCTTATAAAAACAGTAATTTCATACGATTTCTCTGAAAGATATTTTAAGTATAAAAAGTAAGTATATTTTTAAGTATTTTTAAAATTAAGTTATTTTAAGAATTACAGAAAAATTTTACCTTATTCGTGAAATATATGCTTATTGTATTTGCTATCATGATTATTTTGAAATTTTGCTTTCATATTCATTAAAATCATTTCACTCTGACAAAGCATGATTAGCAAGAATAATTGTGATACACTATTTCTAAATTCTCCATATTATTTTTATATAACACTTTATCTACTGATGGCACTTATAAGTATCCCCCACTTTAAAATTACATAGAATAACATTTTTACGAACGTTCTGCTGGTACTTGACAGGAACACTCTTTCAATTCAACTCCAGATATAGATTCCAACACGGGTTTTATGATGAGTATTTTAGCGGGGATGGCGAATAGTTTTAACTGTTTTCAGCTGCCATTTTTGTTCCGTAAAAGTAGTTAAAGTCAAAAGATAAGTGTCTTATTTTTTATACATTAGTTAAGACCTTAGAAAACGATATGATTAATTACTTTAAGGGAACAGTTTATATAATTGATTTTACATTTAAATAACTTAGCAGTGCATATAAGCATCGACAGTACACTGGATGTTACAGAGCGAGCACTTTGTGTTTACTTTTCGTTCGTGTATATTAATGTTTCTGATGTGTTAGCATCATTACTACAGTGTAATAGAGTTATGCTTTTTTAGCATTTCTTTTTAGTTTAACTTATTTACTTTCGATTTTTATTGCTTTCTTTTAACGTTTTCAAGAAATTTTGAAATTTGAATCTGAACGTGTTTTTTTTGCCACACTATTAAATGAGGTATCTATTCATTATTCAAAAATTAGCATTTTAATTTCTTTGTGTGTAACTGAGATTTAACAAAAGAGGTTTTCAAGGTGCTATAAGTTTTTTCCTGTTCTTAGAATGTTTGGAAAAAAGGAACTCAGTCTTCAAGTGACTTTGAATATATTGCAGAACCTAGCAGTGAACCTGAAATCAATGATACCCTAACGGAAAATTCTTCAGATGAAGAAGTCCCAGCAAATAATCTGCTGGAATTCTTGTCATATTCTGAAAAAGACGATCAAGAGACAAGTACAAGAACAAGGATGCAAGGATTATATTCAGAAATTACATTATTTCCTACCCAGTATGCAATGCTTTGAAAAACATTACCTCACTCAAAATGCACAACATGTAATGTTTTTTTATGTATTAATGAAAAGGAAACCTATTTCTTTGATTATCATCAAATTAAGTTTATGTGTAAAACAAAAAAATAAATTAAATTTTAAAATTTCATTATTTTTCAAAAATAAATCATTTTATACTATAAAATATTAGTTTTCTCTGATTATTTAGCATTTTTAAGAGTTAAAACTGAATTAAAAAAATCATAAGTCTTAAGTATAAGTCATAAGTATTAAGAGAATACCTTAAACCTCCGTGTACTGATGGTACTTTAAAGTACCAGATTAATTAATTAGCCATAACGGATTAAATTTCCCAAAAGATGAGTATTTTACACTCATATCCATAAATTAAGGATAATTCAGGGTCACGCAGAAATCGGATTCTTAAAATATATATATATATATATATATATATATATATATATATATATATATATATATATGTATGTATGTATATACACTGCTGGACAATTGCTAAGAACGGATCACAAATTGCTATGTATCATAACATTAAGCGTAACATGAGGCCTAGTAAGATAAAATATAGTTGCCACACTGTTCAGACATTAGAATAAAGAATATTTATTGTTCTGGAAAGAACAAAAGCTGTGAAACATCTGAAAGAAAAAAAAATGTTCATTTGATCTGCGTACGGAGAAATGGAACAATGCATCTAAAAGTCAGCAGGCACCTTAAAGAAAGGTATCAGTACGGGATATGTCCACCGTGAAGTGTGATGCAACATTCCACACGTCGTACCATACTTTGCACAACATTATCCAGCAGCTGTTCAGGCAATTTATCCCATTCCTCTGTGAGTGCACGGATGAGGGTGTTCTTGTTTGTCGGAGGATAGTTTCGACCAGCAACTTGCCTCCCCAAAGCATCCCACACATTTTCAATGGGGTTTAGATCTGGAGAACGCGCTGGCCATACGAGACGTTGAATACCCTCGCTGTCTAGACAATCCTGAACAGCGAGTGTTCGATGACATGTTGCGTTGTCGTCCATAAAAACAAATTTATCACCGACAGCACCACGGAAAAGACGAACATGAGGAAGTAGAACTTCATCAATGTATCGTTGGCCCGTCATAGTCCCATTCGAAACCACATGTAGGCGCGTGCGGCCATTGATCATGATGCCGGCCCACACCATGATACTGCATGTCGGATACCGGTCCTTTTCCTGGATATTTTCTGGACGATAAGCAGTACCACTCTCGCGCCAGATCAGTTGGCGTCTACAATCCGATGACAGACTGAATCTACTCTCATCTGAGAATAGAACGCATGCCCAGTCCTGTTCAGTAAAATTGTGATGCTCACGACACCATTGCAAACGGGCAGTACGGTGCTGTCTGGTCAAGGGGACACACACAACAGGTATGCGTGCGTATAGTCCTCCTTCCCTCAAACGTCTGGCAACAGTTTTTCGGGAGATCTGCTTTCGTGAGGCAGCAAGAAACTGATTTGCTACCTGCTGAGCTGTGGTGCGCCTGTTCCTTTTTGCTGATAAGACGATATATCTGTCTTCTGCAGGCGTCGTACTTCTAACACGACCTTCTTCGTGCCGTCTACTACACATTACAGTAGTTTTAAATGACTTCCACAGCCGTGCAACAACGCTGTGAGCGATGTCGAACTCCCTGGTAACATCTGTTATTTTTCGCCCTTCTTCGTCCTTTCCAATAATTCGGCCACGCATAAAATCATCTATGTATTGTCGGGAAGACATGCCAAAAATTTTAAGTTCGTCTATTAAATCTTTCCTGTAAAACTTTGACTTGAAACAACAACTGTCCACACGCGTCAAAACCTTTAAAGCTCTTATGAACGCTATCACGTGATGAACAGACGTGGAAAAAAAATTGCATACTCATACTTCTTCTTACTAATATCCCGCACTTATTCTAATTTTCCACATTTTGCTTCCTTTCATTTTGTGGTTGCTATGGATGATAGTGTTATCCGTCCTTAGCAATTGTCCAGCAGTGTATATATATATATATCACCCGAAAATGACTACACGTATTTTCAAGAATCATATGCAAATTGCAGGAAGCCACCAGATGACACTGATAGTGCGTCACAATGACAGAAGGAGATATATACGGAATACAGATAAAGAAGTAAAACTGTTCGTAAGTGCTTAAAAGCCGCAATAACCGCATAGTTATGACACAAAGGACGCATTTGGATGATTTTTACGTGGTAGAATTATCGGCCATCTGGAATGTGTGGGCAAACCCAGCTAGAAAAATCCAAGAAACATAATGGTAATGTGAGTAGACGTTACAACACAGGCCGGCCCGAGTTACAACTCCAAATGAGGACCGATATTTGGCAGTTACTGCAAAAAGAAACAGATGAAGCTCAGCATCAGACCCGTCTCGTCAGCTCTCTTCAGACACTGGTGCGATAGTTTCTAGGCAAACCATGTACAGACACTTAAGGCAAATTGGCCGGCATGCTCGTAGACCTGTCAGATGTCTTCCACTTACTGCAATTCCCTGTCACCTGCAGGTAGCCTGGAGTAGTGAGCATGCACTGTGGAAACCACAACAGTGGGCTCGTGTGATGCTTTCCGACACGACTCCAGGTTCATCTTACGGTCTTATTCTCACTGGGCTTTTATATGGAAAGTGCCAGGTACCCATTGCCACCAAAAGAACATTATTAAATGACACCGTTTCGGTGGAGCAGGTTTGCTCGTTTGAGGGAGAGGGGAATTATTCTGGGTTTTAGAACTGACATGCATGTTCAAATTGGAACCATTACAAGCCAAATCTATCGGGATGTCATTCTGGAACAACATGTACGTTTGTTTAGGGGCGTCATGGGTGCAGAATTTGTGTTTTTATGGGTGACATTGCCCGTCCTCACCGTGCAAACATCGTAAGCGAATGCCTTTAATCGGAGGATATTACGCGTGGACTGGCCAGCATTCTCACCGGACTTGAATCCAGTAGAGTATGTGTGAGACATGCTTGGCCTACGAGTTGTAGCCCATCAACCACCTCCTACATGTCTACCGGAACTTCAGAGAGTATTGCATGATGAGTGGTGTAATATTCCCCAAGATCAGATCGATAATTTGATGCTCAGCATACCAAGGAGCACTGTATTGCGTTCTCTGGGAGATATACTATGTTTTAACCTTCATGACAAACATGTAATATTGGTTTTCTAAGTAGGGATTTTTTGTAACTTGCTCCAGGGAGAAAAAAATCCCAATTTTTGATTAATGATATCAAACATATAGCATCGTTTTTGCTCTTTACCGTTTGTTTAATAAAACGGTTTTACAAATAAGTCACTTTGTTTTGCTTCTGACTTTTTCTTTGCCTGAACTTGCATTATCCTTAATTTATGGACATGAGTATATTTACATATATCCCTTAATTTCCAATGTAGTGACTCAAAAAAAATATATATTGTGCGAAAAAAATTGTAGTAAATCACAATACAGTAGATAAAGAGTTGTAGTGCTTCCTGCATTTGACGTTTAAAAGTTTTTCAATTTAAAGAATGTTAGTATTTAGAAAATCAATGAACATATCGTCATATTGTAAGTTTATTTCTTAAATTTAATAGAAACATGAATTTCAAAGCTTTAATGGAGAACCGAAAATTGCAAGTAGGGAAGAGAAAAAACGCTTTCCATAAACACTCATCGTATCTGCAATAATTTACTGCTAGATTAAGTTGACTCAGGTTACAATCATTGTCAATGATACACCAAGTTTAATTTTTCCTGAAGAAAGTTTTCAGAAACATCATGATTCTCTGATGAGATTTAGAATTCGTAACGAAGAGTATTGCTTAATTCATTATTTTCTAGGTACGTATACAAATACTATTAATAAATAACTTTCTGAAACTTATAGTAAAACTAATTGAGAAGTTGAAGTAAATTTTATTCCCTTTAGAGTTGTGTTCCGTATTTAAAAATATTGAGTTGAACAGCAAAAGTAACTTTTTTTGTCATCAATATTTAGTAGTTATATAACTTTAAGGATTTATTACGAGAATAAAAGTAAAGGTTTATGTGAACGTTTTTAATAATAATAAATGTTGGAGAATAAATTGAAGTATTTGAAAATAACATGACAGCACACTTTTGTTTTACTCAGAGAAATTCCATTCCAAAACTTTTCACAGTTGTTATTCGAATAATGTATATGTGTTATCAATTTTCTATAAAATTCTAAACAGTCATCTTCAGCTGCATGCCTTAGCACATTCCCTTACTTTGTATTATTAATTGTATCTTAAAAATTCGGTATGCGAATGAATTTAGCTTTTATAAAAGTTTATATATATATGTATATTGGTTTGTCATGGTTCCATGTTCTTGGTTCTTTCGGTTTGATCTTAAGATGTTTTATAGGATTTATTAGTCTTCTTTTTAATTTATTTACTGCTACATATATATATATATATATATATATATATATATATATATATATATATATATATATATGTGTGTGTGTGTGTGTAATAATTCCCTCTAGTATTCCAATCAGAACTACTATTACGTAATAACCACTGTTGATATAAAAGCAAAAATCTGGTGTAATCGCTCTCTTTTTGTCTACGTGCCTTCACCATGTAATCAGCCTGCTGCAAGACTTTCTACGTTTGTCTTTGTGTTTGTGCTTGTACTATAATGTTTGCTTCTTGTATGTGTAATGCCGTCCCTACTGGATCTTTATTTGTCTCTGGATGTGAATAAAAGGGAATTACGATTAAAATGAGTGTCTCTTCAATAATACCGTACTCGACCATGCTCCATCTAACACAGAAAATCAAATCACCGGCCACGTCTTACAATAATTTTTACCACTCTCCAGAAATATTTATAGAAATATGTCATATATATATATATATATATGTGTGTGTGTGTGTGTGTGTGTGTATGTGTGTGTGTGTGTGGTGCCGGCCGCTATTTCCAAGCCACGCCAATTATTCTACTCCTCGTGCTCATGAACGCACTAAGTGTTTGGCGAGCCTGCCAGTCGTTAGACGCTCGACGTGACGGAAACCGAAGCAGTTAGTACGAGGTACGACGCCATTGAAGGAAGACGTATGCATGGACGAGATGACGGACTAAGAAAGACGGAGATCAGAGATGCCATTCACATGGATTAAGACGAAGACGATAATACTTCGCGTGTTTATGACGGACTGTATAATAATCTGCATTGTATATAGCATGTAAATAAGTATGAGTAATTAAATCTACACTGGTGCGCAAAAATTAAGGACGAAATTGAAAAATTAGCATATCAGCTGAACGAAGAGACAGAGCGGACAGAAAGACCAATCAGGAGATTAAGTAAGGTGATGTACGGTAGAACATGCGCAGATATGCAGGTAGACGTAATGGGGGAGTGTCTGAGTAGTATAAAGCATGTTGTCGGTGTAAGATCAGTATTTCTGGCAAAGAGATTGCACGCCGTAAAGCAGTTAAAATCACACCGAGTTGCTGCCTCGGCGAGAAATGGTGAATAATCAATCTGTTAGACGACATCTGGATGCGTTTACCCGAGGTCGAATCATTGGGAAGTTGGAGGAAGGCCGCAGTGTGCCAAGTGTGGCTGCAGAGTTCGGAATTGCTCACAGCATCGTTCGACGACTTTGGAGACAATTTCAAACTACAGGAACAGCTATCCAGGGGTTCAGTAGTGGTCGTCCACGAGGAACCACACTCGCAGATGACCGGTACATTGTCTTACAGACCAGAAGAAACAGGCGGCAGACAGCGAGAGAAATCGCTAGACACAGGCGACTGGACGCGTTAATATATCGCGTTTTACCGTGGCCAGAAGACTGCACGGTTGTGGTCTGTTTGCACGACGCCCTGTACGGTGTGTACCTTTAACGCCTGCCCATCGGAGAAGGCGTTCTCTGTGGTGCCGGGAACACCGGAATTGGAGAGACAATGAATGGGGACGAGTACTCTTTACAGATGACAGCAGATTCAGTTTGAGTAGCGATTCTCATCGCATACTCATCTGGAGAGAGCGGGGAAGCTGCAATTATCCCTCGAACATCATTGAAAGGGACAGGTATGGAGGTCGCGGTGTTCTCGTTTGGGGAGGCATCATGCTTGGTAGTCGTACAGACCTTCACATCTTCGACGCAGGTTCAGTCAATGGGACCCGTTATTGTAACGAAATTCTTCTTCCATATGTGCGTCTTTTTAGAGGCTCTATGGGTCTGCTGTTCCTTTTCATGGACGACAATGCACCATGTCATCGCACAGTAGCTGCCGAACAGCTCTTAGAGAGTGAGGATATTGAACGTATGGATTGGCCGGCACGATCTCCGGATCTCAATCCCATCGAGCATGTATGGGATTTTCTAGGCAGACGCTTGGCAGCTCGTACCTTACCACCAGTAACGATTCGAGAGCTTCGATTGGCGCTGCAAGACGAATGGGCAGCAATGCCTCAACAACTCATTGACACCCTCATTCTCAGCATGGGCAGACGCTGTGAAACCTGCCTAGCAGTCAGGGGAGATCATATCCCCTACTAAAGACCGGATGTTTCTTGCTGGACACCCATCACAGGGATGTTTCGGCCTTCAGTCGCATTGCGCTCCATGCTACTTTTTCAATCAAGCTTCTTTTTATCCCTCTGATTTCTCTTTTAGTAAGTGTTGCTTACATATTACACATGTCCTTACGTATTGGGGATCTTACGGTATTAAATGTGTTGATTTGGAAAGCTTTTGTACAAAGTTATATTGAAAAAACCGTCTCGTCCTTAATTTTTGCACACCAGTGTATATTTAATCATAAACGAAGTGCCATTCCTGACCAGCGCCCCACAACTCAGAAGTAGGATGAACGATGAACGAAAAAAGTTACAGGATGTACGATAAACTTAAGGAATAAAAGACGGATTATACGAAGATATTCTACCTGTAACTACAGCAACATTAAAGGTACGTGCATTCTTTTGAAAATGGTTTTAAATGATATAAAACCTATCGGCATTGCATTAAAGAGCTTTAAAACAGAAACAGTGAAATTACTCTACAAACTAATATATGATGAAGAAGAATTCACTCGTAAAAGAGTGCGTAACTTTTGTGGTTTTACTTTTTCGACAGACAGTGACGAATTCTCTATTAAACTAAAAGGTATACAGAAGAAATTCTCGTATAATGTGATAGTAACAATTTCAAACATACTTAATATTTCGATTGAAGGAAATAAATCCGAATTGTGTAAAAGTATTCTATCCTTATTGAAAAATCTGAATGATTTATTATTAATGGCGCCTGGTGGCGCCAACGAGTCTGGCTCGGAAAACGAAACGAATGATTATTCAATGCAAGCTGGTAGCATGGGAAAAAATCTTGATTTGGAAATAAATAAAATGCATGTTGGTAACGGAAGTCAAAATAAAATATAATCTATGTCAATTCTAATGTTAATGTAAACTATTCGGATATCGAAAATACCATTTCTAAATTTAATGCAGAACCGCATGAAAATATAAATAATTGGATTAAACATTTTGAAAATATCGCTGAACTGTTTTGTCTATCAAACTTACAAAAATTCGTATTTGCAAAAAGATCGTTAGGTAGAATTGCGAAAAATTATTTATTCAGACGGAATTACAAATAAATTCGTGGGAAAAATTAAAGCAGGCGCTGATTGACGAGTTCTCTTTGGAGATAAATTCAGCTTTGCTGCATGAGCTATTACGCAATAGGAAAATCAGAGATTGCGAAACCGCTTCGGAATACTTTTTAAAAATGAAAGAGTTATGAAATTCAGGAAAAATTGATGATTCCGCTTTAATGCATTACGTAATCAAAGGTATAAATGACAGGCAAGAAAACAAAATAATTCTGTACCGATGTAATAATTTAACTCAATTTAAAGAAAAACTTAAGATTTATGACGCAATAAAGAATGATTATGTCAAATGTAGAGACAATTTCGATAAAATGAAACCAAGATATGATTTTAATAGGTATAATTCTTGCGATAAAACGAAAACAAAGTATGATGAAAAATGTAATTTTAGAAAGGATGTTGTTAATAAAAATAAAATGAGGTATGATAATAATAATACTGGGTATGAAAGTTATAAAAAAAAGTTTGTTTTAATTGCGGCGATCCAAATCATATTTATCGAGACTGTATGTATAAAAACGAATTAATAAAATGCTTTCGATGAGAAGTTTTTGGACATAAGGCTTCGGAATGCCCAGACAATAATGATACTAAATTAGACGTTGCTCATTTAATTATTAATAAAGAAGAAACATTAACTAAGAAAGTGTTAATTGATGGCTTAATATTAGATGCTTTAATAGATAGTGGTAGCCGAGTGACCTTGATTCGAAAATCTGTTTATGATAAAATAAATCATGTTCAATTGTTTCCATTAAATACAACTTTAAGAGGATTTAGTAATAGTAAAGTTAGACTGTTTGGTTATTTTAAAGATGATATTCAAATTGATGATCTTAAGTGTAATGTAGAGATATGTGTAGTAGATGATGATGCTATGTTATATGATGTCATAATTGGATTAAATGTATTAATGTAAGGTGAGACTATAATCAATGAATATTGTATTACAATTAGAAATAAGCCTAAATGTACTAATGAAGTTGCCAATTTATCTGTTCTACCAATTAAATTATCTCCTGATGATATTGAAGTTAATATTCCCCCGGATATTTCTCAAATTTACGAGTCAAAGAAAAAGACGATAACTCCAAACTTAGTACCTGTAAAGAAAGATGGTTTACATGTGAAAGATGACCAAAGAACTGTGACCGTAAGCCCTGTTGTGAAAGTTCCTGTTGAACTTCAACATCCATCTGTTTTGCCCAAATTGGAAGACGATTTGAAACGTTTAGAAAAACCCAACCCTATGATTGAATGTGTTACTGAAGAGCCTGTTGAGTATATCGTTTCTGATACCGAAGAATTTCTTTTTGAGAATTGCTTGAAAGACGTGAAAGAAGACAAGACTTCCATTCCTTTAAGGAAAACTAACCCAGTAGTATTTGTTCCTGAAAGTGTGCCCAAAGAAGTCAAAAGACGTGACCATGAGAAAAGCCCCAAGAATTAAAGAAAACAAAGATTATTACTTCATTCCCAAACGCAGACAGAAGATAGAAAATTCAGTTGCCTACTGTGACCATCGTGTATTGGTGAATCACAAACGAAGAAAGAAAGAAGACGTGCCATTGAAAACATGCCATATTGATCACCTTGGACCGCACAGGGTAACCGAAATTGAAGGAGTCATGGAACAAACTGTCCGATTTGAGCAAGATCTTCAATAGTTTACGGCAGAAGACACGACGAAAGACGAACAAATAGAAACAAGACGAAAGACGTAGAAGAAGCAAGACGAAAGACGGAAAAGAAGCAAGACGTAAAAGAAGCAAGACAAAAGACGAATAAACAAGAAAATAAGACGAGTAAGACGTAGAAAATAGAAGGAAAGAAGAAAGACGTTAAAGATTAGAAGAAAGACGTGGACATTAATCCTTTTGAGAACTTTGTAACAATCAAGAGACTCATGAACTTTTAACTTTTACTTTTCAGATATCTTTTTTCCAGCCCACTTGTTGTTTTGGGTTTTTTTGTATCTTTGCAGTGTCGTCTGGAAGACCAGCCGATTCCAGGATGGCCGTGTGGTCCCGGCCGCTATTTCCAAGCCACTCCAATTATTCTACTCCTCATGCTCATGAACGAACTGAGTGTTTGGGGAGCCTGCCAGTCGTTAGACGCTCGACGTGGCGGGAACCGATGCAGTTAGAACGAGGAACGACGCCATTGAAGGAAGACGTATGCATGGACGAGATGACGGGCTGAGAAAGACGGAGAGCAGAGATGCCATTTACATTGATTAAGACGAAGACGCTAATACTTCGCGTGTTAATGACGGACTGTATAATTATCTGCATTGTATATAGCATGTAAATAAGTACGAGTAATTAAATCTACATTTAATCATAAACGAAGTGCCATTCCTGACCAGCGCCCTACACACATATATATATATATATATACATGTACATAATATATATATATATATATATATACATGTATATATATATATATATATATATATATATATATATATATATATATATATATATATAACAGTTAATTATTCTCTCTTCTCTAGAGACATAAATCAATAGAACACTAAAGATTAAACATATAAAAAGAGAAATCGGAATTTAAAATAGGTATTGGGATTTACATAAAAATATTAGAATTTAAAAAAAAAGTATCAGAATTTATAAAAAAATATTCGTATTTAAAATACATATAAGTATATTATAAATTAAAAAATGCTTTATATATATATTGTACTTGAAATTAAGAATATCACACATGCATATATTGACATTACCTTGAAGTTTTCGAATGCGACCTCGTCACGTTCTGGGTCATTTTCCTGCAGCCATAAAAGAAATTTGACATGGGATACTTCACAGCAGAGTGTTCTCCATGTTTTAATTCGCTTCTGTAATTAATAATTAGAAGTGCTGTAAAATTTTATAAATCTACTATACCAGCAAAATATTTTAAATCACTATAAAACTCACGCAAAATACCAAATATTTTTTTTGAGCTTTTATTTCTTTTTTACAATTCATTACATTTATCGAAAAATACACCAAACCTTCAGTTAACGTCTTTCTGGTAAACTGTATGTTGATCCCCTGTACTGTAACATACAATATTAATTTACCATCAGTTGGCTATTCTTAAGTGTTTTCCACTTAATTCTACTTTAGATAAAAGAATACAGTGTAGATTTTGCTCTTTAGTTGTACTACTTTCTTCCTTTTTTTACGTGTTTTTAACTTGGGTTTTCTCTTCGTCTTACATTATAGGTTTATAATTATATCATTTTCCATAACCTGAAGATCTTAGTAAATGTGAAGGACTATAATGTAAGCAAGTTCTACATACATAACATATAACTAGCACAGAAGGAAAGCAAATGTTAGAAAGCATAAAGTTATCTAAATTTATATTAAAGACTCAAATTGTATTAAAATGCTACAGATTTGATAAGACGGAATCATTTATTTTGAAATACTAAGCGTTACATCAGAGTTGAAAATTTTTTTACCGACTGAAAAAGAGTTTAATTTTTTAAATTATTATATGACAAAAAAAACGAGCTAAAGTTGATTTCCCCTCTTCTTTACGGAAAAAAGTGTGTAAGCCTTAAGAACAACTAAAAAGTGTTGATATTGATTGATATTATGCTTGCAATTTGCTTGCAATATGCTTGCTCTTTTTTATAAGTGCATCAATTTAGTATTGTTTCTAACTGGATTATATGTATAATTTGCCTAAACTTTAATTAAAATGTGAATTTAAGTTATTATCAATTTTCATTTTTAAACGTTTTTCGATATTAAAAAAAATTATTAAAAGTTTTAAGAAACATTTGTTGTAAAACTTAATTATTCACCATAAGGTTTATTTATCTGTTTTAACTAATACTTATATCATCAATTTATCTTTGGTGAATAATAATCAGGATATTAATAAGAAAAACTTTAAACAGAGAGACATTCTTTAAAATAGTAGAATCCGGGGTATATTAAATGAGTCAAAGTTATTTATACAAAGTGTTGGAGATATAGCCCAGTGGCTGAGTGGTAGTGTATCTCGCTTAAAACGCCACAGGTCTGGGGTTCACATCCCAGGCTGGGCAAGGTCGACTCAGCTTTTCATCCCTTCAATGGGTCGATAAAAGAGTACCAAGCTTGCTTGGGAACTGAACACTAGGGGATTTGCATCAGACTGACCACTTGACCGAAACATCTGATCATGCACCCCAGCGCCTAAGGTCACGTAAACTGAGATAGGCACAGTAGCCTTTGGCCCTTAGGGGCTGTTGCGCCACTGAGTTCAGTTCAGTTCAGTTGGAGGTATATTTCTAAAAACAAATATTACAATAAAATTTTAAAAGGACATTAAAAATGTCATTAACTGAAGTACTTTGATTATTATTAACCTATTGAGCAAACTATTGATCAAAATAACTCCTTAATAAATTGAAATTTTTATCATTTTATTTACAATTTCTAATAAAACACTGAGAAATTTTGCTCATTTTAATATTTCTTTTTAATTACCAAAAAAATTCTAGAGCAATTATTTTGATTTTTAGTACGTTTCTCAATTTTTAAGATTTTAAAATTAAGATATATTTTTTAAAGGAAAAAAAGGAATGAAAGAGCTCATACACACGTATGAGCTGCTGTTCATACACACGTAGTTATATAATAGATATACACAAGCACACAAATAAATGGCTATAAATTGATAGAAATTAACTTTTTACCGTGTATTAATTTTTAAAAAAATTTAGTTTATGACAGTGCTTCTCAAACTTTCAATACTGGCGCCCCCCTTTTCAATCACAATTTTTATCGCGCCCCCTTATACATTAGTAATGTACTGAATGCAATAATAATGCACTTTGACGCTAAAGCAACAATCTTTATTATAAACCGTACAAATTCATGACATAAGTATTAAATTTTGTATATGTTACTTTTAAGCAAAAAAAATAAGTAATAGGATAATGATTATGTTATTTTTCCTTTCTCTTATTTTTAAATTGGAACATATTGCAAAATGCGGTGGCTGCTTAGAAGACAAAATATAGATATCAGCTAAATGTAGAAAAAGAACTCAGAGGGTCAATTTCTAATCATAAGCATTCCTTTGAAAAACTTTGCTCTGTAAGACAAGCCCATGGAAGTCGCTAATACTTACTAAACTTGTTCTTAATTTAGTATTAATTAATTAGTTATAAAATACTCTGTGCAGCACTGATACATTCAAAGTATACCGAGTGAAGTACCCGCTCTTTGCACAAGTTCATTTATAAGAAAATAAAAGATTATTGATATAATCGCTTAATTGTAAGGAGAGTAAAGCCAAGTGTGCGACAATGTTTACAAAAATGTAAAATGATTTTTTTAAGTGATTGCTCAAATTATAATTAGTTTTAAGCGAACTGTAATTTTAACCCTCAAAGAATCAGCATTTAGAATTGATGTTGAATAATGAACAATAAAAAAATTTCTGATGAAGAATAATTGTATTATTTTTAATATTATAAAAGCGAAAAGACTTCAACATGTTTTAATCCTGGAGCAGGCGCGCGCACTCGATACTAATGGTCGAGCGGGGTTATTGAATCACCCCAATCCTTTTTTTATATTTATTTTTATAGTACACAATAAAAATCGTAAATCCAGTGAATAATTTAATTAAGAGAAAATATACTCACCTACTTCCAAGGACACAGAAAATATTTCGGAAAAAAAGTTATCACGCCGGGAACTCAGACAAAACAAGTACCCCTTAAGATCGTAAAAAAAACGTCTGTCACTCCCAAAAAAGAGGGAGATATGTGACAAATATATTTTAGTTCACGTTAAGATTGTCAAACAGGAGGATAGTGTCAGGGCCATTGGTAACAATTAAACAGTTTTGCCAGAATTACCGATTTCGTGCACTCTGTTCTCGGCGAGACCGCTCCCGGATTAAAAATGTATTTATTACAATATTGATGTTCCAAAAAAATGATGTAAAACGTTTTTCATTATGCTTGGCTTAGTAATCCTTCAAACTTCTCTAAATGAAAAAACAAATACATAAGAGCAGGGACGCAACTAACCGTATACGCTCGAAGGTCAGACCGCAGCAAATACATTCTACTGTCTACAGCTGATAGCAATAATATATAACAGTGATGAACTTTTTATCTTCCTAAAAATTGTTTTGATTATGGGTCTGGATTTTGTCTTTCCTCTGGAAGAGTAGCATTTTCGCTTTGAAAAGAAAACGTAATAAAAAAATCTCTCATCATGGGATTACTTCAAATTGAATAAAACGTTTTTTATTTGGTTATAGTATCAAAGGTAGCTAAAAATGAGATTTTGAAGTAGAAACTTTTATTTTTGATGATGTAAAATTGCAGATAATATATATATATATATATTATTTCCGTGTAAATTTGTATATTTTTTATTATGTCAGAAAGTATTTTGTTTTACTTCATTCTAGTAAATAAATTATTTTAAATCTTTTATTTTCGATATGCTCGCGCCCCCCCCCAGGGGGGGCACCCCACAGTTTGAGAAACACTGGTTTATGAGAAAAGTATGCAACTTATAAATAGAAATTAAGATTTTAAAAATCAAAAATCATGATAAATTGATTGAAAGTTTCTCCTACAAAAAGGTACAAAAAAATCGACAGAAAAAAGATGAAGATAAAAAATATCAGGCGAAGCATTCTAGAAGATTTGCACATATGTTAACTCGATTGCCAATCATCAAGTTTTTAAACACATACCCAGACTTTTCCAAGCTGGGCTTCTGTTAATGTTATACATTTTACTTTTAATACTGTACAATTATAATTGTATCGTATTTTCTTGCATTGGTCTTAGAATTTACATTACATTGCTTTTATGTCATATGAGATGAATCATAACTCTGTATTTTCCAAATATAATTCGAGGCTTAATACACTACTTTGTTTTGATTTCAAAGGATTTTGTGATTATGTTAATAATGCTGCTGTGTGTGTGGTTTTGTGCAGTGGTATCAATACAGTGTTTAGTCAGATGAACATTTTTTCTTACAGCAAATTTAAACTGTCCAATTTTTCTTCTCAAGTATTAAAAAGTAAAATACAATACATTTTAAGACCCAACTCTGACCAAAAATTTGAAATCTTTAGTTAGTAGACCCTGTCGCAGTCAATTTTTTTTTAAATTCAGAATCACCAGCTTCTAATGCAGCTACTAAGGAAAACGTTATTTTACTTTTTTTTATTGGCTAAAGGGACTATCGATAAATTGATTTGAGTATTATTGAATTAATTAATCACTATAAGATTATACAAAAAAATTTTAATTTAGAAGTACAAAGGGAGGAATTAATGTATTAAAAAGTTTACGAATTCATAACAAAATTTTATTACTCATAGCTTCAAATGGGAAAAATTATTTTATTATTTTTGCATTAAACTATTCTAACTCTATCTAACTTCTAATTCTTTTTTAGTTTCATTTGCAGATAATTTTATAATCAAGAAGTTTAAACAAAATATAAAACACACACACAAGTGCTAAGATTTTCTAATTTTCCACTTTTCCCTTTTTACACTCATTACGTAAAAATTTAGGTTTATTTAATGAAAAAAAAATTGTTTAAATATTAAGCTTTTATACGTTCGTATATTATCCACGATTATTTTATATGTATGATAATGGATATAATTCATTATTATTTAAAACTGATCCTACCATGCTTTCTTCGAAAAGCTCTAGTTTATAATATAGATGTTCATTGAATATCTTTTCTACATAATCGATGAAATTTTCGAGATTAGATTCAGAAGTCTAAAATGAAAAAACAAAACCAAGCATTAGTATATTGTCATAGAAAAATATTTCTAATTGAAATATTTAGAACTTCATTTCATTTTTAGCAATGAGAAAAGAAGCATTTACACACACACAGTTTATTTTTTAATTCTTATTCTCTAAACACCAACACAGATAGGTAATAAAGAGTGTTTTTTCCAGGTAAAGAAGTTTAAGTTGGCATTACTTTCCAAGATGGCGACCAATTTAACAGCTGTCAAGTGATTTATTCTCAGTTTGGTTTGGCAATTCAGCAAAACGATCATCAAGCCAGGCGTAGATTCGTCGAATGGGCCCCAAACGAGATTGCCGTTGTTCCCGATTTTCATAAGCGAATTTTGTTTAGCGATGAAGCGCACTTCTGGTTGAATGGCTACGTCAACAAACAAAACTGCCGCATTTGGAGTGAAGCTAATCCACAAGTGTATGTCCAAACACCGTTACATCCAGAAAAACTGACTGTTTGGTGCGGTTTATGGGCTGGTGGAATCATTGGTCCGTACTTCTTCAAAAACGATGAAGGCCACAACGTTACAGTCAATGGTGATCGGTATAGAGCCATGATTACTAACTTTTTCATTCCTGAATTGAACAATCATGATGTCCAGGAGCTGTGGTTCCAACAAGACGGCGCAACATGTCACACAGCTCGTGCCACAATCGATTTATTGAAAGACACGTTTGGTGACCGCCTAATTTCACGTTTTGGACCTGTGAATTGGCCTCCAAGATCTTGTGATTTAACACCGCTAGACTATTTTTTGTGGGGCTATGCAAAGTCATTGGTCTATGCGGATAAGCCACAAACGCTTGACCCTTTGGAAGACAACATTCGCCGTGTTATTGCCGATATACGGCCACAAATGTTGGAAAAAGTCATCGAAAATTGGACGTCCAGATTGGACTACATCCGAGCCAGCCATGGCAGTCCTATGCCAGAAATCATATTTAAAATGTAATGCCGCAAGATTATCTTTCAAATAAAAAAAAATTCATGTCAATCGAATAATACATCGTTGTTTTATTGAAATTTAAAGTTCTGTACCTCTAAAAAAACACCCTTTATTACAGCTCTCTTTGTCTATCAAATGACATAAGATTCAAATTCGAGACGTATTTTGCGTACAAAAAATTTTTCCTTTATATTTATAAATTCATCTGGCTATGAAATGATTTTGTTTTTATAATTTCAAATCCTTAAAATTTAAAAATATTTCGCAAAAATTGAACTTATCGTTTTAATATGTGAAATTAAAATCCTTACTGAATTATAGTATACGAAAAATTAAATATCAACGTAAAAAATATGTAACGGAAGAAAATTTGTAAGCAGAAGTAATATTTTAATAAAATATTTACTGTTCTATATATATATATGATAGTGAAGTTAAATTATAAAATTCGGTCCCTTTGGCAGATATTGGGCAAACAGCTTATAGGTAATTTTAACACAAGTATAGATATTTTTATATAGATCTGTGTAGTGAAATCGTGTGGTAAAAAGAATTCGTGTGATGTAATTTCTTAACCATAAGAAAATGTTAGAAGCTTGCGTTACGAAAATGTTTTGCAACAAAAATAATTATTAAATATCAACTGTTCATAATATAAATTGTAAAGAGTTTTGAGCTGAATATTAAGCTATTGACGACAGAAATACGATAAATAATTTTTAGTAAACAAGTTTTTTTTTTATAAAATAAATATAGACTTTAATTTTAAAAATCTCCGTTACTTTCTTTTAAAAACTCCATCAACATAGGTTCTCTTGTAAGTTGTTATATTTTTACCCAAAAGTTGAATTTGTCTTTTAGATATATCTCTCGGAAAATCTTGATTGAAATTGACAGATGAAGAGGGTTATCACTCCTTTCTAATGAAATCATTTTAACAATTTGTTTTAAGCAAATTTTTACCCTTCGTAATAAATTAAATAAAAGTATATATGTAACAAGAAAAGAAAGAAGTAGAGGAAATAGCTTTTTCTTCAATTTCGCTTAGTTCTTCACAATAAACATTACCAAGGGGTGTAGGAAACCTAAATCTTAAAATGACAATTTTGAGATATTTACATTTTCTCAAATTGTATAGATTTTGCCTTTCAAAAAATACCTTACTTTAACCTCTAGGGTAATTATAAGCCCTTACAACCTATTTTTAAATAATCATAGAAACTGGACCATGCCCATTTAAATGGTGAAAAATGTAAACAAAGTACTTCGTTTTTGCTTAAAAAAGTTGAACGTCTAATATAAACCAAAGCATGTATCTCTTATTGTAAATTGAGCCATTTATTTTTTTTTATTTCCTAGCCGATTAAAAGTCTCACTGTATACATTAAAATCAATTTATCTCAAAATGTAAATTTTGATGTTCGATGCACCTCTTTTGAGAAGTTACTGTTCACAGGTACTTAAATTTTTTATGATATATTTATAATGATGTCAATGTATACTGAAATGAGCTTTTTGTAAAAAAACTCAGAAATGTATTTTTTACAAATTTTTTTAAGGGAAAAATGGTTCAAATTTCACTATTATGTTTCATAAAGTATTTTATAAATTATAAAAAAATTTGAAATTAGCTAAAAGCTCATTTCAGTATAATGAGAAAGGTGTACTTTAATTGTATGAAAAATTTCAAGCATATACATGTAACAGATTTTGAGAAAAGGTACATGGAAAACAGCCAATTTAACATTGTCGGTATAGAGGTTTCCGACTCCCCTTAAACGCACTTTTACTTGATATTAAAATTAATTTTATTCAAAACTTATTCTTTTCAAAAACATTTTTACATGAACGAAGTAACAAAAAAGAGGTATTATCACAAAATTACCATCAATTTCCCACGAAATCTTTCATAGTCTTGCCAAGCACTGTTAAAATACGTATTTCGTAAAGACTTGAACATCTTCATTTTATCATTGTGAAGAGCTGAAATGAGACGAAAACTTCAAACAAATATTTTATGAAACACTTTACATAAATTTTTACAAACCTTTTTGAGAAAGATAGATTGTTATAAGAAATGTCACAGTAATTTGTAAAGCAAAAAATTCTTTAAAAGTGCAGTAATTATTTAAATAATCGTATGCAAGTATTTACACCATTTCATACATTGTTCATGCACACAATTCCACCACTTAAGAGACAGTACTTTAAAAAAGACGAGTTATTTTAATATTAAAGGAATCCCAGTGACAAAAAATGGAAAAACGTTTTTTTTCTGTGAAATAGTTTATTAAACGTGTAACAATGGCCTGTCCATGAGGTAATTCTCTCTAACTCTGGACTTTTTCCATCCAACCAAATTGGTACTATCAGCTAGAACCACTCAACGCCGCAAATGACCGTCACTATTAAATAACATATAAATTGTCAGCGGGATAGAAAATAGTAACAATATATTTCCACACGATAATATTGCCTGAATCATAGTCGCTTATTCCTGAATTAAAGTCGTAATTAGAAGTTAATAGTAGATTTCTCGTGGGCGAGTTTCTGAGGTTACATTTCATTTAAGATAAGTACCCTCTATTTTTCAATTCCTAATGTTATAGTTCACACTCTCCCTATATATATATATATATATATATATATATATATATATATATATATATATATATATATATCCTCTCTCTGTTCAAATTTTCAGTCATTAATGTTTAATCATTTAAACTTGTAGTGGAAGAAACTTGATGTTAATGCTGTTTTTTTTTCAAATATTAATTCATAAACTAAACTTGATTAAAGAATAAATAGTAACAAACAAAAATGTTATGTCCAACACCATATAAAGAAAGTAAAATCGCTCGTGGTGTCTTTATAGCACGTTGGACTTCTAATACAAAAGTTATGGGTTTGAATCCCACCTGGGATGGCCTAATTTCTGAGAATGTGATTTCCTTTTTATTATACTATTTTATTAGGATAATTAAAAATTCAATTAATAAATAAATAGTAACAAAAAAATAGTACAACAGCATATATAGAAAATAAAATGGAAAATTGCAAGGAAAAGGAAGCTTTTCTTGCAATTTTCCATTTTCAAGGGAAGCTTTCTATTTTGTCAACTTAATTTTGTGATTATGTCATATGTATATACATATTTATTTTAGTTGTAACTATTTAATAAAAAGTAACTAAAATAACCTTTTTTTGTTGACCTAAGTAATAATTGGATTAATTTCTATTTATATTATTTGTTATTCTGTTAAAAATTGTCTTACATATATAGTAAGCATTTTTTATATATTTTCAGTAAGAAGGCTCATCACTCATTCTCGCAAAATCTAAATTAATCTAATATTATATTTCTTATAAAATCTAAATGATTTACCAATTTAGTTTAATATAGTTAAATCTTTTCTCATTAATCTTAAAAGACTCAACAAAGCTGCTTATTTTCCATTACCTTAGGCGGAATACCGAATTGTTTTTGACAGAAATCTTAAAGCCGAAATCAAGGATTATAGAATATCATCAGCTAATATATATTTCTCCTAGGTAAACAAATCAATAAAGTTTAAGCTTGCATCTTAAAAGATCAGGTTTAAATGACGTCATTTAAAACAAATCTTTCTGTGAGGTTTCTCAAAATACACTCATGGACAAAAAAAACTAGAGCACCAAAAAGAAGTCGTCAAAATGAAACGAAATTTTACATACGTAATGACTACTTTGATATAAGTAAATTAATAGAAATTCAAGGAAAAAAAAGGATCATTTATTTCAGAGAAAAAGGCAAAAGAATGGAAGATTTAAAACCCTTTTGAACCCTCTTAGCGCGAATGCACGATGTGATATGATCGGGCATTCTGGAGAATACAAGTTCTGTATGATGTCTTGAAACAATTTGGTTCCATATTTGCGGCAACCTTGCCCCTAACTCGTTCAAGCTCGTCGGATGCCCAACTCGCTGTCCCAAATGATCCCAGATATGCTCGATTTGGGACAAATCTGAGGATCTGTCAGGCCAAGGAAGGGTAGTAACAGTGCGGAGAAACCCTTGCCGTGTGAGGCCGAGCATTGTCTTGTTGCAAAATGGCTCCTGAGAGCCTTTGCATGAGTTGGAGGATGTCATGGACATACCGCTGGGCTGTCATGGTGCCACGGATCAATACAAGGGGTGACCGCGCATTGTAGGCAGAAGCAACCCATACCATCACACCAGAAGTGGGAGCAGTGTGTAAAGCAAAGGCAAGATTGAGGCGTTCACCACGGAGTCTCCACACACGAACACGATTGCCATCAATGCTGAGATTGAATCTGGATACGTCTCTAAAGATGACCTGGTTCCTTTCCGCTGCAGTCCAGTTTCCTAGCGGCACCACTTCAAACGGAGGCGTCGATGGGTGGGCGTCAAGGGCAGCACACGTAATGAGCGCCGCGATCCCAAATGTCCTTCAGCCAGACGCCTTCGTATGGTTCGAGAAGACTCAGGGGCCCCTAGTGAAGGTGCTACCTGTGACTGGATGGCGGCCGATGAAGCAGTTGGCTGTACGCATGCATTTCTTATGATGTGGCGGTCTTCTCAACAATTGATCTGTCGTGGGCGTCCTGAGCCTAGTCTTCATGTAAATGACATCTCTCGGATCCACTGGTCCCAACACCTCCTCACAACTCAATCTGAGTGACCTAATTGACGAGCTACTCGCCTAGATGACCACCCAGTTTCCATCATGCCGATGTTTCTTCCCCTCTCAAACTGCGACAGCTGCTCATATTGTCTTCGAAAATCGCGTAATGGCACGTCTACCTCAGCTCTTTCTTTGTAAGCGATTCAGCACAATCAAATAAGCTTTGGTTACCTGTTTTATACTCGACAAAGAACGACGTTAAACGCCTTCTACCGTTTATAACTACTACACGCTAACCCTGCATTTCTAATCATTTGCATATCTCCTCAATATGTACCTTCACGCCAAGTTTCGTTACGATCCCGCAATTATTTCTTGGTGCGCTAGTTTTTTTGTCCATGAGTGTATTCAAATTTGGAAATTTACGAAAAAGTGGTTTTCTTGACTTAATTCATCCAAATTTTTCAGAATATAATTAAAATTAAAATTCTATTTTTAAATAAACCATGATATTTATCTAGAGTTACAACTACAACTTATACTTATTAAATTAAATAAAGAGTTCAGAAATTAAAAATAAATTCAGTATCATTACTTTTTATATGTATTATGATTGCTTTTTCGATCCTTTAATTTTACATAATTGATCAAATGCTGCGTAAAATATAACAAAAATTATTCATATTTTTACCACAAATTTCTGTTTATTACAAATTTAATTATAAAAATTAGTGCAACAACTTTTTTCACTCTTGTCGTTGGGCAAAATGTTTCATTACACACATATCATTTAATTTCCAATTATGAAAAAATAATGAAATTATATTTAAGGATATTATAACATTTTATTAAGAAACGCTTATTTTAAATTTTAGAGATTTTTTTTATTGTTTAATATTTAACTGTCTTATGAACAAGTCACGTGGTCCGGTCCAATGTTAAATTAATAAATGGAAATTCTTGGAATTATCTGTTTACATCATTTCGTGTCCTACTTAATTACGTCTCAATCATTACAGAGTTCGGATCCCTCCGGGGACCTAAACGATCACCGAGATCTCCCCTCAATCAACTCGAGGAGGAGGTATCGAGTCGAACGATATTTACGGTTATAAAATTATTTTCCAATACCACATTTACTGGGTGGTCCCGAATTCATGGTACAAACTTTAAGGTTAGATACAGGACATTGCAACAATTATTTATTGTATAGGAATGTATGGGTGCAAGTGACAGCGAAACAGCAGTATAGTTATCGATTGGTTGCGTAGACAGGAGGGAGCAGTAGATGTCTAGCCGCCATTCGATATGATGCATCTCAGTAGGGAAAAGTGCTATTAGCATTTGTGCTGACGTCTAAGATGGAAGACTTAAAGTATGCCAAAAATGCAGACAGTATTGCATGTACAGCCGTGCAAATGCTAACGGCATAGCAGAGCTACGAATGTATCACGCGCAGTTTCTTGACAGACGAATGCCAGATCACAGAATTTTTCAGCGGTTACATCGTCAACTTCATGAAACACGTTCATTCCACGTCACCAGACATGATGCTGGTCAACAAAGAACTATGCGCACTCCAAGCCTTGAAGAAAGCATCTAGAACACTGTGGCTAATAGACCAGAGTCAAGTACAAAAGCTGTTGCTCATCACGCAAGTATGAATCATCGGACCGTTTGTAGAGTGTTTAATGAAAATCACTTGCACCTGTTCAAAATGCAAGCTTTGAATCCAGCAGACTATCTTCTCCAACTGTCAGTGGATGGTACAGCAATGTGTGCTGCAGCTGGACTTCTTAGCTCAGGTGAACAGTTATTGTAAACATTACTTGTCAACGATGCTTTCAATAAACACTTTTTCTTTCCTTTCGTCTATTGTTTTTTGTGTTTGTGCCTCACCGCGCCATTTGCGCCCATACATTCTAATACAATAAGTGATTGTTACAATGTCCTGTACCTACCACTAAAGTTTGTACCATGAATTCGGGAACACTCTTTATAATAAACAACAACTGTTAGTAAATTTTTAATAAATTTATTTCTTTACTGTTATTTTATTCGTTTCTTTGAAATCGGTAAAATACTTACATTTCAAGCTCCACAGGTACTGCCTAATTGATAAGCGTAATTCTAATATATCCTCCTAAAAAGCGAAAAACACAAATTAAGGTAAAAAAAAAATATTATAAATCTATTAGAATATAATTGGTAAAAAATTAACGAAAATTATTTAGTATCAACAGGTGTGTATATACAGTGAAAATCGCTTAACACCAAACTGAAGGGACTGAAATACTTTTTCGTGTTATAGTATATTGCAAAAAAAAAGTGTTAACAAAATTAAGTTTGTTAGAGTCCACACACACACACACACACACATTTTATTATTTTTTGCATTGATATGTATATACGCATGTATTGAACAAAAATCAATGAAAACAAAACGTTCACAAGAACTTAAAGATGTTTAACACAGAATTTTAAAGTTTTTTTTAAAAACAAATATTTTTTGAGTTTTTGGAAAATGTGATTTTTTTTAGCATCAAAATTTCAACAAATTGTTTGATGTTGTCCATTTTGTTACTCATGACATCGTTGGAATGTACGTCTAAATAACTATGCATACTTTTAATGATGTTCCTCATTTCGGTTGACATGGAAACAGGAGCTGCATTATGCATTTCATTTTCGTCGTCAGAATCTGCATCAGTGATATTTTTTTAGCTTTGAACAAACTCCAAAATGTCTTTGTCATAACTGGGGCTGTACACACAACACACACACACACACACATTGTCATCATCTACTGTTAACTATTTCTTTCGATAATACAGTAGGGCATTCCAATCCGGCTGGTGTTCTCCGTATTTTGTTCATTCTCAGAAGAGAAGTATTTTCGTGTTAAGCGATTTTCGCTTCGTGTTAAGAGAAAAAATGCCATAAAATACATAGTAGTTTGCCGGAACCGTTGTATATCATTTCGTGTTAATAAATATTTAGTCTTAAGCGTTTTTGCGTTAAACGTATTCCGCTGTAATTAAGCTTCATTCATCTGAAAAACACCTTAATTGTATAATTAAAATAAATCTATTTTTAACTTGTTTAAGTCAAAAAACAAATCTGTATAATTAGACAAAAAAAACTTTTTCCGTTAGACTTTAAGTCTATAATCAGAGAAGTTGTAAAACTTCTTTTTTTAATCTCGATACGCTTAGAATTAGCTACATAAATTAGTTTTCCTGTTTATACTATTTCTATCGAAGTACTATCTTTAAAGAAAAAATCTTCAGAACTTAAAGGTTTATTACTAGTTCTCCTAAGCATATACCGGGTGGGCAAAAAGTCCGTAAAAATTTTAAAAATTCATAAAATCCGGAGAAATTAACGAAAAAAAAACTGTTTGCAGTATCAGCATTAGTATGTCACGGGATTTTTTTTAAGCTAGAAAAAAGTTCGAAAATCATCCGGTAGGTGGCGCTAATGTACGCAAATCAAAGAAACAATGCATAAATAATGAACAGAAAACTTTCACAACTTTATTACACCAGAATATGTTCCCCATGACCACCACCACAGGGGAGAAGACATTCCAGACGAGTGACAAATCCAGCAACGGCAGAGTGCAACATGTCCGGATGTATGGAGGATACTTCTCTGCGGATCGCATCTTTCGGTTCCGGCAGACTTGATGGACCGGATAGATACACGCGAGATTTCAAATATCTCCACAACCAGAAGTCTGCCGGTGTTAAATCTGGAGACCGAGGAGGCCATGGGTACCTGCAGCGCCTGCTAACGATTCTGTCTTCCCCGAACGTCTGTATCATGAATGTCTTAACCGGGTTAGCAGTGTGACTGGTTGCTCCATCCTGCATGAACATGACATTCGAAATCTGACCTCGTTGAATTAAACATGGCACGACAGTCTCCCGCAGAAGCGTTAGATAACGCTGAGCAATTACCGTTTCCGTTATCCATCCATTTACTGGGCACTGCGTTTCAAAGAAGAAGGGTCCTATGATAAATGAACCCGGGAAACCGCACCATAATGTCACTTTTGGGGAATGCAATGGCTTGTGTGTGTACTCACGTGGATTAGAGGTCGCTCAAATGTGACAGTTATGGTTGTTAATGTCACCATGAAGCGAGAAATGAGCTTCATCTCTCCACAAGATGTTAAAAACCCAGGTGGGATCCTGTTCCATTTTAGAGAAGGTCCACTTCGCAAATGCTCCCCTCTGTGCGGCAAAAGTTCATGGCACGATTGCAATTTGTATGGATACAGCTGGAGGAGTCGACGAAGAATATTGCGGACAGATGATGGTGGTAAGCCCAATCGTCTGGCAGCTTCACGAGCACTGCTGATCCCTGAAGCTGCTTCGGACGCAATCGCTTCCATTTCGACAGCAATGTAGGGTGCACGTGCTTCTTTCAAGCATGGTCGTCCGGCTTGTGCTCGATCCTCCAACTTTCCAGTTCCCTCAAAACGTTTAACAAGCTTTAAGAGACCTGCAAGTGTTATAGGGCCTTTTCCACTTTTCACATTTTTCTGAACTCGGAATTTACGCAAGGCAATGGTCGCTGATTCCTCGTTCATGTAAAATAATTTCACCAACAAAGCTTTATCCGGCGCACTGAGCATCCTTGTTCACATTCACTGTTTGTAATGGTGAAATGAATGTGGATTCATTGAGAGCAAAGGTTTTTATAACCGTCTAATTTGCATATTTCCACCACAGACGCTTGCAACAGCGCCACCTACCGGATGATTTTCGAATTTTTTTTTCTAGCTTAAAAAAAATCCCGTGACATACTAATGCTGATCCTGCAAACAGTTTTTTTTTCGTTCATTTCTCCGGATTTTATGAATTTTTAAAGTTTTTACGGACTTTTTGCCCACCCGGTATAACACTCTCCCAACCATATTCAAATAAGACTTTAACAGAGGAGATTTATACAGAAACAATTTTGCTTAGAATGCTTAAATAATCTCATAATTCATTATTTTAAAAAATCACTCCAAATTTACGAATATTAACTGCTTGACTATCACATAAACATTAATTTGATATGTTTATGAAGTCATAGCTAATTACTAATAACAATATAAAAATGATAAGCCATTTTTCTTTACAATCTGTTGGATCCAATAAAATTTCACTGTGTATTTAAGATCCAAAAAAGGATAAGCAACTAAAGGAGAGGATCAGATTTTCTTTTAGATAAAAAGAAAAATTTGTATAATAGTGTTGAATGAAAAGGAAATATGAAATTGTGTACGTTAATGTTTCCCAAATAAGATATTCTATTTACTCAATTGTCTGATATATTTAGAGTGTTTAAAAATTTAGTAGACAGAAACATGTTTTTCCTTAACTCAAAGTAAATGTATAAAATGTGCAGAAATTACAGCAGTTAAGAATTTCAAAAAATGAAAAAAATTTCAAAACTATACAAAAATATACGTTGTGTGATCTTCCATATTCGTTAAAAAACATCTAAAGGATTTAATTTCAATAATTATTATAAAATTGACGAGGAAAAAATTAATTTACCTTAAGGGCTATAAATCGCTCTATAAGACTATTCATTCTTTCCGCCATTCTCCAAATTATCTTCTGCACACTTCTTTTTAAACAAATACAAAATAAAAACAATTATTGATAAAATTTGTAAAAAACTATTTTAGATAAATAATCTTAAATTAAAATATTAAACATTTAAACAATTCTTTTTTCTAATAAAGATTTTTTTAATTGAAACAAATAAACATATAAAGCAAATACATTACGTAGTGCGAACTTCTCAAAGCTACTTGTTTTAAAAAAATTTACAAACAAAATTTTATATCTTCCATTGAAATCTTGCGCTTTGGAACTCGAGTACAGAATTTGAGGTTTGAGTTTCGATTCTGTTAAATACCGCAAAGTACTGTAATTAGGCACGTATAAGTAAAACTGGTCTGGATTCGGATCCGTGTCTTTCATTAATTCTCTGGGTAAAAATATTTAATTGCTTTATGTTTATAAATTGCTTAAATTATAATAAATGTAATAAATTAAATTAATTATAATAATTTTAAATACTATTTAGATCAAAAATACCCAATTTATTTTATTTATAATTATTTGTATAAAGAAATTCTATTATTATATATATATTAAAGATTTTATCATGAATATTCATTTTTCAAAGTTAGATATTAATGTATAGTTATCAACATATTCAAATTACATTTAAAATAACTTATTCCTTTAGTTTTATTTTAACCTTAATAATATTTTATCAACAAATACAAATATATTCCTGAAATTTCTCAAGTAACTGTAGTGGTTATCTTAATATACACTGGTGTGCAAAAATTAAGGACGAAGTCGAAAAATTAGCATATCTGCTGAACGAAGAGGCAGAGCGGACAGGAAGACCAATAAGGAGATTAAGTAAGGTGATCTACGGTAGCACATGCAGAGATATGCAGGTAGACGTAATGGGGGAGTGTCTGAAGAGTATAAAGCATGTTGTCGGTGTAAGATTGCACGCCGTATAGCAGTTAAAATCACACCGAGTTGCTGCCTCAGCGAGAAATGGCGAATAATCAATCTGTTAGACGATTGACGATGCTTTTACCCGAGGTCGAATCATTGGGAAGTTGGAGGAAGGCCGCAGTGTGACAAGTGTGGCTGCAGAGTTCGGAATTGCTCACAGCATCATTTCACGACTTTGGAGACAATTTCAAACTACAGGAACAGCTATCCGGGGGTTCAGTAGTGGTCGTCCACGAAGAACCACACCCGCAGATGACCGGTACATTGTCTTACAGGCCAGAAGAAACAGGCGGCAGACAGCGGGAGAAATCGCTAGACACACGACACAGGTGACTGGACGACCGATATCGCGTTTTACCGTGGCCAGAAGACTGCACTGTGGTGGTCTGTTTGCACGACGCCCTGTACGGTGTGTACCTTTAACGCCTGCCCATCGGAGAAGGCGTTCTCTGTGGTGCCGGGAACACCGGAATTGGAGAGACAATGAATGGGGACGAGTACTCTTTACAGATGAGAGCAGATTCAGTTTGAGTAGCGATTCTCATCGCATACTCATCTGGAGAGAGCGGGGAAGCCGCAATCATCCCTCGAACATCATTGAAAGGGACAGGTATGGAGGTCGCGGTGTTCTCGTTTGGGGAGGCATCATGCTTGGTAGTCGTACAGACCTTCACATCTTCGACGCAGGTTCAGTCAACGGGACCCGTTATTGTAACGAGATTCTTCTTCCATATGTGCGTCTTTTTAGAGGCACTATGGGTCTGCAGTTCCTTTTCATGGACGACAATGCACCATGTCATCGCACAGTAACTGCCGAACAGCTCTTAGAGAGTGAGGATATTGAACGTATGGATTGGCCGGCACGATCTCCGGATCTCAATCCCATCGAACGTGTACGGGATTTTCTAGGCAGACGCTTGGCAGCTCGTACCTTACCACCAGTAACGATTCGGGAGCTTCGATTGGCGCTGCAAGACGAATGGGCAGCAATGCCTAAACAACTCATTGACACTCTCATTCTCAACATGGGCAGATGCTGCGAAATCTGCCTAGCAGTGAGGGGAGATCATATCCCCTACTAAAGACCGGATGTTTCTTGCTGGACACCCATCACAGGGATGTTTCGGCCTTCAGTCGCATTGCGCTCCATGCTACTTTTTCAATAAAGCTTCTTTTTATCCCTCTGATTTCTCTTTTAGTAAGTGTTGCTTACATTACACATGTCCTTACGTATTGGGGACCTTACGGTATTAAATGTGTTGATTTGGAAAGCTTTTGTACAAAGTTATATTGAAAAAACCGTCTCGTCCTTAATTTTTGCACACCAGTGTATATACACTGCTGGACAATTGCTAAGGACGGATCACAAATTGCTATGTAGCATAACATTAAGCGAGACATGAGGCCTAGTAGGATAAAATATAGTTGCCACACTGTTCAGACATTAGAATAAAGAATATTTATTGTTCTGGAAAGTACAAAAGCTGTGAAGCATCTGAAAGAAAAAAATGTTCATTTGATCTGCGTACGGCAGTGCTTCTCAAACTTTCAATACTGGCGCCCCCCTTATCAATCACATTTTTTAACGCGAACCCCTTGTACATTAATAATGTACTGAATGCAATAATAATGCACTTTTTTTTACGCTAAAGCAATAATCTTAATTATATGCCGTACAAATGCATGACATAAGTATTAAACTTTGTATATGTTGCTTTTAAGCAAAAAAATATTAAGTAATAGGATAATTATTATGTTATTTTTCCTTTCTCTAATTTTTAAATTGGAATATATTGCAAAATGCAGTGGCTGCTTAGAAGACAAAATATAGATATCAGCTTTTTTTAGAAAGAACTCAGTGGGTCAATTCTAATCATATATATATATATAAGCATTCCTTTGAAAAATTTGCTCTGTAAGACAAGCCCATGGAAGTCGCTCATACTTATTAAACTTGTTCTTAATTTAGCATTAATTAATTAGTTATAAAATACTCTGTGCAGCACTGATACATTAAAAGTATACCGGCTGAAGTACCCGCTATTTGCACGATTTCAGTTTTAAGAAAATAAAACATTATTGATATAATCGCTGAATTTTAAGGAGAGAGTAAAGTCAAGTGCGCAACAATGTTTACAAAAATGTAAAATGATTTTTTAAAATCATTGCTCAAATTATATTTAGTTTTAAGCGAACTGTAATTTTAAGCCTCACAGAATTAGCATTTAGAATTGATGTTGAATAATGAACAATAATATAAAAAATTCCGATGAGAAATAATTGTATTATTTTCAATATTTAAAGTGAAAAGACTACAACATGTTTTAAACCTGGAGCAGGCACGCACTCGATACTAATGGTCGAGTGGGGTTATTGCGCCACCCCAATCTTTTTTTTTTTATAATTATTTTTATAGTACACAATAAAAATCGTAATTCCAGAGAATAATTTAATTAAGAGAAAATATACTCACCTACTTTCAAGAACACAGAAAATATTTCGGAAAAAAAGTTATCGCACCGGGAACTCAGTCAAAACAAGTATCTTAAGATTGTAAAAAAACGTTTGTCACTCCCAAAAAAGAGGGAGATATGTGACAAATATATTTTAGTTCACACGTTAAGACTGTCAAACAGGAGGATAGTGTCAGAGCCATTGGTAACAATTAAACAGTTTTGCCAGAATTACCGATTTCATGCACTCTGTGCTCCGCGTGACAGCTCCGGAATAAAAGTGTATTTATTACAATATGGATGTTCAAAAAAAATTATGTAAAACGTTTTTTTCATTATGCTTTTTTATGTTTGGGAATAACTCATAGAAATAAATCTTGGCCAAGTAATCCTTCAAAGAGCTCTCTGTGCTTTTCCAAAAATCATAAAAATATTTTACAAGGAAAAAATCGCAGCAGAAATAGTTTATTTGCAACTTCCCTAAATGAAAAAACAAATACACACACATAAGAGCAGGGACGTAACTAACCGTACAAGTAAGTTCGAAGGTCAAACCGCAGCAGCTACATTCTGCTGCCTAGATCTGATGACAAATATATAACAGTGATGAATTTTTTACCTTCCTAAAAAATTTTTTGGATTATATGGGTCTGGGTTTTGTTTTTTCTCATTTTCGTTTGAAAAGAAGTAGCTTTAATTTTTTATGAAGTAATATCGCAGATATATAAATTATATCAGTGTAAATGTGTATTTTTTTATTATGTCAGAAAGTATTTTGTTTTACTCCATTCCAGTAAATAAATTTTTTTAATCTTTTATTTTCGATATGCTCGCGCCCCCCTTGTACGTTTATCGCGGCCCCCCAGGCTATATAGCACTATACACTTTCACTCAATCCTATTCGGTGAAAAATAAAATTTAATGTTAGAATCTTATATAAATCCCTAATGAATGAAGGAGTCCAAACTTTTTTTTTTTCATATTAACTGTTTAGACGGAAATGGTTAATTGTGAACATTTCACAAGTTGCATAAATTAAAATTAACCGTTATAGTTTACATAAATTTTTAAGGGTACAAAAGATGTATTTCGGCTGCACGAATTAATTTTAAAAGGAATACGGTTACGAAAAAGTAGTACAAATCTATATCTAAAGTAGGGTTGGTTACCTTAGATATTGTCAAACACAACAATGTATTGGAAGCCAATTCCACAATTCGTTGTTATAAAAATGTATGGAAAATTACAAGATTTATTTTTGCATTTGTAATTTATATATATATATAATTTTTCCTGGGAGCTTTAAAAGCTAGAGCGGCATCCATCAAAACCGCGGTTCTCTCTCTGTTTTTCCAGATCGCCCCTGACTAAGCCGGCTCTGCCATAGTAAGCGAAAATGCCGGATTTTGTTTGTCAAGATCATTTTATAGCAGACTGCATTTTCATGTATTTTAGATGGTCGTTTTATATTTTCTACATCAATATCTTAATGTCTGAATTTAAAATTACATAAAATTCTTGACATTCGCATCAATGACCATGATAATTTTTATTAGTATATGAATGTGTCATCAAACGATTACATGACTAATATTAACACACACACATTATTTTAACCATTTAATTGATATCAAGTATAACATAACGCACACAAATTTTCTAAACTTTAAAATAAATATTTCGAAAACTACTTCAGATATACTCAAAATTTTTTATTCCTACGCTTTAGCTTCTCAGTTTTGCTTCTCTATGTAAGAATTTATTGTAATTGTATATTCATCAATTTTTTTTTTTTTTAGTATATTTTTTTGCTCTTAGCATGCGGTTTTCAACCGAATTGTATGAAATCTTCGAAATATATTAAATGAATGATTGAATATTAACGTCGCACTGTTCAGCTACACGAGGGCTTTTGGCGACGGACCACGTAATTTTGAACCATGGTCAAGTGACGTGGACGACACCTGAGCTGGCACCCCCTCTCCTAAATACCCCACCACACCAACGGGAGGACGTTTCAGCTCTCGACAGATTTAACGTGCATCGCTGCCCTACACGGCGGGTCTTTAGTGGTACTGGGCTCGAACTCGTGACAAGGCAAGCCACGTTCCGATACCTATACCACTCGGCTACCGCGGCCGAAATATATTAAAAGATACCAAAGAAGCTATATAATAAAATTTGAAATTTTTATTATACTCAAACAATTGCTATAACTTATGGTAAATAATTTTTAACTGCGCGATGCATTTTTTTTTTTTTTCGAAATTTCAAATGGAATTTCTAACATAAAATTTCTAGCTTTATAATAAGGTCGAGATTTCAAAACATATCAAGATTTTAATTACTTATTCAGTTAGCCTTTAAAAAAGATAAATGTTGAGAGAGGGTATATTTTGTATAAATAGATATTTTGAACAATATATAATTCAAATGTTTTTCAATAGCTTGAATTTAAAATTGGTTTTTATGTTTATTTATATGCATAAATGTCTACTGTAAATGTTTCCGTATATTTTTGATTACCATTTATTCAAACATTCAAGTTATAAACAAAATGTGTGAAAATCTTCATTCATGTTGTCTTTAATGTAAACTGAAGTTCAAGCACTTAAAATTCAAATATAATTCGGTGTATTTTAACAATATATAACCAGGCACTGTACTTAAACTTCCCTGAACACTTAGGCTTTGAAATCTAAAAAAAAACTAATAAATCTTAATTAGTTTTTTTTTTTTCGTTATTATTTTTTTATCAAAGTGTAAAGAAAATGTTTCAAATGATTTGATGAAGTTTAAATTTATTCATTTTTAGTGGTTGGAAAATTGAAAAGGTTCCAAATTTTAAAAAGTTTGATGTTTTATTAATTTTTTTCGGTATCCTATAATAAAATAATCATGTTTCAAAAACTGAAAGCTTTGAATAAGAAAAATGAAGCGAAAGAGAATATACTTAAAAAAGATATATAATTTGTCTAACTATATAAAATAGCAGATTGCCCTGACACGCCCCAACTTGTTACAGTTTGAAATTAATATGAAACCAAAGGGAATTGTAACATATTTTACTTATGCGTTGGGACTTTTGGAAACTTTTAAAATACAAGCTAGCAAAAGAAACACACACTTCTTGGGTTGTAAAGAAATTTCTCCCCGATTTTTTACGATTGGGGGGTCAAACACGGGGTTCCCTGTGAGCCATAAAACTCCTGCTGTGTTGCTTCCTCCGTCCCTCATTATCTTTCAAGATGTTAAACCTTAAAGGGAAAGGATTTCAGAAAAGTGCGGCTAATCCGCTTTTGAAAACGTTACTTGAAGGCAGAAAAATCCGTGCAGTCCATTTTCGAAGCCTCTCTAGAAGGGCGGAAAAATACGCTCTGTCCTGTGGAGGGTTAAAGAAAGGTATCAGTACGGAATATGTCCGCCGTGGAGTGTGATGCAACATTCCACACGTCGTACCATACTTTGCACAACATTATCCAGCAGCTGTTCAGGCAATTTATCCCATTCCTCTGTGAGTGCACGGATGAGGGGTGTTCTTGTTTGACGGAGGATAGTTTCGACCAGCAACTTGCCTCCCAAAGCATCCCACACATTTTCAATGGGGTTTAGATCTGGAGAACGCGCTGGCCATACGAGACGTTGAATACCCTCGCTGTCTAGACAATCCTGAACAGCGAGTGTTCAATGACATGTTGCGTTGTCGTCCATAAAAACAAATTTATCACCGACAGCCCCACGGAAAAGACGAACATGAGGAAGTAGAACTTCATCAATGTATTGTTGGCCCGTCATAGTCCCATTCGCAACCACATGCAGGCGTGTGCGGCCATTGATCATGATGCCGGCCCACACCATGATACTGCATGTCGGATATCGGTCCTTTTTCTGGATATTTTTTCGACGATAAGCAGTACCACTCTCGCGCCAGATCAGTTGGCGTCTACAATCCGATGACAGACTGAACCTACTCTCATCTGAGAATAGTACGCATGCCCAGTCCTGTTCAGTCCAATTGTGATGCTCGTGACACCATTGCAAACGGGCAGTACGGTGCTGTCTGGTCAATGGGTCACACACAACAGGTCTGCGGGCGCATAGTCCTCCCCTCCCCTCAAACGTCTGGCAACAGTTTTCGGGAGATCTGCTTTCGTGAGGCAGCAAGAAACTGATTTGCCACCTGCTGAGCTGTGGTGCGCCTGTTCCTTTTGCTGATAGGACGATATATCTGTCTTCTGCAGGCGTCGTACTTTTAACACGACCTCCCCGTGCCGTCTACTACACATTCCAGTAGTTTTAAATGGCTTCCACAGCCGTGAAACAACGCTGTGAGCGATGTCGAACTCCTGGCAACATCTCTTATTTTCGCCCTTCTTCGATCTTTCAATAATTCGGCCACGCATAAAATCATCTATGTGATGTCGGGAAGACATGCCAAAAATTTTAAGTTCGTCTATTAAATCTTTCCTGTAAAACTTTGATTTGAAACAACAACTGTCCACACGCGTCAAAACCTTTAAAGCTCTTATGAACGCTATCACGTGGTGAACAGACGTGGAAAAAAATTTGCATACTCATACTTCTTACTAATATCTCGCACTTATTATAATTTTCCACATTTTGCTTCCTTTCATTTTGTGGTTGCTATGGATGATAGTGTTATCCGTCCTTAGCAATTGTCCAGTAGTGTATATATATATATATATAAACCACTATTTAATTATTTTAGTATAAATAATTTTATACTATTTGACAAATGCTGCTATTCAGCCAATAATGCTATGCTTTGAATTTGTATTTGAGTCTAGAATCTGGCTATAAGTTGTTTATTGTGTTGTTGTTGTACGCCCGCATTGGTCAGCAGTGCTAGACTAGGTCCATGACATCGTACACTTTCAGAAAGTCTAACAACAGCAAGGGATCGTCTGCTAGATCCTGCTTGGTGAGCACAAGGCACTCGAGGATGTGAGCATGCGTGGACGGCGCAGAAGAACAGTTCGTGCACATTTCAAAGCTCTTGCATCCTTCGGAAAATTTCATTGTTTTGATATGGACACTTGTGTGTGTGTGTGGAAAGCGTTCTAGAAGAGTTTGATCCTGTCTTGTAAAACCGTGATCCAGAGAGCCTCCAGGACGAGAACACTGATACCAATGGTGCTCTGGGGGGATCCAACCTGTCTTATTCTGGTATTTAGTTCTATAGAAAATCTCCAAAAAAGTGAGGGGTGCTGACGGCTCTGGTACCTTGCAAGCGCCAGACTTGGCCAAAGCGTCCGCAATCTCATTTCCCTCTAGATCTATGTGAGAGGGAATCCACTGCAGATGAATTTGATGCGATGTGAAAAGTCGTTTTAACTTGGTGAGTATTGACACTCCAACATTATCTCTCACACTTTGCCAATTGGACAAGTGCTGTATTGCACTTCTACTATCAGACAGTATCCAAATCTCTTTTCCTGTTGGAAGAGATGCAAGAGAACCAAGGGACTCATCAATAGCTATTAGCTCAATGTGAAAAACCGAGCAACCGTCTGGATTTCTCTGAATTCTTAAGATATGGTCTTGTGATTTGATGTAACTTCCACTGCCAGATCGATAATAATCGTCTCTTCTGCCATCCGTATACACCTGAACGGCGTCAATTGGTATAATTGTACATTAATTCAGCACGGGATATGCATTTTTAACTATGTAATGGATTCAGAAATTTTATCTATTATTTTTAATAGGATTTCACTCAGTATTATTAACAAAAATGTCGCAAAACTTGTTAAACCCCACTTTTAATTTAATTATTTTATATATAAGATCTGTCCTAAGACAGCAATGTTCTTATAAAACTGTAGCCTCCATATTTTCTTAAATACCAATACTTGTATTTGGAATTCATTTATTTTTATTATTCCATTGATTTCTGTATCTCTAGTATAGAGAATTATTAACTATATATATATATATATATATAAGCTAGTATATCCGTTCTTCGCACGGGTAAATTGAAAAATAAAATTATAGATATGGACGAATAAAGAAACTTCTAATGAGTTAATGTTAAGTGAATTGCAAAGTAAACATCAAGGAAAGAACGATTTTGTAATTGGAACAGCGAAATCACTTTAATAATAAAAATTGAATTAAACGGTATTGGGAATCAATTTTCAAAAATCTCATTTTCTTGCGGATCTTTACTCTATGAAAGGAATCCGCTTACCAAATTTCAATACTGTATGTCTAATAGTTTAAAAATGAAAATAATTATGTATGACGCCTCTTAGGCCCCCACAGTGCCCCTTGGGATACGATTTCCCATAAACCCATTTTGTAGAGGATCTGTACTTTATAAAATGAATTTGCGCACCACATTTCAAGACTGAACATCTAACAGTTTAATAATGGCACTAATTATCAATAACGCCCCTTAAACCCCGTAACTCCCCTTAGGGTTTGATCTTTGTGAAATCCGTTCTTAGCGAATGTCTATTCTATGAAAAGAACCTACCTACTCAATTTCTACTCTGTAGGATTAACAGTTTCAGAGATATCGTGATTAGTCAGTGAATCAGTGACTCAGAGAATGAGTCGCTTTTCTCCTTTATATACACTCATGGACAAAAAATTTAGCTCACAAAGAAATAATTGCGAGATCGTAACGAAACTTGGCATGAAGGTACATGACAGGAAGAAATGCAAATGATTAGAAATGTGGCGTGATTCCACACTACGTTTAGCCGGTAGAGGGCGTTAAACGTCGCTCTACGTTTAGTATAAAACAGATAACCTTTGCTTGTTTAAGTGTGCTGAATAGTTTACAAAGAAGGAACTGAAGTAGACAAGCAATTACGCCGTTTTCAAAGACAATAGGGGAAGCTGTCGCAGTTTGAGAGGGGGAGAATTCTCGACATGATGGAAGCTGGGTGGTCATCTAGGCTACTCTGATTGTGTTGTGAGTTGGTATTGGGACCGGTGGATCCCAGAGATGTTATTTACATGAAGAACAGGCTCAGGACGCCTTCGACAGACCTGTCGTCGAGAAGACCGCCACATCGTAAGAAATGCACGCGAACAGCAAACTGCTTCATCGACCGCCATAAAGGTTCAGGTAGAAACTTCTCTAGAGGCCTCCGGGTCTTCTCGAACCATACAAAGGCGCAGAGCTGGAAGACATTTGGGATCGCGTCGCCCATTACGTGTGCTGCCCTTGACTCCCACCCATCAATGCCTCCTCATTTTTCTACATGACAATGCTCGCTCTCACACGGCAAGGGTGTCACAAGACTGTTTCCGAAATGTTACTACGTTTCTATGGCATGCTCGATCCCCAGATTTGTCTCCAATCAAGCATATATATCTGGAATACTTTGGGACGATGAGTTGGGCATCCCACGAGCTAGAACGAACTAGAGGCAAGGTTACAGCAAATATGAATCGAAATGTCTCAAGACATCATACAGAACTTTTATTCCTCAATGCCCGATCGTATCACATCGTGCTAGAGTGGGTTCAACAGGGTGTGGGGGTATAAGCTAATCCACATACTTAGTTTAAACACGCAACCAAGTCGGACAAGCATGGTCTTTGTTTAACTAACTAAAATTAGATGATCGCGGGCGTCGGCACCGAAGGCGCCTATTCCCAGAAGGATGGGAGAAAAAGATAGACCATGATGGGAAAATTTAAACAAATAACGAAAACTCCCACAAAAATGGGGAGGGATGACGTACCCCAAAGCATGAGCGTTCTAACGAAGCAGAGCGCCGGCGGGGGGAGGGGAAGAACGCAGGAAAGAAGACGAGACGGCCGAAGGCTGCAAATCAAGTCGGTGAAAAATCACCTCAGAACCTAGAGTGAAAGATGCAGTGCAGTGCAACTAAATCATGTTGTTAAGAGTGTGAAAAGAGTGTTTGTTGTGTTATGGTGGGGGGAGCGGGTTTCTCCACTTCGTATGGTCTTTATTTTATTTAATTATCATAAACATATACAAAACAGTAAAATTAAAATAGTGGTAATTATTAAATTTACATCCAGCACGAGCAATATATAAAAATAATTGAGATACAATAACGGAGTCTATTTACAATGTTTCGGTGCTACCTGCAAGCAATAAGTAAAAGCGATGGCGCCACATCACCCCCTGGGGTGAAAAATAATTTAGGTTTGAAAAAAAATTGAGCCGATTGTGATCATCGAGGTCTAGAGAACCAAGCAGTAATTGTGATCAGCTAAACCTGAAGAGGGGGCGGAAGCGAGGATCTGGTAGCCTGAAGAGGAGGCGGAAGCGAGGATCTGGTAGCCTAAAGAGGAGGCGGAAGCGAGGTTCTGGTAGCCTGAAGAGGAGGCGGAAGCGAGGTTCTGGTAGCCTGAAGAGGAGGCGGAAGCGAGGTTCTGGTAGCCTGAAGAGCAGCATAAGCGAATAGTGACGCCAGCACCACAGGCAAATAGAGATAAAAAAAACGGCATGCAGGAAAAAAGGAAGTCTGGTAGAGATAGTCAGGTGACCGCTGCAACGAGTGAAGTCATCAGCACAGCAGGAGATGCCAGGAGATCAGACAGAAGCTGCAACATCAGCACGGTAGAGGCAGGCAGAGAGAGACATTCGCTAGTCGTCCAACAGCGGCAAAAAAATAGGCAGCTATATCCGGGAGCGTTCCAGCAGCAGCAAATGCAGGCAGAGGTATCCGAAAGCGGTTCCGCAACAGCAGGCTAGTCCAGGGTCACCAAATGTGGTGGTAAGCTAATACACATACTTAGTTTAAACACACAACCAAGTCAGACAAGCATGGTCTTGGTTTAGCTAAAATTACTAAAATTAGATGATCGCGGGCGCCGGAGGCGCCTATTCCCTGAAGGATGGGAGAAAAAGATAAACCATAATTAAAAAAAATTAAACAAATACTGAAATCTCCCACAAAATCGGGGAGGGATGACGTACCCCAAGGTTGAATTAACACAAACATATATACAAAACAGTAAGATTAAAATAGTGGTAATTATTAAATTCACATCCAGCACGAGCAATATATAAAAATAATTGAGATACAATAGTGGAGACTATTTACAATGTGGTGGCGCTACTTGAAAGCAATAAGTAATAGCAATGGCACCACATCAGGATTCAACAGGGTATTAAATCATCCGTTCTTTTGCCTTTTTCTCTGAAAAATAAATTATCATTTTTTTCTTTGATTTTCTAATCATTTACTTATATCAAAGTAGTCAATACGTTTATTAAATGTCGTTTCATTTTGACGACTCCTTCTTGGTGTGCTAATTTTTTTGTACATGAGTGTATACAGATAAACATATATTATGTAGGTAGGAATGCATATATGTATCTCTCTCTATATATATACACACACACACACTTAATCCCTATTTTTTCCCTAAAAAATTTATAAGAAATTAGATTGTATCTTGCAGCCAATTTCAACAAGTATGCAGAAAAAAATTTAAGGGGGCACATAACCCTAAAAATGACGATTTTAACGAATTTTGTTTTTTATTGCCTTATTTTAGTTGTGTGATCTTTTTAAATATGTTTATAAAATTTGGTAGCTCTAGCTGCATTATTTAGCGAGTTATTTAAATTTTTTTGACAGTATGTTGAAGCGAAACCAAAACTAAAGGACACGCCGTCTGCTTCTTATGCAGACGCTATCATCCTAGCCTAAACAATTTCGATTGATTTACTTTTACACGCGATTCTAAAGCTTTATACTTTAATTAGAAGAGAAGTGAATTAATTCGTTTGTTTTTATGCAAGACAGAAACGTTATTCCATTTTGCTCTCTTTGCATCTTTTTTTCTTATTCTATAACCATTAGTATCAAAACAAAAGGCTTTTTTCAAAGCCAATTATATAATCAATTTATCTCTTTATAATTTTAAATATTCATTTGAATACCTTTTTATTAATAAGTAAACTTTAATTCATCATGCCCAGACAAAAGCGATCGAGTCTTGTTAGTAAACAAAAAGCTAACAAGAGATGGTGCAGTGAACACTACAGTCATGAAACTGATGTTTTCAGAAAAAGATAAAACTTCTATTTCCTCAGCATTACCAGAAAGAAATATGAGATGCCAAACTTTAGAAGACAGCTGCTTGAACGATTTAAATTGTTGTGAAAATTCTGAAGCCCCTCATTATGTGATAATGGATATACAGTTTTTAAGAGGACTTTTAAAAAACTTATTGTGTGATGTTTGTAAATCGTATTCACTAAAAATTGACATTCGCGAAAAGCTTGGGGGGGAATTTTCTAGAAAAATCTCTGTATTTTGCACTTCTTGCGATATAATTAAATCAAGTAACTTTACATTCAGACGAATTTCTGACGGTGAAAGTAATGAAAGCCAATCATTCGACATAAACATGCGCATGGTGCAATCATTTTTAAGTGTTGGGAAAGGCTGTGGAAAATTTTTGTATGTTAATGAATATGGATTTACCCTCAAGCAGAACATTCTCAATACATATAAAAAAAAAGTTACGTAAATCTCTGGTTAGATCTACAGAAAAAAGCTTGAATGATGTTCGAAGTCAGGTGAAAAGTGCTTATCAAAATAATAGTACCATTACTGATATAGATGTTACTTTTGATGGTACTTGGTTGACTCGGGGACATTCATCTCAAACAGGTGTAGGTTGCGTGATTGAGCTTCTTACTGGATTTGTCATGAATTTTGAAATTATGTCGAAACGCTGCATTGAATGTGAACACGCAAAATCTGGTTTGGGAGAAAATTCAGCAGAATTTCATGTGTGGTATGAAGGCCATATATCTCCATGTGCTATCGATCACATAGGATCATCTTGTGCCATGGAACAAGAGGCTGCTCTTAAATTATGGTTTAAATGGGTATAGATTAAAAAATGGTTTTCGATACACGACACTATTGTCAGATGGTGATGCAAAAACATATCAATATTTAAATACTAAGGAAGTTTATGGTCCTGAGATAAAAATAAAGAAAGAAGAGTGCATAAACCATGTTAGCAAGAGGCTAGGTACATCTTTACGAAAAGCTGTTTAAGAATGGCGGGCAAGAGGTGTTTCCTTGGGAGGGAAATCCCGTGGCAGTTTAAAGGAAGAGACAATTAAAAAATTGTCACGTTACTATCAAAATGCTATTCTCTCGAACAAAGGTGACGTAGAAGCGATGGAAACTGCAATTTATGCAACATTGTTTCATAGTATATCAATGGAACAAAAACCTCAACATTTTAAATGTCCAACTGGAAGAGATTCTTGGTGCTTCTTCCAGGCTGCTCTTGCTCGTTTAGAAGTACCGGGTTCTCACGTGAAGCATGTGAAGACACCCTTGAAGGAAGCTCATTTAGCCAAAATTATGCCAATATATCAAAGATTAGCTTCAAATGAACTCCTTCAAAGATGCATAAGATGTGTGACACAAAATGCAAACGAGAGCCTTCACAGCATCACATGGGGTAAATGTTCAAAAGAAACATCAGCGATACTACGTCGAGTAACTATTGCTGTTTGTGATGCAGTTTTTGAATTCAATTTTGGTACAAAAAAATCATTAGAAAATTTGCAAAAGGAAAATGGGCTTGCTTCAAATAAACAATAAAAAATGTTGGCTGTTTGGCGAGACTACCGTAGAGTTTATCAGAGGAAAAGAAAAAGATTGGCAGTGTACGCAATTGCTCGAAAAAAAGTTGCGTTAGCAAAAAAGCTGCGAAACGCCTCATTCATTAAAAAAGAAGGAATCACATGAACGGGGTGGTTTTTAATAATATTTATTTACAATTATAATATGAACATAAAATGAATGTTTTATAATTTCAAAACAATTTGTTAGTGTATTTGATACATATTGTAATATTTTAATACATTTAATTTTAATATATTTATTTAAAAATATTAAATAACTTAGAATATATTACTTGTCTTAAAATATTTAATATGACCTAAATTGCAATATATGTAAGAATGAAGGCCAAGGTTTAGTTCTTTCATATATTTTATTGACTTTCAAAAGTTTAAACGTTTTTCACGACTTTATATTTTTCATCGTGATCATATATTTAAAATGCCAAGTCTTTATTTATTTTTTTTTTTTTTTTTTTGTATTCATTATAAATCTTTGAAATTTTTCCTGGTAGTTTTGAATAAAATGTTTGATAATTCTGTGCATAGCATAAGGATTTATATAAGGAGCTATTTTTTAAAAGATCCATAAAGTTAGATATATCTGCTTTTTTTACTGTTTTGTATCACTTCATTCCATTTAATCTTAATTTATTTCCTTTTTAATATGTGCTAATTAAGGCTGAACTTTGCATTAAAAATGCTTAGCACAACTTGAATTTTAATATATATTTGAATGGATACTATATTTTAGCTCTTTCAATTATTTTTTTTATTTCAAAAACTTTAAATTGCTTTTTCTCAGCCTCTTATTTTTCATGATGATCATGTGTTTGAAATGCAAGGCTTTTTTATATTCACTATAAAATTTTGAAACTTTTTCTGGTTGTTTAAAATAATATGTTTGATAATTCTGTGCATGGAATAAGTATTTAGATGGACAGTTATTTTTTTAGAAGTCTATAAAGTTAGATATAGCTGTTTTTTTACTGTTTTTATAGTGTCTAACAGAAAAAAAATTCTAAAAATAAAAGTATCACTTGTAACACCAATCCCACGCACAGAATTGGGGGAAATACTTCCAGGAAAATCAGAAAAAAAAAAGATCAAAAATATTCAAATTTGTAAAAGTAGTAGGAATTTTAATAATTTTAAAAATTTAAAATTATTGTTTGCTTAAAAATAGTATTTTGCTTATGAAATGTTTATTATAGATGTGTTCGAATACAGTGCATGTAATTTTTTATTCTTCTAACTATCTAGGTAAAAGAAATTATGTACAGGGTACCCCCGTGTTCCCTTAATGAAAGTAATTTCAAATTTGTAAATTCATGTGTTTTTAAAAAGATAAAAACATTCACAATTTTAATTATTTTCCAAAAGAAATAAAAAAAACAATGTTAGTATAAAAATAAAAGCCGTCATTTATTTATTTCATCCCATGCTTGTTTATCATTGTTATAATTAATAAATATCGATTAATTTCTATAGAAGGTGAAATGTAGCACACACACACACACAAAGTACAAAAGAAATAAAAATCATAAAAAAAAGGGGAAAAAATTGTTTAATCATTATAAATATGAAAAAGAGAATCTTAATAATCTTCCCTTAAATCTTCTCTCTATTGTAAGAATATCGATTAAAAACAAAATAGGCTATCAGTAATATATACAAGCCTGTCAGATCTGTATGATTAATACTCTAAATAAATCCAAAATTTCATAGCTGAAGCTTGCAATGTGATTCGAATACGAGACAGTCTGAGGAAATGTATGATGCGTTTAAATACAAAATAAAAACAACAATTAATGAAATTTGTAAAAAAATATTTTAGATACATAATCTTAAATTAAAAAACTAAACATTTAAACAATTCTTGCTTCTCACAAGAGATTTTTTTAATTGAAACAAATACAAACATAAAGCAAATACGTACGTTTACTTCCCAAGGCTGTTTATTAAAAAAAAATTTACAAACAAAATTTCATGTTTTTCACTGAAGTCTTGCGCTTCTAATTGATTGATTGAATAATATTGTCGCACTGTTCACCTACACGAGAGCTTTTGGCGACGGACCACGTAATGCAGAACCATGGTCAAGTGACCTGGACGACATCTGAGCTAACAACTCCGTCTCCTAACTACCACATCACACCAACGGGAGAACGTTTCAGCTCTCGAAGGATTTAGTGTGCATCGCTGAATTACACGGCGGGTCTTTAATGGTACTGGGATTGAACTCGTGACAAGGCAAGTCACGAGACGATACCTATATCAGTCGAGTACCGCGGCCACCTTGCACTTCTGAACTCGAGTACAGAGTATGATGTTTGAGTGTCGATTCTGCTAAATACCACAAAGTACAGTATTTAGACACATATAAACAAAATTTGTATCTTGTCTTCGTATCCGCGTCTTGCATTAATCCCCTGTGTAAAAATATTTAACTGCTTTACGTTTATAAAAATGCTTAAATTATAATAATTCTAATAAATTAATTATAATAGTTTTAATATTGTTTAGATCAAAAATACCCAGTTAATTTTATTTATAGTTATTTGTATAAAGAAATTCTATTACTATATATATATACTAGCCGTTACCCACCCGCTTCACTGGGTATTTAACGATGTTGTATAAATGTATAATGTTTACATATATATGATTTACTGATATCAAGCATTAAGAATTCGCGCGATTGTATTGAAAAATAAATTTATAGCTGTAACTCTCCCCTCTTGATATAAAAAGGACATAAATTAAAATATCTAATTTCTATTTATAACTAAAACAGAAGTAGAAAGATTTTTTGCCCTCCCTTAACCTAATAATCAAGTGGATTCCCACCAAAGCAACTTTCAGTGGATCTCTACTCCATAAAATAAATATGCGTGCTAAATTTCAAGTCAAAATCTAACAGGGCAAAAACGGAATTTTTATCATCAATACCTCTTTGAGAGCATTCTTAGCGGATTCCAATTCAACAAAAGAAGCATGGAAACCAAATTTTATTATTATAGTCTTAAGAGTTCGAAAACGGGAATTTTGTCTATCAATACGCCCCAATAACTCTCCCCGCTCCCCCTGGAGTTCATTTCCGTAAAATCCATTCTTAGTGGAACTCTATTCAATTATAAAGAAACGTGCACAACAAATTTCAAGTAAATGGGTTAAATTCAAAAACAGGAATTTTTCTATAACACGCCTTAATCCCTTGCAATCCCACTCCTTTGGGGGTGCGTTTTCGAAAAACCCTTTGTAAAAGGAACTCTATTCCATGAACGGAACATACTTTCTAATTTTCAAGAAGATGAGTATTAGTGGAAAAGCTGCATTATTTATCTATTACGCCCCTTAATCCCCCCATTGATCCTTGGGGATCAATTTTCCCCAAACTATTTTGTAGCGGATGTTTACGCCACGAAAGGAATCCGCTTATATACCAAATTTTAAGACTACGTCTACTATTTTAAAAATGGAAGTAATTATCTATAACGCCCCTTAATGCCCTGCAAAGCCACTTAGGTAGCGATTTTCACAAAACCCATCTTATAGCGGATCTCTACTCAATGAATGGAATATTCTTACTCACTTTCAAGATTTTACATCTAATACTTTGAAAAAAGGAGTTAATTGCCTATAAAGCCCCTTAATTCTCCACAACGCCACTTGGGAGTCGATTTTTGAAAACCCATTTCGTAGCGGATCTCTACTCTATGAAAGGAATTCGCTTTCCAAATTTCAAGACTATACGTCTAATAGTTTAAAAATGGAAATAATTATGCATAACGTCCCCTAAGCAACCTCAACGCCCGTTGGAGGTTGATTTTCGTAAAAATCATTATATAGGGAATCTCTAATTTATGACAGAAATCTGTGTACCAAGTTTCAAGACTGTACATCTAATAGTCTAATAATGGAAATAGTTATCAATAACACCCCTTGGGGTTCGATCTTTGCAAAATCCGTTCTTACATGACGTCTACTCCATGAAGGGGACCTAACTACCAAATTTCAAATCTGTAGGTTTAATAGTTCAGGAGATATCGGGATGAGTCAGTGAGTGAGTGAGTCGCTTTTCTCCTTTATATATATATATATTAAAGATTTTGTCATGAATATTCATCTTTCCAGTTTAAAGATACTTATATAGTAACCTTAACATTTTCAAATTACATTTAAAATAACTTATACCTTTAGTTTTATTTTAAACCTAATAATATTTGTTCATGCTTGTCGCAAAAACCGTGGGCCAGACGGTGCTGTCTGTGTATCTCCAGTTACTATGTGTTTAGGTGAATAAAAATAGAGAGTGTTTTACAGTCCATGTGTGAGTTGTGTTATTGAGCTTTCCCGGGTGTAGTGATCAAACATTTTGGTCCGACTTTCCCGGAGTTCAACAAGCAACTATGGTTTTTGTGCTTTATTAGTTGAGTATTTGGTGATGAAATTTGTGAATTGGTGAGTGCTTCTATTCTTAATGATGGTTTTAGGAATTATTTGGTTGTGTTCGCAAAAGTTGATGTTAATAGTTGAATAGTTTTAACGGATATCATGGTTGAAATTAGTGTTTGTAGATTTTGTGTTGATTATGATATTCTTGTTGTGTGTTTTTGTATACTTTCTTATTCTCAATAGTGTAATTTAGGTGCTTTCAGTTCCGAGTAGTGCGTTTAGTTCTGAGGTTGTGAATATCATATTACAAATGCTTTTTGGTTGAAAATAGTGTATATTATGTAGATGTGACAAAATAAGTTTAGAAATCGCGTTGAAATTAAATCTAAAGAAAGACGAGCTTATCTCGGTTGCTGTGGAAATGGGGGTTTGGTGATTCCTCGCAAAGCTAAAATAATAGATTTAAAAAGAGTTAATTGAATTATATAAGTGCCGTTTATAAAAATGATATTGAATTTGTGCGTAGTCTTGTTGAAAATGCTTTAGAGAAAAGTAAACAAGAGGCTGAGAAAAATGAGCGCGAGGCTGAAATTCAATTAGAAAAAATTAAATTATCTCAGATTGAAAAACAATTAGAATTGGAGAAGGTTAGGAAGGAATCCGAAAAAAATCCTCAAACTCTTGAAAGCGGAGAACCAAGCTCCATAACTGATAAATTGGAGAGTTTGGTAAAAAGCATTAAAACTTTGACCGGTTAGGTCAGAGTCCTTTAATTTATTTTTTCATTCTTTAGAAAAGGCATTTCAAATCCAATCCGTGCCTGATGAGCTAAAAGCCGAAATTCTATTAAATATTTTAGGAGAAAGAGTCAATAATTTGCTAATATATGTGAGTTAAGAGGATTTAAGCAATTATGTTAAAATTAAAGAATTAATATTAAGATAGTTTGAACCCACGCCTCAAGAATGCCTGAGTAACTTTAAAAAGGCTCGTAAACTACCATCCGAAAACTGTTCAATTTGCTTCCCGCTTAAGTGCAACTTTTGATTATTATTGTCAGTTGCGTAAAGTTAATGAATTCAGCTCTTTGTGTGATCTAATAATTTCAGATAAAATATTCGAAACGCTAGATAGAGATACGATGAATCATATTGCAATGAAACAGGGAGAAACATATTTCAAGCCTCAACAGCTTGGGAGGGAATGTGATGTCTATTTATTCGCGAGAGAAAAAGTTTCGAATGAGTTAATGAGCAGAAATCCAGGGAGTGGAGTCAAAACAGATGGGCGAAATAGACAGCAGACGGTTGAAACTTGGCGGCGAGAGAGAAACTCGTCGTATGTTTTCGTGGCCGAAACCAAAACAAATTCTGTTCTATGTAAGGGTAATAATTTTCATCCCCTTTCTAAGTGTTATCAGTTTAAGAAACTGTCAGTTGAGGATAGAGTAGAGGTAGTTAAACGGAATAATCTTTGTTTTCGTTGTTTTTTACCTCATAGATTGAAGGAATGCCGTTCAGAGAAAAATTGTTTTTGCCTTAGACCTCATAATAGCTTGATTCATTTTTCACGTGACAAAACTAGGAATCCCACTCCTACTAGTAATTTAAATTTGGATGCTCCTACTTTTGTTCCAGGGCAGATTGAAGGATCAGTTGAAGCAAATTCACAATCACAGTTTGTGGCGACTGGGTTTGAGAAAGTCAGACTAAAGAAAGTGCTTTTGAGTACTGTTCGCGCACTTGTTAAAAATAAATACTCTCAATGGGTGGAGGTCAGATGCTTGTTAGATGTAGGATCGCAGTCTTGTTTATGTACGAGGGCATGTGCTGAGAAGTTGCAGCTGAAAATGGAGAAAATAAATACTGTGGTTTCGTGTGTTAATGATGCTTCTATGGTTGTTAAAAATTGCGTAAAACTTCAGTTGCAAATAAAGCCAAAACTTTTGAGAGTGAGTTAATGTTGTTAGTAGTTAATAAGATTACAGATCTCATTCCAAACAAGATGATTGATGTAGATGTTAATGTTTCAGAGTTTGTGCCCTTAGCTGATGATAAATTTAATATACCAGATAGAATTGATATGTTACTTGGTGCTGAAATCTTTTACGAATTGTTAAAGCCTGGAAAATTTTATTGTGATAATTCGCATTTAGTGTTACAAAATACGGTGTTTGGTTATGTTGTAAGTGGAAGTGTATATCAAGTTAAAGAGAATCGCGTTCATTGCGGATTAATTGTTGATGACGATTTAAACAAAACACTGAAAAATTCTGGGAAATTGAGGGTGTTCACATAGAGCTTAAGGTTGATACAGAGGTGTCCTTGTGTGAGGATCATTTTGTGCGCACTCATAGGAGGAATTGTGAGGGTAGGTATGTAGTATCGATAGCATTAAATAAAGATCCGTCTTGTTTAGGAAACTCCAAAGATATTGCTATTAGGCCAGTGCTTCTCAAACTTTCAATACTGGCGCCCCCTTTTCAATCACAATTTTTATCGCGCCCCCCTTATACATCAATAATATACTGAATGCAATAATACTGCACTTTGACGCTAAACCAACGATCTTTATTATAAACCGTACAAATTCATGACATAAGTATTAAATTTTGTATATGTTACTCTTAAGCAAAAAAAAAATTAAGTAATAGTATAATTATGTTATTTTTCCTTTCTCTAATTTTTAAATTGGAACATATTGCAAAATGCGGTGGTTGCTTAGAAGACAAAATATAGATATCAGCTAAATGAAGAAAAATAATTCAGAGGGTCAATTTCTAATCATAAAAGCATTCCTTTGAAAAACTTCGCTCTGTAAGACAAGCCCATGGAAGTCGCTAAAACTTACTAAACTTGTTCTTAATTTAGTATTAATTAATTAGTTATAAAATACTCTGTGAAGCACTGATACATTAAAAGTATACCGGCTGTAGTGCCCGCTCTTTGCACAAGTTCATTAAAAATAAAATAAAACATTATTGATATAAAATCGCTTAATTGTAAGGAGAGTAAAGCCAAGTGTGCGGCAATGTTTACAAAAATGTAAAATTATTTTTTTAAAATGATTGCTCAAATTATAATTAGTTTTAAGCGAACTGTAATTTTAAACCTCAAAAAATTAGCATTTAGAATTGATGTTGAATAATGAACAATAAAAAAAATTCTGATGAAGAATAATTGTATTATTTTTAATATTTAAAGCAAAAAGACTTCAACTTGTTTTAACCCTGGAGCAGGCGCGCACTCGATACTAATGGTCGAGCGGGGTTATTGTGTGAGTCACCCCAATCCTTCTTTTATAATTATTTCTATAGTACACAATAAAAATCGTAATTCCAGTGAATAATTTAATTAAGAGAAAATATACTCACCTGCTTTCAAGGACACAGAAAATATTTCGGAAAAAAAGTTATCACACCGGGAACTCAGACAAAACAAGTACTTTAAGATCGTAAAAAAACGTCTGTCACTCCCAAAAAAGAGGGAGAAATGTGACAAATATATTTTAGTTCACGTTAAGATTGTCAAACAGGAGGATAGTGTCAGGGCCATTGGAAACAAACAGTTTTGTCAGAATTACCGATTTCGTGCACACTGTGCTCGGCGTGACCGCTCCCGGATTAAAAGTGTATTTATTACAATATGGATGTTCTAAAAAAATTATGTAAAACGTTTTTCATTATGCTTGGCTTAGTAATCCTTCAAACTTCCCTAAATGAAAAAACAAATACATAAGAGCAGGGACGTAACTAACCGTACAAGCAAGCTCGAAGGTCAAACCGCAGCAAATACATTCTGCTGCCTACAGCTGATGGCAATAATATATAACAGTGATGAACTTTTTATCTTCCAAATTTTTTTTTTGATTATGGGTCTGGGTTTTGTCTTTCCTCTGAAAGAGTAGCATTTTCGCTTTGAAAAGAAAACATAATAAAAAAATCTCTCATTAAGGGATTACAACAAATCGAATAAAACGTTTTTTATTTGGTTATAGTATCAAAGATAGCTAAAAAATGAGGTTTTGAGGTAGAAACTTTTATTTTTGATGATGTAAAATCGTAGATAATATATATATATATATTATTTCCGTGTAAATGTGTATATTTTTTATTATGTCAGAAAGTATTTTGTTTTATTTCATTCTAGTAAATAAATGTTTTTAAATCTTTTATTTTCGATATGCTCGCGCCCCCCTTGTAGGTTTATTGCGCCCCCCAGGGGGGCGCGCCCCACAGTTTGAGAAACACTGTATTAGGCGACTTAATTCATTGTGGAAACGGTTGTCTAGAGATTCTAGGTATTTATCGTTGTATGCGGAATTTTTGAAGGAGTATGAGGAGTTAGGTCATTTGGAAAGGGTAGTTGAGTCAAGTGAACCACCCACACATTACTACATACCCCACCATGGTGTATTACGCCCTGAAAAACTGACTACTAAACTAAGAATCGTCTTTAACGGTTCATCCCCCACCACAACAGGCATAAGCCTTAATGACATTTTATTGAAAGGTGAAGTGAAGGAAGATGTGTTTGAGACAATATCTCGTTTTAGAAGACACAAATTTGCTTTTACGACTGATATCCAAAAGATGTACAGGCAAATATTAATAAATCCTGATCAGCAGGATTTGCAACGCATTATATGGAAACATGGACTAGATGCAGAAATTTTAACGTACCGACTAAAGACTGTCACTTATGGGCTGTCCAACGCACCCTTCCTTGCCATAAGGACCCTGCAGCAGTTGGCGAAGGATGAAAAATCGAGATTTCCTTTAGCTTCTGAAACCCTGTTATATAATACCTACATGGATGATATTGAGAGCGGAGCGCCGGATTTGGAGACTGCTCAACAATTGCAATCGCAACTGAAAGATGCCCTGCAATCTTGTGGAATGAACCTTCATAAGTGGTCATCTAATTCTCCTGAGTTATTAAATAGTTCGTTGTCATCAGACGTCGAGCATTCATTTTCTACTGACATTGACTTATCTGTGAAGACATTGGGAATTAGTTGGAAGCCATTTGAAGATTGTTTCGTGTTTAATGTATCTGTTTCAGCTAAACATATATATACAAAACGTGAAGTTTTAAGTGTAATTGTGTGTGCTAAGCTATACGACCCTTTGGGTTTCTTAGGCCCAGTGATTGCGAAAGCAAAGGTGTTTCTGCAGCAATTATGGCAATGTAAACTGGATTGGGATGATGTGTTACCTAATTTAATTGCCAACGAGAGGAGAGAATTTGTGACAACATTAAAATGTATCGAGGAAGTGAAAATTAACAGATTTATTATGGCTGACAATAATGTTAGAATTGTTCTCCAAGGATTTGCGGATGCATCTGAAGCGGCCTACGGAGCGGTCATTTACCTACAGTGTTTTCTCCACAACGGCGCTGCCAAAGTGAGCATTCTTGGCAGCAAATCTCGTGTTGCACCAATTCGAGTTATTTCCATACCTCGACTCGAGCTTTGTGCCTGTGTTTTATTAGCTCAACTCGTCAAGAAAATACGCTCCACTTTGAGGTTAAACATAAGTGATATTGTGCTACATACGGATTCAACTATTGCATTGGCATGGTTAAATACACCCCTGCCAATCGTTTAAAAACCTTCGTGGCCAATCGTGTCGCCAAAGTGCAATAATTGACTGAAGGTTTCCAGTGGAACCATGTGCCATCTGTTCTCAACCCAGCAGATCTTGTGTCTCGGGGATTGCGCCCTTGTGACCTTCCAAATTTAAGGTTATGGTGGCATGGTCCACAATTCCTTGAAAAAGGTAAGTTGTCAAGTGAAGAAACAAGTTTGTCACCAGTTAAGGAATGCGAGTATTCTAAGGAACTGAAAACTGGTTCGAGTTCTGATATAATTACATCTAGTGTTTGTATTTCAACTAATTGTGTATCTTCTATTTTATCTACATTTGTTATGTAAAAGTAATAGTTATATGAAAATTGTTCGTATATTTAGTTATGTGTTAAGATTTAGTAATAGTAGAAACAAACGTAAACTAACATTGAGTGGTCCCCTTTCTGCTACAGATATAGACCAAGCAGAAACTAAACTGATCAGAATGGTCCAAGAACAGGTTTTTTTGCCTGAGATTAAGAGCTTACAAAGTAAAGGAGTTGTCTCACCTAATAGTAAACTTAGAAATTTAAACCCCTTTATAGACAGTGATGGATTATTAAGAGCTGGAGGACGGCTGAGTAATTCAGATTTACCATATGTTAATAAACATCCTGTGATTTTACCAGGAAATCATAATTTAACTCTTCAAATAATTGCCCATTTCCATAGAAAGAATCTGCATACTGGTGCTTCTTCTCTTCTACACTATGTAAGGGAAAAGTTCTGGCCATTAAATGGTCGTTCATTATGCAGAAAAGTAGTGCATGAGTGCCTTGTCTGTTTTAAAAGCCGACCCATGTTACTTCTCAGCTAATGGGTAATCTATCCCGTGATAGAGTAGTCCCAGATTACCCGTTCAACTGTTCTGGTGTGGATTTTTGTAGCCCATTCATGATCAGGTACAAAAATCAAACAAAAGGAATTTGGCATAAAATTTATATTTGTGTATTTGTATGTTTTGTGTATAAAGCGATTCACATAGAAATTGTGTCGGATCTTACATCTGATGCTTTTATTGCTACATTAAAAAGATTTTTTAGTCGCAGAGGTAAATGTGCTAAATTGTATTCCGATAATGGGAAAACATTTGTAGATGCCAATAAAGAGCTCAAGAGATTTTCTAAAACTTATTGAGGATTGAGATGATAATTTAGCAGGTTTCTTATCCGCTGAGGGTATAGAAGGGAAGTTTATACCACCTAGAGCGCCATCCTTTGGTGGTCTTTGGGAAGCTTCGGTTAAGTCAATAAAGTACCATCTTAAGAGAGTTGTCAGTGGCTCAAATTTAACCTATGAGGAATTTCTAATTGTTTGTATCCAAATAGAAGGAATTTTAAATTCCAGACCACTGTGTGTGCCCTTTATCGAGCAATTCGGATGACTTGAACGCTTTAACTCCAGCCCACTTTTTCATAGGCCCACTTTTTAACTATGACTTCTGTGTAGTCGAGCCCAATTTAATTGAATTAAAAAAGAATGCCCTTAAAAAATGTCAACAGATAACCAGACTAGTACAACTAATTTGGAATAAGTGGCACAGATGTTATCTTAGTGAATTACAACAGCGCAATAAATGGCAATTTAAAAAACAAAATGTTAAGGTGGGTGATTTGGTAGTTCTCATTGAAGACAATATGCCAACCTTTCAATGGCCTTTAGGGAGAATCACTGAGATTTATAGTGGCAGTGATGCACTAATAAGGGTTTTAAAATTAAAAACACAATTTCGAGAATATAAAAGAGCCATTTCAAGAGTTTGTCTTTTGCCTATGCCAGTTTGAATTTTGTCTATGAATATTGTGTATTAGAATTTTTATATGTACCTTAATTTGTTTTACATAATCCTATAGTATTTTATAGTTTAATGTTTTATTGTAATTTGTGTTATTGTTGAATGTATTACATGTCAACGCGGGGGAGAATGTTCATGCTTGTCGCAAAAACCGTGCGCCAGACGGCGCTATCTGTGTATCTCCAGTTACTACGTGTTTAGGTGAATAAAAATAGAGAGTGTTTTACAGTCCATATGTGAGGTGTGTTATTGAGCTATCCGGGGGAGTAGTGATCAAACAATATTTTATCCACAAATACAAATATATTCCTAAGTTTTTTTTTCTCAGTTAACTGTAGTATTTATCTTAATATAAACGCACTATATTTTAATACTTTAATACCAATAATTTTATACTCTTTGATAAATGCTGCTATTCAGCCAATAATGCTATGCGTTGCATTTGTATTTGGACAAGAATCTGGCAATTTCTTGTTTATTGTACATATATTCAGTCGCCCAACCGGTACAGTGGTTAGTGACGCTAACTGTGGTGCCGTAAGGACTGGGTTGGAATCCCGGAGAAGACATGGATGTTTGTAAATGTATAGAACATTTGCGGCATGGGAGTACTCTAAACTGCTGTCAAGCCGCAAGTCCTCTCGTGAGGTTGGTGAAAGGGGTAGACAGGTGGGAGGCCCCTGACCACCCCCAGGTGTCCTCCGTCAAAATTGGGGTAAAAACGAGCCAAATCGTACTGTCACCTGTATGGTGCTCAAAGCTACGGCTAACGACAGGCGTCACTTATCCCTTTGCCATGATGAAATTCGTAGGTCTCGATCTTGCCTTAACCGATCAGGTGGCATCAAGAACAACAAAAAATATACACATATATTCAACATGGGCTACGCATTTTTTGTATAATTTTAACTAATTTATCTTTTTCTTGTAATGGATTTAGAAAATTTATCCATTATTTTCAATAGGATTTCACTCAGTACTATAAACAGAAAGCCCATACTATAAACAGAAAGACCGCAAAACTTGTGAAACCCCCTTTTTTAAAATTATTTTATATATAAGATCTGTCCTAAATCTGCAATTATTATAAATTGTAGCCTCTATATTTTTTTAAATTCAAATATTTGGGTTTGGATTTCGTTTAATTTTTACTATCCAATGATTTCTGTCTCTCTAGTATAAAGTATTATTAACTATATATATATATATACTAGATGGTATACTCGTTGTTCGCACGGGTAAATTGAAAAATAAAATTATAGATATGGAAAGATGAAACATCTAATGGGTTAATTTTATGTGAATTGCAAATTAAACATCAAAGAAATGACAATTTAGTAAATGGAATAGCAAAATCATTTTAAGAATTAAAACTGAATTAAATGGTATTCGGATTCGATTTTCATAAAACACATTTTCTAGTGGATCTCTACTCTATGAAATGAATTCGCTTACCAAATTTAAATATTCTACGTCTAATAGTTTAAAAATGGAAATAATTACGTACAACGCTCCTTAAGCCCCCGCACTGTCCCTTGGAGTTCGATCTTTGCGATATCCGTTGTTAGCGGATGTCTACTCTATGTAAGAAACCTGCCTACCGAAATTCAAATCTTTAGGTGTAATAGTTCAGGAGATATCGTGATTAGTAAGTGAATCAGTGAGTGAGTCGCTTTTCTCCTTTCTATACACTCTTGGATATAAAAATTAACGCACCAAGAAATAAATGAGGGACCGTAACGAAACTTAACATGAAGGTATATGTCGGGGAGGTATACAAATGATTAGAAATACAGCGTGATTGCGCATTACGTACAGCCGATAGAGGGCGTTTAACATCGTTCTCCGTGGAATATAAAACATGTAACCAAACCTTGTTTGAGTGTGAAGATTGCCAAGAGACACGTCAGTGGACGGTCGTGTTTAGCACGCCCGCATACGATTTTCGTGTTTGATTGTGTCATAGCCAGAGAGATCTCCTAAAGTCCCTTGTAGCCCTTTTTACAGCTTCTGATATCAAGGGGGTAGACTCTTTTAGGTAGTAATGATGAGCGATTGCGAAATGAATTTGACGCCAGCACTTTCTTATACATCCAGATCTAATAACTCATCTAGATCCGCTACACCTAAATCAACTGAACCTCCTACTGCATGCGAAAGACGCAGGCTTGCCATGGCAAGAGAAAAAACACATGAGAATAATCGATGGATATCAGAAATTTCTGACACATACGAAGAAAGGAAAAGATGAACATAAAGCCTAACGTGAATTAAAATAGAATCTCCGTGAAACCATAGAAGCAAGAAACAATCTGCTAAGTGAGCTTAGGACTATGTCCCCATGTCTTGATAAAAATTGCCCTGATCACTCTACTCTAGAGTCTAAAATTAAAGACTTAACTATCGAAACTAATAAAAATAAGATTAATGATAATGATAAAAACCTCCGGAAAAGGAAAAATACCAAAAAATAATTCGGATGACTTTGTCTTTCCGAGTAAAACTGCTCGGCCGACCTCCCCAACACTAGCCCTTGAACAAATTGAGGCTCAAAATACCTTCACCAATTTAGACCAAGACCCCGAAATCGTTATTGATAAAACAGCAGAAATACCTATCCTCAAGCTCCCGACAAACGTTTATCTAAAAATCAAAAAGAATTATAGAGAACAATTAGATAAGTTAATGAAAAATTTCCTAAATTTAAAATCTAAATCTTCAGGAAACTACATTAAACTTAACATTGATTCCCATGGCGATCACAGAAACCCAGTTAACTTTATTTGTCGAAGAAGAAAAAATAGAATTTTTTGTTGTACAGCCAAAAGTAAATAAACCTATTAAGGTCGTTATCAAAGGTTTGCCAGTATGCCCCCAAACCCATGAAATACACTCATGTCCATAAATTAAGGATAATGAAGTTCAAGCAAAGAAAGAGACAGAAACAAAACAAATTACAGAAACAAAACAAATTTGACTTATTTGTACAGTCTATTTATTAAACAAAAGGTAAAGAGAAAAAAAAAGATGCTATAAGTTTGACATAATTAAAAAAATTGCGATTTTTACTCCCTGGCGAAAATTTCAAAAAAGAACCTATTTACAAAAAACAGTATGACATGGTTAGTATGATGGTTAATACGAAGTATGTCTCCCGGACGATGAAATACAGGCCTTACAACGCAGAGGCATGCTGAGTATCAAATTAGCAATCTGATCTTGGGGAATATTACACCACTCATCAAGCAATGCCCTCCGAAGTCCGGTAGACAGATGGGAGGGAGTTGACGGGCTGCAATTCGTCGGCCAAGCATATCGCACACATGCTCTATTGCATTCAAGTCCGGTGAGTATACTGGCCAATCCATGCGTGTGATATCCTCCAATTGAAGGCATTCTTCTGCAATGTTTGCACGGTGAGGACGGGGGTTGTCATCCATAAACAGAAATTCAGCACCCATGGTGCCCCAAAACAAACGTACATGTTGTTCCAGAATGACATCCCGATAGATGTGGCCTGTCATCGTTACACTCTGAACATGCAGGTCAATTCTGGAGCCAAGAATAATTCCTCCCCAAACGAACCATCCTGCACCACCGTAACGGTGTCGTTCAATGGTGTTCTCTTGGTGGTAACGGGTACCTGGCGCTCTCCATATTAAAGTCCGGCGAGAATCAGACTGCAAACTAAACCTGGACTCGTCGGAAAACATCACATAAGACCACTGTTTGTGGTGTGCACAATGCATGCTCTCTACTCCAGGTTAATCGCCGGTGACAATGAGTTGCGGTAAGTCTGACAGGCAGGTAAGTCTGACACATCTGACAGGCCTACGAGCATATAGACCGATGTGCCCTAAGCGTCTGTACATGGTCTGCCTTGAAATTGTCGTACCGGTAGCTGAAGAGAGCTGACGAGACAGGTCTGATGCTTTGCTCCGTCTGTTTCTTTTGGCAGTAACTGCCAAATATATATACCGGTCCTCATTCGGCGTTGTAACTCGGAGGTGACATGTGCTGTGACATCTACTCACATTACCATCATCTTGGAATCGTTGCCATAGCCTGGACACTCTGGGCGATTCCAAGTTCCTCGGATACTTCAAGCTGGGTACGTCCACATTCCAGTCGTCCAACATTTCTACCACGTAAAAAATCATCCAAATGCTTTCTTTGTGCCATAACTATGTGGTTATTGCACTGAAAGGCTTTTAAAGCGCTTGTGAACAATTTTACTTCTTTGCCACCATTCCTTATATAGCCCTCTCTTACACTCTCGTCATTGTGACGTACTATCCGCGCCATCTGGTGGTTTCCTGTCATTTGCATATTATTCTTCAAGATGTGTGTCATAACTTTACAGGTGAAATTTTTATTTTAGAGTTCAATTTCTGTGCGATTCTGAATTATCCTTAATTTATGGACATGAGGGGAATTAGCGATTTAGAAGATCAAGGTTACAGTGTAACCAGTTGTAACCAACTAATCTCCAAAAAGACAAAATTACCACTTCCCTTCTACTTAGTCACAATGCCAAGAAACACCCAAAATTAGTCGCTCTTGACCTCTCACACGTGGGATAGATGCAAGATAATGTTAAAGGATACTCCGTACACGGTACCACGCAATGTTTTAATTGCAACATTTTCTTCCACACGGCAGCTAATTGCCATATGCTACCAAGATGTTTGAAGTGTGGTAAGAAACATCTTACGAAGGATTGTGAAATCAAAGAAAGACAGGAAAACCCCTACTGCACCAACTGTAATGTATACGGGCATAATGCTTGTTACACAAAATGCCCTAATTTCCCCAAGCCCAAAAAAGGTACCCCCCTCTTAAATGGAAATGGCAAGAAATTCACCAGTAGCAATGTTGACGAAGGAATTTCCTTTGCCAACATTGTTTCTGGAACTTGAGAAAACAAGGACCCCCAAACTTCCAATAAAAGCAAAAATAATTCAGAAAGACAAGTTCTCCCCAAGTTAACCCATTAAACGAAAATAATTCCTCTGATTTCCAAGATATAATTGCACTTTTTAAAATAAATTCCCATATTTATAAACAATTTCCGAACTTAAGAAAACAAAAGATTTTAAACAAGCTCTTATGCTAATGGAAGCGATCATACACTGGTGTGCAAAAATAAAGGACGAAGTCGAAAAATTAGCATATCAGCTGAACGAAGAGGCAGAGCGGACAGAAAGACCAATCAGGAGATTAAGTAAGGTGATCTGCGGTAGCACATGCGCAGATATGCAGGTAGACGTAATGGGGGAGTGTCTGAGTAGTATAAAGCATGTTGTCGGTGTAAGATCAGTATTTCTGGCAAAGAGATTGCACGCCGTATAGAAGTTAAAATCACACCGAGTTGCTGCCTCAGCGAGAAATGGCGAATAATCAATCTGTTAGACGACATCTGGATGCTTTTACCCGAGGTCGAATCATTGGAAAGTTGGAAGAAGGCCGCAGAGTGACAAGTGTGGCTGCAGAGTTCGGAATTGATCACAGCATCGTTTCACAACTTTGGAGACAATTTCAAACTACAGGAACAGCTATCCGGGGGTTCAGTAGTGGTCGTCCACGAGGAACCACACCCGCAGATGACAGGTACATTGTTTTACAGGCCAGAAGAAACAGGCGGCAGGCAGCGGGAGAAATCGCTAGACACACGACACAGGCGACTGGACGACCGATATCGCGTTTTACCGTGGCCAGAAGACTGCACGGTGGTGGTCTGTTTGCACGACGCCCTGTACGGTGTGTACCTTTAACGCCTGCCCATCGGAGAAAGCGTTCTCTGTGGTGCCGGGAACACCGGAATTGGAGAGACAATGAATGGGGACGAGTACTCTTTACAGATGAGAGCAGATTCAGTTTGAGTAGCGATTCTCATCGCATACTCATCTGAGAGAGAGGGGAAGCCGCAATCATCCTCGAACATCATTGAAAGGGACAGGTATGGAGGTCGCGGTGTTCTCGTTTGGGGAGGCATCATGCTTGGTAGTCGTACAGACCTTCACATCTTCGACGCAGGTTCAGTCAACGGGACCCGTTATTGTAACGAGATTCTTCTTCCATATGTGCGTCTTTTTTAGAGGTGCTATGGGTCTGCAGTTCCTTTTCATGGACGACAATGCACCATGTCATCGCACAGTAGCTGCCGAACAGCTCTTAGAGAGTGAGGATATTGAACGTATGGATTGGCGGGCACGATCTCCGGATCTCAATCCCATCGAGTGTGTATGGGATTTTCTATGCAGACGCTTGGCAGCTCGTACCTTACCACCAGTAACGATTCGGGAGCTTCGATTGGCGCTGCAAGACGAATGGGCAGCAATGCCTCAACAACTCATTGACACCCTCATTCTCAGCATGGGCAGACGCTGTGAAACCTGCCTAGCAGTCAGGGGAGATCATATCCCCTACTAAAGACCGGATGTTTCGGCACACATGGATGTTTCGGCCTTCAGTCGCATTGCGCTCCCTGCTACTTTTTCAATTAAGCTTCTTTTTATCCCTCTGGTTTCTCTTTTAGTAAGTGTTGCTTACATTACACATGTCCTTACGTATTGGGAATCTTACGGTATTAAATGTTTTGATTTGGAAATCTTTTGTGCAAAGTTATATTGAAAAAACCGTCTCGTCCTTAATTTTTGCACACCAGTGTAGATTAAATTTTTACTTTTTCCATATCAATTTTTTTTAAACTTAATTGACTTTATTTCCAAGATTAAATATTTTTCTTCTTTTTTAATCAGGCAATTTCTTTCCCAAGTCCAAAATCTCACAAACCAATACGATTTATCCTCTTTGGAGTATTCCTACTCGCCATTTGTCCCTTCACCTAGTGAGGTCACACCTCCTCATCCACCCAAACCAAGAACACATTACAAAGCACCTTTAATTCCAGATATGGGATGTAGGAATCTGACCAGATTCCAATTCTCAAAACGATGTTATGTTATGTTATGCTGTTTGAGTGTGC